>OVBL01000823.1:0-202387 GCA_900406555.1 Pseudoturritis turrita
TGACGATGCGAGCAACACCGGCGTCGATCCTCCTAGGACAGGAACCAATCTGCCTCCAGCGAACACGGAAGGCACCACAGAAACTTTAACAGAATTGAAGAACATGATGACCGCGTTGCTGAAGAAGGCCGAGGAGCAAGACAAGCTGAACAGCTCGCTAACAGAGAGAATTGAGTCACTAGTAACCGATAGCCGAGCCAGAAACTTACGATCTGGAGGAGTCGGCTCAACTATGAACCCACCTGTTAGCGGAATAACCAGGCGGCTTGGCCTAAACCCGACGGCCCTGGATTTTTCAACACCACGCGACGCACCAAGGACTTTGGGAGGATTACCACCGCCACATCCAACAAACGAGCAGGCACCCGCGGTGACAAGATCAAATATCACCGAGCTACCCCGGCTGACCCGAGGCGCAAGAGGAACCAGGGATGGATATGACCTACGCACCGACGTTGGATCGGCTACAGCAATCATTCTTGACGAAGAAGGACCACAACGCAGAAAATCTTGCTGACGAGGGTTCGCACCAGAAATAACAGAACCCCGAGCCAGCGAAGGCGATATTAACCTAAACCGAGCCAGGAATTCGGCAGAGGAAGAGGAAAATCTCCTCTGGGTCCAACGAGCGCAGTTTGCTGATGAACCAAGAACGACGAGCCGAGCCCAGAGGGAAGAGTTGGACGAAATCCGAGCCTCATTGATTCGAGCCACTGCTGAGATGAAAGCCGTCCGATCCCAGGTGCACAAGGCAACCAGTAAAGTCCCAGAGATTGACCGCGTATTGGAAGAAGCGCACAATACACCGTTTACAGCCCGAATTACCAAGGCAAGGATCTCCGACCCAGGAAAGATCAAAGTCCCAATCTACGAAGGGACAACCGACCCAAAGGAACACATAACGGCGTTTATCATAGCAATGGGCCGAGCCAATTTTAGAGAAAAGAGAGAGAGATGCTGGTTTCTGCTTGGTATTTGTGGAACATCTAAAGGGTGCAGCCCTCCAATGGTTTTCAAGATTAGAGCGGAACTCCATTGATGATTTCCAGCAGCTGTCTGCCGCCTTCTTGAAGCATTACTCCATGTTTATGGATCGAGGGGCCTCAGATGCCGACCTATGGACATTAACTCAAGGGCCTACAGACATTGCGAAGCTTTATAGGGAGATTCAAAGCAGTAATGTCAAAAGTGAAGGCGTAAGCGACAAGGCCGCTGTGCTCGCTTTAAAAAGGGCTCTGTGGTACGAATCCGAATTCCGAAAAGAGATTGCTCTAAACACGCCACTATCAATTCAGGATGCACTGCACCGAGCCTCAGATTTCATAGTCAATGAAGAAGAGATGAAGATTTTGTCTCAGAAGTATGGAGCCGCCAAAGCGACGAACCGTTCTTTCCAAATCCCGAGCCAACCTCCTCAAAAGAAGAATACTCAAGGAACGGGGTATGTACACCATGAGAAACCTAACTTTGGAGGAGCCCACAACTATCAGGTGGGAACGCCGAGGCAAAGCCCTGGAACACCTGGACACGAAGTCAAAGTTCGTACGACGAAAAAGCCTACTGCGAATTTCATCACATGCACGGTCATTCGACTGCCAACTGCCAAACCTTGGGAATGAAGCTTGCGGCAAAGCTGGTGGCCGGAGAACTCGGTAACGCAGTCAGCTTAAAGGGACTTCGAGCAAGAAAGCGAAAAAGATCAGCCGAACCAGACAAGTCAAAATGACGATACACCCAAGCGAGGAAGACGAGATGACGAGGCAGCGCAGTCAGGTTCTCGAAGAAGAATAAATATGATAATGGGTGGATCACAATACTGTTCGGAACACAGTGTCGTCAATCAAGCCTTTCCAGCGGCGAGCCGATGCGAGTGTAAACTGGTCAGCACCCTCCAAACTTCCCAACGATGTTATCTCGTTCGAAGAAAGGGAAACCACCGGCATTGACAGACCACATAATGACCCCCTCGTGATAGAATTGATCGTTGATGATTGCGATGTCGCCCGAGTTCTGATAGACCAAGGAAGCTCCGTAGATGTGATCTTCCAGGAGACTCTCAGAAGGATGAACATAGACCTGGACAAAATCACAGCCGCGCAAAGCCTTTAACTGGGTTCTCGGGAGAGACGACCATGACCCTTGGAACAATAAAACTCCCTGTCCGAGCTGAACAGGTAACCAAGATAGTGGAGTTTTCGGTTGCAGATCATCCTGCAATCTATAATGTGATCATGGGCACACCCTGGATAAACTCGATGCGAGCTGTACCATCGACTTATCACCTCTGCATCAAATTTCCGACCCCTGGCGGAATCAAGACAATTTGGGGAAACCAAAAGGAATCCCGCATATGTTTTCTAGCCGAACATAAACTTAGGAACCCCGTCACAAGAGACCACACCAGGAGAAAGAAGATGAAGACGGAGAGGGAACCCGAGAAGGAGTTGGCAAAACTCTTATAGCAATTACAGATCACAGAGGATCGCGAGATGGAAAGCAAACCAACTTGCGACCCCGTCGTCTCGGTGAACATAGATGGCAGTCACCCAGAATGCTGTGTCGAAATAGGGCCGAGCTGAAAGATCCAATAAGGGGAGAGCTGATTTCTTTCCTTAAAAAGAACCTACACACCTTCGCATGGGAAGCTGAAGATATGCCCGGCATCAGCATCAATGTAACATGCCACGAGCTACACGTGGACCCAACCTTTAAACCCGTCAAACAGAAGAGGCGAAAACTTGGTCCGGACAGAGCACAAGCGGTGAACGACGAGGTGGAACGATTACTACGTGTGGGATCAATAGTCGAAGCAAAGTACCCAGACTGGCTCGCTAACCCCGTGGTGGTTAAGAAGAAAAACGGGAAATGGCGTGTATGCATGGACTTCACCGACTTGAATAAAGCCTGCCCCAAAGACAGCTTTCCACTGCCGCATATTGATCGATTGGTGGAAGCGACAGCAGGCAACAAACTCCTTTCATTTATGGACGCCTTTTCCGGATACAACCAAATCCTAATGAACCCAGACGATCAAGAGAAGACGGCGTTCATCACAGACCGCGTGATATACTGCTACAAAGTCATGCCGTTCGGTCTAAAAATGCTGGAGCCACCTACCAGCGATTAGTAAACCGAATGTTCGCCGGCCAACTGGGGAAGACAATGGAAGTTTACATAGACGACATGCTGGTGAAGTCTTTAGAGGAGAAGGATCACGTTGCTCACCTGGAAGAATGTTTCGCGCAACTGAATCTGCATAACATGAAGCTGAACCCAACCAAGTGCAGATTCGCGGTCACGTCTGGAGAATTCCTTGGATACCTGGTCACCCACCGCGGAATTGAAGCTAATCCGAAGCAGATTGATGCACTCATACAGATGGTGTCGCCGAAGACAAAACGCGAAATCCAGAGGCTAACTAGACGGGTCGCCGCGCTGAATCGTTTCATCTCTCGGTCAACTGATAAATGTTTGCCCTTCTACGATACGCTACGTGGTAACAAGAAGTTTGAATGGACAGAAAAATGCGAGCAGGCGTTTCAACAGCTTAAAGAGTACCTAGCCAGCCCTCCAGTACTTACGAAACCGGTAGAAGGCGAGCCACTGTTTCTATACACGGCCGTTTCGGCCACAGCGGTAAGTGGTGTACTCATCAGGGAAGAGCGCAGCGAACAGAAGCCAATTTTCTATGTTAGTCAAACTCTCACCGACGCTGAAACACGGTATCCACAGATGGGGAAGCTGGCATTGTCTGTGGTAATGTCCGCTCGAAAACTGAGACCATACTTCCAGTCACATTCAATTGTAGTTTTGACTACCTTCCCACTGCGATCCATCTTACATAGCCCTAGCCAGTCTGGGAGATTGGCAAAGTGGGCTATAGAGCTGAGCGAATATGACATCGAATATCGAAGCAGAACCTGCGCTAAATCTCAAGTCCTAGCCGACTTTTTGATAGAACTCCCAGAAGAAGTAATAGAAGAGCCGGCTCCGAGCATAATTTGGAGGCTTCACGCAGATGGATCATCATCAAAATAAGGGTCCGGAGTGGGAATACGGTTAACCTCTCCAACAGGCGAAATCCTTGAGCAGTCATTCCGCCTGGGTTTTTGTGCATCCAATAACGAAGCAGAATATGAAGCTTTGATAGCTGGAATGAGACTTGCTCTTGGACTCAAGGTTTCGCACATCCAAGCCTACTGCGATTCACAGCTGGTGGTCAACCAAGTTAGCGGTGAGTACACAGCCAGAGACGACCGAATGGAAGCCTATCTAAAGATTGTCAAAGGACTGTCTGCGCAGTTTGAAGAGTTCACATTAACACGGATACCTCGCGGGGAGAATACTTCGGCAGATGCGCTAGCAGCACTCGCATCCACCTCTGATCCGGACCTGAAAAGAATAATCCCAGTGGAATTCATCAAAAACCCAAGTATCAACCCCTCTGGCACCGTGAATGCGGTCACTCGCTCTCAAACAGCCGTTCGAGCCGAAGGAGCGTCTGGGCTAAGTGTTGCACAAAAGGGCAGCACCGACACCACCACTCTAGACGACCAGAACATAACATCATCGGAGGAGGACAAGGTAATTGAGATAGAGGAAGAACCTGAAATTGCGCCTCCGACCGAAGGTGAAGTAGTGGACATGGAGGAAGATCCGCAACAAACAGAAACGGACTACGGATGCGACAAAGAATGGATGGGAGCAATTCGCGTATACATCATGGACGGCGAGACACCATCAGATAAGTGGGCTGCTAGAAAACTCAGAGCTCAAGCTGCTCGATATGTTCTCTTAGATGGAAACGTCTTCAAGTGGAGATTCTCAGGCCCGCTGATGGCCTGCGTCGAAGGCGCCAAAGCAAGAAACATCATGAAAGAGGTCCATAGTGGCTCATGTGGCAATCACTCCGGCGGAAGAGCCCTGGCAATCAAGATCAAGCGTCATGGGTACTATTGGCCAACGATGGTGAAGGACTGTGAAAAGTTCTCTGCCAGGTGCGAAAAATGCCAACGACATGCCCCAATGATTCATCAACCTACTGAGCTACTATCATCAATCTCAGCGCCCTACCCTTTCATGCGCTGGTCAATGGACATCGTCGGGCCTCTGCATAGGTCCAAACAAAAGAGGTTTTTGCTGGTTTTGACAGATTACTTCTCAAAATGGGTAGAAGCAGATTCTTACGCCAACATAAAGGATGCCCAAGTCGAAAATTTCGTCTGGAAAAATATCTTATGCCGACATGGAGTTCCCTACGAAATTGTTACGGACAATGGCTCGCAATTTATCTCTACAAGGTTTGAAGCCTTCTGCGAAAAATGGAAGATACGACTCAGCAAGTCTACGCCACGCTACCCACAAGGGAATGGACAAGCAGAAGCAATAAACAAGACTATCCTGGATGGATTGAAGAAACGCCTTGATGCAAAGAAGGGACGCTGGGCAGATGAACTCGAAGGAGTATTATGGTCACACCGAACAACTCCACGACGTGCTACCGGAGAAACACCCTTTGCTCTTGTCCATGGTACCGAATGTGTCATCCCAGCCGAGGTCCAATTCCCTGGAGTCCGCCGTGGACTTCTTTCTGGGCAGGAAGGACTGAATCACCTCATGCTACTCGATGAGTTGGACCTGGTTAACGAACGAAGGATCAGGCACTGGTTCGGATTCAAAATTATCAACAGACAGCAGCTAAGTATTACAACACTAACGTCAGAGGTCGCAAATTCAAAGAAGGTGATCTGGTTCTCCGCAAAGTTTTTCAGAACACGGCCGAAACAAACGCTGGCAAACTAGGAGCAAACTGGGAAGGACCCTACAGAATCACCAAGGCAGTTCGACCAGGAGTATACGAGCTCTCAAACATGTTTGATGTTCCGATACCAAGATCTTGGAACGCAATGCACCTAAAGAGGTATTACCACTAAATCACTTCACATGAACTACGGGACGACTTGATCCCTGAAAAAGGGTACGTAGGCAGCTCGTCTTCGGATGGGTTCAGTTGTCCCCCTCCTCAAAAAGGGGGGGGGAGTGGGTACGTATACACGTATACTCCCACACCTCGCATCATTCTTTAAAAGGTAATAACTTCAAGTTATTCTAACATAACTCGTGTCACTTAATCTAAAACAAGTTACATCTTTACATCCTTCATGGATATTCTACACCTCGTCCGTTGCTGGCCACAACAGACGAACAACCACGTCCTTTATGGATTTTAACCATTATCTCTATACGGGATCAAAGGTTCTTAACACCCTCTTACGGGTATAAAAGCGCGCTATACAAATTTCGGTTGGGTATATCCTAATCTAATATCCGAAGGGTATATCCCGGACGGTATTCTTACAAGTTTATCTTCGAGAGGGACCCGTAAGTCGAAAACTCGCAAGTCTTAACACTCAAACTAAACTCTAAAACCCAGTAAACACCTCTTGGTACACTGGTCATAAACATCTCAGAAACATAATACTAGACCTAAAAAGTTAGTATGAGATTTTAAACACGCTTCACTGTCGAAAGAACGGGAATGTAAGCCGGAACACCGCAAACCTTAAACTGACACCGCAAAAACTAAACCACACATTCTTTACTAAACAAAGATGGTTCGCAATATCACACCAAAAAAGACGGATGAGAACTTAGATAGATACTCCCAGCAAGGGATAAAGAGAGTTCATGCCGACGAATGGCCAACGTTACAAGACTTAGCAATTGATATATAAGGAAGTTGGATAAAGCCATCCAGGCGTTTGTCTTAGACCAAAATATACCAAAAAACAAAAAACAAAAGAGACTAAGGAGTTTTCAAGATTGAGGAAACAGAGAAGAAGGTCACTCGAGAGGATCTGGCTCGGAAGGTTTCTCAGAAGCGAGAGCAGCAATCCCAGGCATACCAGCGTTCGAGCCGGAAAAATCTGCAACACCAACGTTCGCCGCCGCGTTCTCCACTGGCTCGCTCCCTAAAAGAGTGCCCGTGGACTCTGAAAAATGGGAGAAAGCGTCAGATCTTTCTTCAGTTCGGCTTCAATCTTCTCGAACTCATCAGCTGCCTCGGCCAGATCAGCTCTCCAGCCCGTTAGCTTCGCCACCTCGGAGTCAAGGGCAGGCGCATCTTCTTTCTGCAGAATCTCGAGCAATTGAAGATTGCTGTCAATCTGGGCCAGATCAAGCTCCTTCTCTTTCGCCTCTCTCAGCTCGTCCATCTTCTTTTCAATCTTAGCGAGCCGTTCCTGGAATCTCTCGGACATCTCCCGCCTCGCAGTTTTCTGCGCCTTTTTCATGTCTGCCTCGTGCAAAGCTTTTACAGCAGCGAGTTGCCTCTTCAAGGATTCGATTTCGGCAGCCTTCTTCTGCTTGGAGCGATCTATTCTCATAGCCAAGTCGCCGGCTTTTTTCCATTCTTCCTTAAGGAACACCTTTTCCTTCTCGAGAGCTTCGATCCGAGCTGCAGCAGTCGCTAGCTCGCCCGCATGTTTGCCGTCCAGCTCGGCAACTTTACTTCGAAGGAAAGACGCATCCTTCTGGGCGTCTTCAATTCGGCGTTTATCCTTTCTAATGTCGTGCTCAAACGCAGCGACAATCTTGTTGATAGACGCGACGAACTGATCATAAGAACAAACAGTTAGCTCTCAAGATTTGTAACTAAACCACAATTTGTATACGAACTTACCTTGGTGCCTCGGAGCGACATATCCGTATACAGGTCGCCGTGGGATAGAACATCAACGGGTGGCAGTCTATCACCCGAACAGCGAACCTGTGAGAAGAGAGACGCTGAAGCTTCAGCGTCATTACAGATCGGTGCTGATCCTTCCTGACGAAATGACGCTGGTGTTGGCTCGGCGGGAATTAGATCGGCGGGCTTTTGTCTTTTTCTTTTTTGCTTCTCATTGGCCTTTTCCTTGTCAGGCTCGGCAGCAGCGCGCTTCTTGTTGGCATCCTTGTGCTGGGCAAGCGCCGAGCCAGAAGGCCTGGCGACAGGAATAATAGCGGAAGCCACTTCCCTCGCTTCGGCGTCAAGGGCTAACGGCTCGGAAGGGAGATTTGTCTCCGCTTCAGTCGCAGTTTGGCCAGGCACCTCGGCAACTGTCTCGGCATTTTGTTCGTTTAAGTTCGTTGCTTCGTCAGCTCGGCCAGCTTCCTCCTGCTGTTTTTTCTCCTTCAATGCCTGCTTATCACGGATCGTCAGTCTTTTTCCCATGCTTTTTCTTGGAGGACTTGGCAATGAAGATTCAGATTCCGAACTATCAGATACTTCAACACCGACGAAAGTGGCTCGGGCTTTTTCGACTCTTTTTAGGGAAAAATGTTTTTCCCAATGACACCTTCTCTCAGCAAGTGTGTTCCGAAGCGTGAGCGTGTCTTCTGGGTAACGTGGGAGAATCTGCCGAACTGCAAAAAAAGAGGAGAGGCATCAGTGGTCAGCTCGCTACAAAGAAAAACATTAGCAAATCTCCTGAAAAGTCTACGGCTCGCCCACCAATGGTTCCCCACTCCGTTTTTACATAGTGGAGGCTCTCGGCTTCGACCGTAGCATCGTTGATAGGAACAAAGAAAAAATAGTTCCCCCAATCTCCATCTTTGCTTCGGAAGCCTTCGATAATCTTCCTTTGCTTCTTGTTGGAAATATAGTAAGCTCGGGAGTTCTTAATCTTTCGGAACTCAAGAAACTGCCGCAGGTGGGAGATGCGAACAGTCGCATCACACTCATAGCTCCGAACCAGAATCCCGACTAAGTGACGCATACCTCGAGGCGTAATCTGGCTCGGCGCTAACCCATGTTTGTATAGAAATCGAAGGATCAAGCTGGGGATCGGAAACCAGAGCAGACAACCGTAGAAGAAACTCTCATAGAGAGTGAAATACCCGGGTGGTGGAGATTCGGCTCGGTCAGTTGGGGTAGGGACAACCAGCTCGACATCTTCTGAAATATGAAATCGATGCCTTAGTGCCTCCAAGGATTCTACGGTGCACAGAGTCGAACCAGGTGGGTCAGGTCGTCTCTTGGGCGTTTTCCTTCTGGGTTTTTGCCTCGTCGACGTACTGGCTTGATGGCTCGCAAACAATCTTTCCAAGCGTATTTTTTCCGCCTCGTCAATAACGTACTCTGTCGGCTCGGCCTTGAATTCTGCAAGGGCTCTCTGAATCAGAGCTGCCTCGGCGTCCGCCTCTGCATCAAATGCTTCGTCTATCAGAGATGGGACAACAACCTGCAGTTGACCCTGCGGAGAACTAGGCTCGGCTGGCTCGGAAACCTCTGGAGATAAAACCATCTTGCGACCCAGCAGTGAAGCGGAAGTCGCCGAACCAATAGAATCCTCCAGCTCGGTGATATTAGACATTGGTGATTCTGGCTCGTAGTCAATCTGATACTTAGAAAGAATTTGGAGAGATTTTTGGCTCGGAAACAGAAGATGAAGGAGAATAATCCGATCTGGATGAAGATGGGTCGGAAAACTCGAATACTCACCGCAGACGTATGAAGACGGGTCGGAAAACTCAAGGGGTCGCCGGAAGGATTTGAAGATGGATCGGAAAGTTTATAGGATCACCGAGCCGCGCTCGAAGGTGGATCGGAAAACTCAAAGAGGCGGCGGCGGAAGTGAAGAAATATATAAAGACCTAGCCAACAACTTAAACAAATAGAGAGAAAAGAAGAGAGAGAAGAGAGCTACCTGATTTTTCGGAAATGAAGGGGAGTGAATTATGAAGAGTGAAACAAGGATCTGAATATAAAGGCGCATAAAAGTAAAGCGCGTAAGGCCACGCGGCCTCGGGAACATGCGAAACGCTTACAGTTCCCAATAAAGCTGTAATCATGAATGGAGATACCTCAAGTAAACCTTACTGCCAAGCCAAAAAACGAATCACTTATTGGGATAGTTCGGTAACGTGTTGGAAGAATATGGCTCGGCGGAACGACAGTTTAAGCAATACGAAAAGATGACGAGCCAAAGTGGGCTCGGCAGCACGACAAAGGTGTCGGCTCGGAAATAAAACGCCTCGGTAACACTATCGGTTCGGCTCGGCATTTGTCAATACCCAGATAACTTTGCCACAGAGCTGGCTCGGTAGCCCAGAGAGAGTTGATCTCGATCTTGACTTCTCACCTCGTCACTATTACCAGTAATACTGCCGAGCTGGAGGGCTAACTGTTGGGGTCAGTTTTCACTCCATCGAGATCAACTGCTAAAAATGCTAAGTATGGAGGAAAGTAAACGACGAGCCAAAACTTGGCTAGGCAATGGAGAAAGCTGGAGACGAGCCAACATCTTGGCTAGGCGACAGGGTGAATTGGTGACGAGCCAAGCTGGCTCGGCATTATGGGGAAACGGTGACAAGGCAGACTTGGCTCGGCAGGCGGCAGGAAGAAGTGCCGAGCCAACATCTTGGCTAGGCGACAGGGTGAATTGGTGACGAGCCAAGCTGGCTCGGCATTATGGGGAAACGGTGACAAGGCAGACTTGGCTCGGCAGGCGGCAGAAAGAAGTGCCGAGCCAATATCTTGGCTCGGCAACGTTTGGCTAAGCGATAAGCCAATATTTGGCTTGGCAGTAAGGAGAAACGGTGACGAGCCAACAAACGGTGATGAGCCAATATCTTGGCTCGGCAAGGTGAAAAAGCGATGGGCCAAATATTTGGCGACGAGCCAAACTTGGCTCGGCGACAAGGGAAAGGAGAAGGAGAAGACGAGCCAACTTGGCTCGGCAACAAGGAAAATAAGCGACGAGCCAAACTTGGCTCGGCGACAAGGGAAAGGAGAAGGAGAAGACGAGCCAACTTGGCTCGGCAACAAGGAAAATAAGCGACGAGCCAAACTTGGCTCGGCGACAAGGGAAAGGAGAAGGAGAAGACGAGCCAACTTGGCTCGGCAACAAGGAAAATAAGCGACGAGCCAAACTTGGCTCGGCGACAAGGAAAAGAAGTAATGACGAGCCAATACTTGGCTAGGCATGAGGAAGTGAGTGACGAGCCAACGTTTGGCTAAGCGATAAGCCAATATTTGGCTTGGCAGTAAGGAGAAACGGTGACGAGCCAACAAACGGTGATGAGCCAATATGTTGGCAAACCAATTCCCAGGCTCGGCAATGGGAGAAGCAGGCGAGACAAGCGACGAGCCAGCTCGCCAATGATCCAGCGAAGCAACGAGCTCAATATCTTAACATGTCCAAGACAACGAGTCGTAAGAGATTGGTGGGCTGAGGTGATGAGGCAAAGAGAAGCCCATGAAAATCATAGAGGAAATTCCGAAGAATAAGG
Organism: Pseudoturritis turrita; assembly: GCA_900406555.1. Classification (NCBI taxonomy): domain Eukaryota; kingdom Viridiplantae; phylum Streptophyta; class Magnoliopsida; order Brassicales; family Brassicaceae; genus Pseudoturritis; species Pseudoturritis turrita. The sequence goes on from OVBL01000823.1 coordinate 11,272, forward strand.
AAGTTTGCCTTTCTCGTTTAGGAAGAAACCTAGCCGACCTATTTGTGTATAAATAGACAATGTACCTCTTTGAAAAGAGGATCCGAAAATTGACCTAGCTAAACACTTATTACTTTACAAACAGCTTTCGAAACAGCTTGAATAAAATCTCCATCTTTGGATCTCGGTTTCTTGGTTTCTTTACATAGAAGTTTGTCGAATCCCTAAATCTCTTTACAAGTTTTGGTTGTGCGAGTTTCGACTCCCACAGTAGAACTACTTTTATAAATAAGTTTTTAGCAGCAACCCAATAAACTTATTGAATTAGTAGAAAATTATAGTATAATATTCAAACTTCAAGACAGCAGAGTACGAGCAAACTTCATATCCTGCTCTTACTCTGCCTAGGACTTGTCGATAATCGCAGACATCTATTTTTAATCTGCGTACTCCTTTCTGGGGCCCATTTTGCTGGACGCTCTATCAGCTGATGGGTCCGAATGGTAGCATCTAGTATCAAAGTTGAGTTGCAGTAGATGTTATATTTGAAGACTGGTTTGCTATAAGTGTTTCATTTTGAACTCGCGGACCAATTCGGTTATTGGTTATTTTGAGCGCATGCACAGTATCTGCTTGTACTCTGCATCTGAGAGCAGATGATGAGCGGACTCTGCATTTAGGCTGCATCTTTATCACTAACACTGCGCATAAACTGCATCTTCTCAACTTATTTTCATCCACAAAGGTCTAACTAAACAAAATAAAAGTTGTTGAACTCGCGGAAGATTCATTATCGTTCATCGGATTGAAGACAGAGGCTACAGATGGCTCCATTAACAGTCGGCTATATGTGCTCTGCAAATAAAGAAGAAGTGTTGAAGATAACCCACGTCATAAATACAAGAGTGGACCGAGTTACGAAATACAAGAGTGGACCCACTTCATAAATACAAGAGTGGTTGACGAAATCAACTTCAAATTAATTACAAGAGTGATGACGCTAGATATTCCAACTTCAATGAAACTCTGCATCTACTTTGCTTACACTCAGCACAAACATGGGCAGAATAAGTTCTCTTCTACTAAGGAAGGAAAAACTTAAATTCTGCTTGTACGCCGCAGAGTACGCCGCAGAGTTTATGCTGAGTGTAAGCAAAGCAGATGCAGAGTATGAGCAGGTGCTGCGTATTCTCGGTTTACAATCTATCAGCGTAGTTTATGATGATGCGTGTAAACGAAGAATAAGCAGAATAAGTTCTCTTCTACTAAGGAAGGAAAAACATAAATTCTGCTTGTACGCCGCAGAGTTTGGTTAATGTAATATTTACTAGAACAAATCTCCCTATTTACTATATTACATATATTTACTAACCATGCAATTAAATTTGAACGTCGTAGGTATCGTAGATATTTGCCATAATTGACTCATCACACATGCGTTGATCGGTATACGAAGATGTCTCATCCAACACCTCCGCAGTGAGCTTCGTCCTCCAGGTCATCATTTTGGCATTACATAGTTCTCTTCCTGATAGCGGCAATCCTAATATGTGACACTCAATGTATTTGAGTGCGTATACTCCACAATCACCTACTAGTGGACGCATTTTGGGAACGTCTTTTATAATTGTGATTGTAAAAGCTGCTTGATCGTAGTCTTGAGGAAAGAACATATGAATTGCGGCAGGAACCATTTCAGCAAAATCCCTCGCCGCTGCCACAATATCTGATTCTGGAGTATTTAAGGAATCATATATGTAGACAACCCGGTCAACCAATGATATGACCGTCCCAACCCAATGATTCGAGCTCACGTGTAGAACAAAGTATAACGTATCAACGTCTTTGCTCCAGGCCAAATTTGTTGCGACATAAGCTGGAAGAATACCGTGTACATTCTCGTAAGTACCACCAGGCCATCTTTCAAGCTCAAGCCACTCGGCGTACCGATTCTTCCAAAGCATTTGAAATGCTGCATCCAATATAGCAATCCGCGGACTCTTGAAAGAACTAGGATTTCTCTTTAGCCTTAGTCTATACAAGTTCAGTGCTGCGTCAAGGTGCTGATAATAAAAGAAGGACAAATGTTAGGCACCAAAGCAGAGTCTACTAGACACACAACAACAACGGTCTGCCAGCTAAACATGAAATAAACACTTTTGCCAGATCCACTGTTGACGAGGAAGAATCTACTTACCATATCGTGTAACCATTTCCTAGGCTTCAAAAGTAAGTTGAAGAATTCACGGGCCGTTGTTTTCCCTCCAAAAGGATAAATATTTGTTCTGTCGAAGAAAATCAACATTCAAGTTAGACTGCAAGATAAAATAGACGATCTTATATGCTGTGTGTACTTACTCATCGGCTCTGAATACGTTCATCTTGTCCACCAGTGTTTTGTCAACATCTCCAAATACAATTTCGTAAGCAGATTTCTGGGCCACTGGTTTTGCGTTGTTGCTAGGTACAACAGGAAGCGCAGTCGATTTGCTTAACCTTTCACTCCTCCTTGTTGTTAGCTTGTTGGTCTGGCGAAGATTTCTGGAGCTTTCGTATATTTCGATTTGAGATGTAGTTGGGTGGACTGAATCCACTGATGGTTCAATGATATTAACTGGCTGGGAGTTTCCTTTTCCTCTCCCTCTTCCTCTTCCTCTTCCTCTTCCTCTTCCTCTTTCTTCAATGATTTCAGTGTCAATCACTGAGCCTTTACCATCTTCAGCAGTCGAAGCAACTGTCTCCATGCAGACGTTGGTTATCAATGTCGTAATGGGATCCTTAATGCATACATTAGTTTCATCTGCTGCAGCGGCATCCTTAATGCAGACATTGCTTTCATATGCGGGAGTGGCATCCTCTGCCTGAAGGCATGCTTTGGGATCATTATCTCCTTTTTCTTCTTTGGCATCCTCTGCCTTTTCACTCCCATCAATTTTTTCAACATCTCCAACTATACCATCATCTTGAAGATCCTCTGCCATTTTGGCATCCTCTGCCTTTTCACTCCCATCACTTTTTTCAACATCTCCAACTCTACCATCATCTTGAAGATGTTCTTCTTTGGCATCCTCTGCCTTTTCACTCCCATCACTTTTTTCAACATCTCCAACTCTACCATCATCTTGAAGATGTTCTTCTTTGGCATCCTCTGCCTTTTCACTCCCATCACTTTTTTCAACATCTCCAACTCTACCATCATCTTGAAGATGTTCTTCTTTGGCATCCTCTGCCTTTTCAATCCCATCACTTTTTTCAACATCTCCAACTCTACCATCATCTTGAAGATGTTCTTCTTTGTCATCCTCTGCCTTTTCACATTTGTATATTTTTCCCCATGTATCATATCTTGAAGATGTTCATGTTTGGCATCCTTTGCCTCGATGCCATCTGCCTTTTCACTGCAATCTATTTTTGCATCATCTCCTACCTATTCTTGTTTGGCATCCTCTGCCTCGATGCCATTATCAGTTACTTTTTCTTTGCCATCTCTTACTTTCTCATTTGAAAAGGTGCCAGAGGCAACAACCTTGATTCCTTCTCCTTCATTGTATTTGCCATCTCCTTTGTTATCCACCGTCGTCTCTTCTTCGTCATTCTGCAAAATTTCAAAGTAGTGACTGTTACATGAACTCAGCTTCAACCTCTTACACCTTAAGGGCATACTCTGCCGTATAGGATATTAAGGGATGCCAATGATGAATATAATTGAATGCCATTATTAGTCTGCCGTAACAATTACATGTCACACATAAATGAATGATACAACCTAGGCAAGCAGAGTATGCCTTGCCCCTCTATTGTTTTACCACATCTGATAGAGCATGATATCGCATATCATGCTAGTGCTTTTATTTCAACAATTGCTGAGTTGGACATACCATGCGATTGTCAGGTTTTAGTTTGTTGTTAGAGAAGCGAGTATCTTGCTCAAAAAAGTCATCCTCTCCATCAGCTTTTCAACGACCTGTGCCAACTTGTTTAAGGTTAAACCCAAAACAGTATGCTGTTCCATGCTGGTTCGTTGCTGTTCCAAATTTACTCGTTGCTGCTCAAGTCTGGCATTTTCAATTCTAGCTACAACTGCGTCAAACTTAGTCTGCTGTTTATCCAGGACAAATTCAATGATGTCGACGAAATCTGTTGAACCAGTAGATGGGATTTTAGCTACAGAGAACTTCGGTTTTATGACATACCGTCCGTCATCTTCTTCTTCTTCTTCCCTTCCGCTTCCTCTTCCTCTTTTCCCCATCTCGCTCTTCAATTCCCTTCCTCTTTTTCCCTTTTCCTCTCTTTCCTTCATTATCAACTTTCCTTTTTTCCAGTGCGGTTTTCTGGGACTGGCGGCACTTTTGAGACCCTCCATTTGATGTCCGACAACGGCTGGCCAGAGAGAATGTATTTGATGAGATTATCAAGCTTGACATCTATTACGTCGTTACCTTTCCAACGTGGATAGATTTCTGCCCGGGATCTCTCACACATAGTAGTTACAACCACCTACAAAACAACATATGGTTACATAAATGTCAGCCAGAAGTCAGCGTAACTCTGCCAGAAGTCTAGCGATGGGAATATGTAAACTTGTAGCAGAGTCTTTTTGCAGACGCTGCCACTGTGGCTTACTCTGCCAAAACTCTACATTTTTACAAACTATGCCAAAGATATACATACCTCTTCACTCAAGAAGATCTTCTCCATATCGGGTCTGCCAACTTTTCCCTTGTATCTTAGCAGATGTGTACCTTCAAAAGCTATAGGTGTTCCCAAATTTTCTCCCACTTTGGGCACATAAGCATACGCCCAGACCTGTAGAAGTTGCACGAACCCCTTCAAAACATAAGAGTCTTGCCATATCTTCTCTTTAGTTACTAACTTAACCTGCTCAACAAGATCTTTGTAAGCAACCCTCCTCCAGGGATACCCTTCGAAAGTTGCCAAATCTATCACCAACCTAGCTAGGTTAAGGGGAATTTCTGTACGCCGATCAACAGCCAACAGACCGTTAGACAGAATAGCTAGGTAACTAAGCCTAATTTTATCTTCCCTAGACCAAGATTTGCTTATATCTCCACCATGCTTCATACACAATTTCACTATGTCCTCAATACAAGGGCTAGGACGGCGTATTTTGAGAAGACCCCGAAAGCGATTCCAGGTTTGGTGATTAGCTTCAGAAGATTCCAACCCATCCAACTGCGTAATTTCATTACAGTTAAGACCTGTGATCTCTTCAAACTCGAAGAGCGAGAACCGTGCTGGCTGCCCCGCGATCAAAAACCACAACTCAAATGGGCTTTCACACTCCAATTGTTTGGAAATAAGATGGTGATGCACTAATTTCGCACTCCATCCGAAACCCAACTTCTCAAACTTACAAATAACTCATAGCTGTGACTTGCGGACATGATCCCACACTTCCTCACCCACTACACTTTCCACCAGTGAAAGATGATTGAACTTCGAACTGTAGTTTATTCTGGTATTTGGATCTGGCTCGTTTCCTTTGGAAAAAATAATGGCAGGAAAATCTATCTCGTAATCATTCATATACATGATATATTCGAAGGAGAAATATCGGAAAAATGAAGAGATCGGAGAATTATCGGAGAAATGAAGAAAATAAATAAAGAGATCGACAAAATTGAAGATACGCTCCTCTGCTCTAGGGTTGCCGAGGGGAAGTAGAAGAAGAGTCAATGTTGTGTTTTCCAAGCTTTCTGGGCTTCATGGCCCTGAAACAACTGCTTTGAGGCCCGAATATATATTGTGGAAATATTTTTAAACTAATATTACCTAATTAAGACGGCGCCCCCTTTTGTCGTACAGTTAAGTCAGCGCCGCCTTTTTCTTTTAGTTGAAACTCTTCAAAAACGCTACGCTACATCGGTATACAGTCTGCGAAACCCTAAACCACTCAAAACTCTTCAAAAACTTCGATTAACATTTGTTTAGCCGTTATTACTCCAAAGTGATCTTCAATCTAAGTGTTTAAAAGCTTATTTACATTGAAAATACAGAATGGAAGAAAAATCGATAACCATGGTAAATACCAAGGAAATGTTTCACATAGTGTCGTGTTGAACAAAGATACACGAAGAAACATATGATAACGATATTTTTTGTCTGAGTTGTTCTTTTTAACATAAGTTTTACTTTGAAACCAGTAAGAAATAATGTATAAAGGTAGTGGAAGTATATACAAACATACAACAACAAAAAATCACTACAAATCCTATATCAATCTGCATTCGGTCTGCCGTTGGTGACATTCATTCAGTCTGCGATACCCTAACCACTCGGTTTTCACTTTGGAGTTTTTCTTTTTAACATAAGTTGTACTTTGACAACAGTTAGAAATTAATGAAATAATGTATAAAGGAAGTGGAAGTATATACAAATGCCCAATATACATCAACAAAATCTCTCTACAAACGAATTCTCCGATTGCGATCTGCATTCGGTCTGCCATTGGTGATATTCAGTCAGTCTGCGAAATCCTACCCACTCGGTTTTCATATCCTACCCACTCGGTTTTCACCGAGTTTCTCGAGTTTTCTGGTTTCGGCTTATACCGGTTAATGCACTACTGGTGATTGTCTTCTGCCGTTGGTGACCTTAAGGGGTAGCGCTAGTATTTTCAAAATTATTTTAGAACATAACTAAAATTAGGGATTATTTCACAACCACGAGGACTTCAACAAGAATCAGTCACCATTCTTTTCAAGGCACCTGCGATTTTGAGGAGTGGACACAAGAAGGGTTCAAGCACTTGAAGGAGTTGGAGGATATATGGACTACTTGACCTACCCCGCGCCAACCATGCATTTCCTTGCCACGGTGAAGTTCATTGAGGATGAAGCGAATGGACATGGATATGTCTACTTCATGGTTGGGCCTAACCAATAACAACACGCTCGCATAGCGCTTCATGGATGAGGACGAGACGCCTTTGTGTTGTTTCTTCCACCCCTTCAAGATTACAACTCTGATCACTTCTAATAAAACTGTTTATGAGTTTATGTTTGTTTGTTTTTTTTGTCGGGAGTTTATGTTTTATTATGAAGAAACATAAGTGCAAAGCTAATTGGAAGGAGTCAATGTTCAACTCTTTTTGTAATGAATTATCCTAAAGTCTGATACCAGTCTGGCTTTGGTCTACCGTTAGGTGGTTTGGTCTGCGAAATCCTAACTGTAAAAAAGCACAGCAGTGTATAAACAGTGTTTGCGTATACTCTGCTTCCAACGGCAGAGACTGAGAATGCTTTGTTTTTCTTCTGCGAGTAAAAGCAGAGACTGCGCATACTCTTTTCTATCTCTACTTGTACTCTGCGTAGTCTACATTTACTTGCGTTGCCAATGTCAACATGCAGACAGTGTGCCACCGGTCCGCGTTAACTCTGCTGGTCTTAAGGGGTAGCGCTGGTATTTCCAAAAAAGTGTACTAGTTCTACAATTTTCCCTACGAGTGTACCCCGTTTGACATTAAAGTCAGAAAAGGTACTATTTTGGACTATTTCTTCTAACTTATATTTGACCCAAAAAAAGAGAAAAAACGAATCTATTTTTTTTGTCATTAGAATAATAAACTAATTTACCATGGCTCGGTTACCCAAGACGGTGGTGAAGAGTTTACATAGAAAATATCAAAACTAAATAATCGGGCACCATTCGCAAGCCTGCCGACTTTGGAATTGAGAGTGCGCAGAATATGAGATAGAGAGAAAAAGAGAACTTTTCCTTTAACTTCAATAATTCTTCAATGTGGATTTCAAACGCCGGCGACTCCATCGGTGTAGACACCATCTTCACCAACTCAGAGCAGTGTGTTGCGAAAGCTGCCTCCGTCTGCTGCATGTCGATCAAGCATTGCATGGCCCATCCTAGAGATTTAATCTCCGCATGTAATGGGGAAAGGCTTTGTCGCAGATTTTTAGCTCCCATCAAGATCCATGTACCTTCGTCTCGAAAAACATACCAGCCAAGACAGGAATATTTATCTAACCCTTTCCAAGAACCATCAATATATCATTTCAACCCTGGATAGACCGGAGGTCCCTTTACTTGTCTGTTATCAGGCCTTAGAGAATAGGACTCCTCCGATTTGGCCTTTTCCCAAACTAAAGCCTCTGTTTCCGCATTCCGCAAGACAACATGTGGATCTCTATCCAATCTGCGAAAAACCTTGTCATTACGCGCTTTCCAAATGTACCACATAATCTAGGAAAACCTTTGATCCTGATTCCCAGGAGGCACTCGCCAGAACAAGAAATCCATATTCGTGAAGATGGAGGATACCGGAAAGACTCCATTAGCTGTAGGGATGTTTGAGAGTGCCCATGTTTGAAAAGCAGGAGGGCATTCAAAAAGAGTATGATTAATAGTTTCGTCTACTCCACAATGGGTGCACTGTGTATCACACCTGATCCCCTAGACTTCAGATTTACACTAACCGATAAACAAAGTCCTTTAGCTTTGGCGGGCACTGTATCGCCAACGATTACGCCTGCAACGGTCGCACAGTTGGGCAGAAAGTTATAGGTTTTTCCGTTGACAGATTCTGTTGTTCAATTTGATATCCTGATTTAACCATATATTTCCTGGATCTTGTATAATGCCACCCTAGCGAGTCTGGTTTTAATATATTTCCCACTGGGATTCCTCGGATAATTTTTACGTCCTCTGGGATAATGGTCGCATTTAGCAAATCCATATTTCATGTCCTTGTCTGAGTGTCAATCAGATGATTGACCATGAAGTCTGGATCATGATTAATGGTTTTAAAAGTCGCTGGCCTCGGGGATTGAGCCGGAATCCAAGGCTTATTCCATACAGAAATAGAGGTTCCCGATCCGACTATTTTAATAGAGGTTCCCGATCCGACTATTTCAAGTTAACCAGTGCATACCTTTTTGATTCCCATTCGAACTCCACCAATATTTCGCTACTGCACAAGTTAATATAGTGGTTATAGCTTTGGGTAATCTGAAACTGGACATAAGGACCTCTTTGCCTCCCTTTGATAGAAACTTTGAGGTCCAGCCGTTTATTCTATCGTGTAATCTATCCCTCACAAAAGTGAAAACTTTTGTTTTTACCCCTCCCAAACTTTCAGGTATACCCAGATAGTTACTCATTCCCCGATCGTTGATATCCCTGATACCCGTTGTATCTCTTGCTTTACCGTTGGATCCACCGAATGCCCAAATTGAATTGAAGATTTGGAAAAATTTATTTGTTGTCCTGTCGCTAATTCAAATATCTTAAGAATGTTCTGGAGTGTTTGACACTCTTCTTTACTTGCCTTACAGAAAAAGAGACTGTCATCCGTAAAAAGTAAATGCGAGACAGCTGGGCTTGCCCTTGCTACTTTTAATCCCGTTATTTTCTTTTCTCGTTCTGCCTTTCGTATACTAGCAATCAATGCTTCCGTACATAATATAAATAGATACATGGATAACGGGTCCCCTTGCCGTAATCACCGTTGTGGGAGTATATGTCCCTTTGGATGTCCATTGATGAGAACCTTATACTGTACTGAACTGATGCATCACATCATCCAACTAATCCATTTTTCCGCGAAACCCATTTTCCTTAGAATATTCTCTATAAATGGCCATTCTAGTCTATCATAGGCTTTACTCATATTGGTTTTAACGGCCATAAAATTATTCTTGCATGCCTTATTTGTCCGTAAGTTGTGAAACATCTCCTAAGCAATCAAAATGTTATCTGTAATTAATCGTCCCGCTACAAATGCCGATTATGTCTCCGATATAGGAGAAGGTAACACCCGTTTCAGTCTTTGACACAGTACCTTCGATATAATTTTGTAGCCGACATTACAAAGACTTATAGGCCGCAATTCTGTCATTCGAATGGGCCGAGCTGTCTTTGGAATTAAACATATATTTGTAATGTTTAATCTACGATCCAACTTTCCTGTCCGTAGGAATTGGTTGACTAAATTCAGGATATCCATTATAACAATATGCCAAGATTGTTGAAAAAATAATGATGTCATTCCATATGGTCCTAGTGCCTTTTCCGGGTGCATCAAGAATAACGCTCTTTGTACCTCTTCTTCCGTTGCCATTGCCGTTAGCACCGCATTTATCTGATTTGTAATCATCGGTGGGACCTCATCTAATATGTCCTCAAATTCCGTGGGTGATGTTATTTGGAATAAGTCTTCAAAATAATTTACCGCCACTTGTTCTACCTCCTTTTCTGAGCTGGTCCATCCGCCTGATGGGCTATATAGTCCAATAATCCAATTACATGTCAGCCGTTGTTTAGTCTGCACATGAAAGAATTTGGAATTGGTGTCTCCAACTTGTGCCCACGTGTTCCGACTTTTTTGCTGCCAATATTCGTCCTCATCCTTGTAGGCCTCATTTAATTGCTGAGTTAGTTCAAAAAGTTCTTGAGGCGACCAATTATCATCATTCTGACACTCTTCAACGGCTTTTTGCAATTCCAAAATTTTCTCTTTTCCATATGGGAGATTTTCCTTGCTCCATTTCGAAATCTCACGTCGGCAGCCAATAATCTTATCTACAACACTTCCATTCTCCCATCCCTGCATATCTCCCTATCCCGCAGCTATAGATTCCATCAATCCTTCTCGTCCAATCCACCTTTTATCAAACCGAAATTGACCTTTCCTTCGAATTATCTTATTTTCTATTGTGCCCAGAATAGGTCTATGGTCCGACCCAATCATAGCCAAATATTCCACAAAAGAATGAGTAAATATAGCATGCCAATCTTCATTAGCTAGTGCCCGATCGAGACGACACCATATAGTTCTGGAATTTTTTTTGCTTCGCCACAATAACGTGTTTCCCAAACATGGGAATTCCAACATACCGCAGTTTTGGATCATTTTATTAAAAGGGAGTAACGTAGAAGCACCTCTCAAAGTCCCTCCTTTTTCTCATGATTGCATGTTAGTTCATTTAGATCTCCAATTATCATCCAAGGGTCTAACCTAGTAATTGCCATTCGAGTCAATCGTTCACATACTTGTTCTCTATATTTTGGGACCGGATCTCCATATACAAAAGATAAGAAGACTTTTTTCCATCAATAACCGCTTCAACATCAATAATTCTATTATTTGTAAATAAAATTGAAACATTAAAATTATTATTATAAAATAATGCTAGACCACCACTAGCACCACTGATCCACCGTGTATAATTTATTATAACCAAGATGAAATTGAAAATTTTGCATAAAAATAAAGTCTTACTTTGTTTCCGAAAGAAAGAGAAAATCAGGCTTATTCTTCTTCCACAAATCTCTTAAGTATCTAATTGTCAGATGGTTGCCGAGACCTTGACAATTCCAATTTAATATCCGCATTAATGAGCAGAGGCATTCACTATATATATTTTCTTTGGTCACCAAAATGAAAAATGGTAATATAAAAGTTATTAATTTGTGCATTCTTCTTCCACAAATCTCTTAAGTATCCGCATTCTTCTTCCACAAATCTCTTAAGTATCTAGTGTCTGATATATCGGTCCATAATTAAGGATGGAAATCATTTTGGACCGATATATCAGACACTATTATTTACATGGTCTACAGAAAATAAAATATTATAAAATTATATATATATATCTATCAAAAGTGTGGTGGGCTAGTAATTTGTGCCTCTAGTTCAATTCCCTTGAGACGAGAGATATTCTCAAAAATAATAGACTAAAGGTTGACTCCGGGCTTACGGAGATTAGAGTTTAGATCCGAACTTTGAAATTATAAAAAAAAAATTATATATCTTAATAACGAGTAAGTTTTTTTTATCGTATATTTTATTTTATTAGAACCGCAAATTGGTATACAAAATCATCAGACGATAAAAATTCAAGGAAACTAAACCGGCAGAAAACAAGATTTTTCCGGAGACTACCCTCTATGAAAAAGAATGTAACGACAAACATATTACAACGAAATAAAAAATCCAAGCAAAAACAGACCTAAACTGAACCAAAGCAAACCTTGACTAAAACCAAAAACCGATCATCACAACAAATCAATAAGTCTAAATGAAAGAAAATAGCAAAAATGGGTTTTTAAAAGAAAAAACTCGCATTAAAAAAACCTTCAAAGTAACATTTACTTACACTTTAAATTTAAAAGGTATACAATTTCGCTAAATAAATCTTTAAACTAAAAATACTAGCAAAAAAAACCTCCAAATTAAATTATGAATATGCGCCGCCAAAATATTTAACGAATTGTTTCAAGTTCGTTAAAAACTGATGAAATGGCTTTTTTAAATAAACAAAATTGTTTGGGATAAAATAATCCCATTTGAGTTAAGCGAATCGCCTGATGCCACATATCCCAAGGCTCAGGAGAAACGTTTAGCCATATTGGCGGAGGTTATCGTTGAACCAAATCCTAAAGGTATTTGGATCTGAAACAACAATGGTCCAAATAACTTAATGGGTAAGGCCACCAGAGACTGATCCCCGCCCCGGGTATCGCATCCCATTACCCGGAGTGATCTGGGTCTGGAACTGAGTGGCCCGAGCTCCCATATCAGGAACTCGGGTTAGGTATAAAATATCTTTCTTAGGCGCTATGTTCAAATTATTTCGAATACTCTCGCTTAAATCTTCGGTCAAAGAGTAAAAATTTTCACCTTATGCGTGCTACGATAAAAAGCAAGTGGTTCATACTTGGAGAACGATTAAAGCACAAGGGAACTGATTCCGAGGGAGCACCCCGACATCAGACCCACCGCGTCAGATGCTGCCAACGGTACAGGAAGGTCAGGTCCAGTGATACAGATTCGTATTGTCGGCCTAGTGTGACAAGGAGACAAGAAAGTTAGGTGAAAAGCACTCTAGTGTTTTGCACCGGATCAAACCAAGAAGTTGAAACCCGAGCCAACTAAGAACACGGACCTCAGTATCCAAGCCCGGATCGGTAAAAGTCTATAAATACTACAATATTTTCTTCATAAAAGGGACCCGCATCTTCTCCTAAATAATCATACACAGAGGCCATTTTCTCTAGAGACTAAGGCCCATTCTCTTGAGTTCTTAGTCTCTCTCCGGCTGTTTAGGGCCATTCTCTCTGGTTTTCTTCCTGGATATCTCTTCTTTTTCGGTCATTCCTTGACCGAAATCTCTTCGAACATTCTGCTTTTTCCCTTCTACGTCACTCTAATTTTCTTACTACCAAACGTTCAGACACTCCGCGGACCATCCCTTGTTCGGCCCGGAGTCACTCATTTTTCTTCTTTCTCATTTACCGACCATCTTTTCCTTGCTCTCCATGACTCCACGTGGTCTCTTATCTTCTCTCTATTTAGCTCTTTTCTGATTTGAGCGCCGGAGAGCCGTCGGAAAATACCTCCCAATCGTGTTTTTCCCGGCCTTCACGTGTTTATTGATTGTGCAGGAGCGGATCCCGCAGTGGTTGTTTAAGAGGATTATAAATTCCCGAAACAATTTGCCGCTAGAACAAGGGGGGGGGGACAAGAGCTCTCTTTAATTAACCGACGCGCTAAAATTTTCTCCGGCATTTCAGATTTATCCCAAAATCTCACAAATGCGCCACCATGGACAGCGCGTGGGGACACCATACACCGTTAAGGGCAGGGGCGATTCAAGAGCTGGAAACCACTCTTCGAAGCCAGATGGACCTAAATTCCCTAGCACCACCGCCAGATCTTAGGCGTACCCTGTTCAAAACCGCCAGATCCACGAACGACTAAAGGGCATTTTGGGGGCAATGACCTCGGAAAAAGGTAGATGGGAAGGCCCAACAATTGAAAACCCGTTCGGGGATCGATTTTGAGAAACTCGGCCAAAGGAGTGTCAAAATGGAGAAACGCTCATGGATATCCTGGCAGTGGTGAGACCCTTTGTGAAAGAAGCACACTGCAGGGGAATTCAATCGAAGGAGGCTCCTCACGTGCGGACAGCGGATTCAGGCCAATGAGTCCCACACGGCTGGGGGGCAGGAGGTCCCCACTCAATGAAGGAAGTCGGCAGGATGTCAAGGAAGAGCCATGTGATCCCTTCACCCGTCCTACAGATGGTCGGACAGACCACATTCGTCAAACGAAGAGCGCAGTGGAAATAAAGAGCGGGTCGACAGTGGAAACAATAAGGCGGTAGCAGAAAGCAACATGAACAATAAGGAAAAGAGGGCCTCTCCAACGGCGAAGGATGGAGCCACAAAAGCAAAATGATGATGAACCGTCAGAAGGGAAGAAAGGGTATCTTGCAAGGATCTGCGAGTCGGAGGAAGAGATTCCATGAAAACTAGGGAACATGCCACTCTAGCCCGCCGAAAGCCAAATGCAAGCATCACCGCCGTTGCAGGAAATCGGGTCCGTGAGTGTGACGATACAGGGTGTCGAGAAAAAATGCCCAACGAAGAAGCGGAGAAAGAGAGGATACGACATTGACACATGCTCTTGCTTGTGACCAAAGGCGAAGCGATGCGATGGTTGAAATTCACCCTGAAGACCAAGCTAGAAGGAGGCAGACCCCTTTTCTTAGAGGCCCAACAATCCCCGAACAAAGGGGTGTAATCGGCCCAGCCCGAGGAAGGACACCCGAAAAGGGGGCAAGGAGACTCGAGGATGAAAGCAACGTGGTTCAGGCATAAACCGGAACTACTTCCCGACATTCGAAAGGAGAAGCCATAGAACAAGCTAAAGAGTGAGGGGTGAGATTCGAAACGAAGAAGCAGAATAAGAGGTCTCATACATTGGAAAATGAATACAAAGGAAGCGTGCTAGAAACAGAAGACTTCAAAGTTAACAATTGGTCGCTAGAATAATAAAGAAATGGGAAATTAAAACTAAGAAAAATCCGAGGAGCGAGCCCGTTTTGCCCCTCTCGAATTTCCCGGAGCGTCGGGGGCAGTCTAGTCATCTCGGGCTATGACCCTATGGGAATTGATGTCCGCGAGAGCGGCATCCCTTTCTTCCATTCTACGCCTTAGAGTCTCGACTTCAGTCCAAGCCAAGTCTCTCTCCAACTTCTGGGCCCTACACTCGAAGCAGAAAGGAAAGGCAGTTAGGGAAAGTGGCACCCCAGGATGATTCATGTCTGGCAGCGGAGGAGCATGCTCAACCAAGTAAAGGCCGATCCAGAAGGCAGCTAAGATGTTCACCGACTCTGCAAGACAAGGAGAAAAAGAAGGAGATGTTCAGGTGACAAGTAAATAATGAATGCGAGGAATGAGGGACAAAGATGTGAGGAGCTACCGGAGCGCACGAACAGTCTCTCCAAAGAAGCACAGATCGCACGATCCCGTGATGTATTCATATTTTAGCACTTCTTAGCATGCATTTTCCTTAGTTTTTACATTCATTTAGATTGCATTATGTATCCTTCTCTTCAGATTAGATTCCATTTAGTTTAGATTTAGTCTTAGAGTCCTAGGTCCATTATGTTGCATTTTCATTGCATTTTGAGTCTATTTCAGGCACTATGGAGGCCTAGGAGCAAGAAGAATCAATTGGAGAAGTAAGGAGAACCAAGGAGAATGAAGAAGAACCAAAGACCAACTAATGTAGACTGTGTCGACCACTTTAGCTCAGCAGGTCGATGGGAGAGGTCGATGGGAGCAGCACCAATCAACTGATGTACGCTGCATCGATAACTCCTCCTCAACTGGTCGATGCAACAGGTCGATTGGAGCAGCACTAGGTGAAATCTGGATGAACTGATGTAGGCTGCATCGACCACTTTGGCTCACGAGGTCGATTGCAGATGCATTTTCAGCACATATCCGGGTTTGACCCGGTTTTTCTCGGGTTGACCCGGGTAGATTAAGCTCTTCTATATATAGGTTTAGAAACATTAAAAATCCAAAGTTTTCTCTTCTCTAGAGTTGGATTTGGATCAAAACTCTTCTATTGATATTTTGGATTGATCTTCATCTTCTCATGCCACTTTAGAGAAGGATTCTTCAACTTTTTTATATTTTATATTTTATTTACATCTTTTTATTATGTTTATGTCTTTTGCTTCATATCATGTTTAGCACTTAGCTTTTTAGTTGGAACATGGGTAATGCTAGATTATGATGATTAATGGTTAGATGATGATTATTTAGGTTGATCCTTGTTAGATCCTTCATTTAGGTTGTTCTTAATGCTAGTTTTGACTTGATCAATCAAAATCTAGATCTTAGGCATTTTATGTCTGAAAGATGTTTGTGAAAATGTTTGAACCAAACTTTTTATAAGCTTTTCTTCCATAGCCAATGAAAGTTGATGTTACGGTGATTAGTGATTTTAATGGACTTAATAATAATGCTTGTTAATTATTTAATTTGCAAATAAAAGTTTAGCTTAATTGGATAATTAACAAAGTTGATTAATGTCACGAAAGTGGATTAGTCATAATTAAATGCTCCATGTTCTAGGATAGTGTTTGATTCAACCTCTTACATCATTGTTTGATTTTTAATACATTCTTATGAAAGTTAAACCCATGGTCCAACGCTTTTATTTTGTTTATCTTCTTGCATTTCTTAGCATTTTTAAACAACCAAAAACCCAAAAATATTTGCTATAACTTAGTTTGTCTCTCGCATCTCTAGTGTGCAATCTTTAGTCTCTTGAGATCAATCCTTAAGTACTACCTCGTTGTACCATGCACTTGTGGTTTTATTTGAGGGTTTAGAAATGTAGAGTTTCGATCGCCTAATTGTATCCTTACTCTCTAGTGAGGGTGAGATTAGTGTGCATCAGTCACTATAGGTCGGCCGGGAATTCCATGTAGGAAAGCATATCCCAAGGAAGAGTGCATGCAGAGTGCACACAAGATATATATCCAAAAAGAAGTCATCAGGGTGTGAAATAAACTATCTGCCGAAATAAATCTGTTGAGTACAGCCACCCTCCCAGTCAGTCTTTGCACTTCACGTTTTGTTTTTGGCGAAGTCATCTGGATAAGCGCATCAATCTGCTTGGGGTTTGCTTCGATACCTCGATGAGTAACTAAGTAACCAAGAAACTCTCCGGACATGACTGCGAATCTACACTTTGTCGGGTTCAGCTTCATGTTGTGTGAGTTGAGCTGTTTGAAACATTCCTCCAAATGTGCTACGTGATCCTTTGCTTCTAGCGATTTCACCAGCATGTCGTCTATGTAAACCTCCATCGTCTTTCCGAGTTGGTTAGCAAACATCTTGTTTACTAAACGCTGATATGTGATTCCAGCATTTTTGAGGCCGAAAGGCATCACCTTTTAGCAATATATTCCGCGATCCGTAATGAAGGTTGTCTTCTCTCGATCATCGGGATTAATCAAAATCTGGTTGTATCCGGAAAATGCATCCATGAATGATAGGAGCTTGTTCATTGCCGTTGCTTCGACCAGTCGATCAATGTGTGGTAGCGGAAAACTGTCTTTCGAGCATGCCTTGTTTAAGTCGGTGAAATCTACACACACTCGCCATTTTCCGTTCTTCTTTTTGACTACTACAGGATTCGCCAACCAATCCGGGTACTTGACTTCCATTATCAAACCGACTCGTAAGAGTCTTTCGACTTCGTCGTTCACTGCTTTCGCTGTGTCGGGCCCCAACTTCCTCCGTTTCTGCTTTACTGGCTTGAAGGTTGGGTCGACATTCAACTCATGATTGGTTACGCCGATATCGATTCCGGGCATATCCTCTGCTGCCCACGCGAAAGTGTCTACATTTCCTTTTAAGAACGAAACGAGTTCTTCCTTGATTTTTTTTGTTGAGGCCGAATCCAATATCTACGCATGGTTCTGGGTGTTCATCGTCAATACAAACTGATATTATGGGGTCGCAAGTCAGTTCGGCCGTTTCTTCTTCGCGATCCTCCGCAGTCTGTAATTACTATAAGAGTTTGGAGAGTTCTTTCACTAGCTCTCTGTCCGTCTTCGTCTTCTTGCATTCTGACTTGGCTATCGGATCGGTGACCGGGTTCCTGAGTTTGTGTGCAGCTAGAAAACACACGCGGGACTCCTTTTGACTCCCCAAAATTGTCTTGACTCCGCTCGGCGTTGGGAACTTTATGCAGAGATGGTAGGTCGAGGCTACGGCTTGCATTGAATTTAACCAAGATGTTCCAATGATGACGTTATAGATTGCCGGGTGATCGGCTATAGAAAACTCGACGATCTTGACGACTCCCCCAGCTTGTACAGGTAGTTTGATTGTTCCGATTGTCATTGTCGTTTCTCCGGAGAATCCAGTCAACGGTTTTGGGGTGGCCACTATGTCGGACAGATTGATTTCTATTCGTTTGAGAGTCTCTTTGAAGATTATGTCCACTGTTCTGCCCGTATCAAATAATACACGGGGCTACGTCATAACCACTGAGGATCAACTCGATTACGAGAGGATCGTCATGCGGTTTATCGATTCTGGCTGTTTCTCTTTCTTCGAATGAGATTACGTCATCTGGAAACTTGGAAGGCGTGGACCAGTTAGGGCGGACATCGGCTCGCCGTTGAAAAGCTTTAATCGATGAGACGGTATCTGAGCAATAGTGAGATCCGCCCATTATCATGTTGATCCGTCTTCTGGGTCCAAATTGTGGAGCTTCGTCATTTTGCCTCCCTCGCTTAGGAATATCTTCATTCACCTGCTCGGGGCGATTTGCGTTAGTATCCATGTCAAAATCCTTGAGGCTAATATCACCCTTGAGTTTGACAGCTGCCAGCTTTGCAGCGAGCTTTAAGCCCAGAATACGGTAATTTACAGTCGAATATCCGAAGATATGGTGATGTTTGCAATAAGCCGTTTCATCGTAAGTCCCTTGGCCCCTGGTCCACGTGCTATTCCATGTACCTCTTCCTCGGCCTTGGCCTCGTCCTTGCGCGTATCATGACGAGTCGACTTGGTAACAATGGGCTCCTTTGAAACCTCCTTCATGCTGGACGTATCCAGAACATTGGTTGCCCTTTCTGTTGTTTGGTGGGTTCAGAGCAGAGGGAGGATAGTTCATAGACTTCGCCTTTCCGTGCTTCTGGGCTACGATCTTCACTTCTTCTTCGTTGGAGGCGAAGTCCGTTGCTCGATGCAATGCATCCTGGATCGTGGTTGGAGCATTTAGCGCAATCTCCTTTCAAAAATCCGAGCCGAACCACATGGCTTTCTTCAATGATTGTAACACGGCTTCGTCACTTATCCCTTATACTTTGGACAGTACCGACTTGAACAGTTCGATGAAAGTTCGTAACGTCTCGTTTTGTCCTTGGCCCATGGTGCATAGATCCGCATCGGATGTTCGGCATTCCATGAATACAGCATAATGCTTCTGGAATACTGATGACTGCTGATTGAAATTGTCGATCGAATTTCTTCCGAGCCTAGAGAACCATTGGAGAGCTGGTCCTTTAAGGTGCTCAACAAACAAAAGACATTGACCAGCGTCTTCCTCGCCTTCTTTGAAGTTTGCTCATCCCATTGCTATCGCGAAGGCTGTCAAATATTCCTTTGGATCGGCCTTTCCTTCATAAACCGGTATCTTCATCTTCCCCGGGTCGGAAACCTTTGCCTTCGTAATTCGAGTTGTGAACGGGGTGTTCTATGCTTCTTCAAGCACTCGGTCAAGTTCGAGGGGCTTGCTGGTAGCCCTATGCATCTGAGATCGAACAGATCTCATCTCAGCGGTAGCTCGCTCCATACCGGCTCAAATTTCAGTCATCTCCTCCTTCTAAGCTCGGATTACTGCTTTCTGCTCTTCTTTGATATGGGCTCGTTGGATCCAGGGGATGTTCTCCTCTTCCTCGGTAAAGTCTTGATCATGGCCGAGGTTGGTACCGCTTCGTTCGACTCGAGTTCGGCTTGCAACTGCGTGTTCACCTTCTGGGTTTTCGTCCAACTCGATCACCGGATTCGTTCCGTCTGTAGTCTGCATGTTTGTTTCTTGCGCTGCGCTCCCACATTCGGTTTGGCAATTGTGGTTGGTTGGTTCGGCGGAGGTAATCCGCTTCGGGTTCTCAGCGCATCAAGAGGCGTTGACAAATCTAGGGCTGTTGGATTAAAACGTCGAAGGGGGCGCCTTATTAGGTCAAATCCGGAGCTCCTACCTCGGGTTCGGCTCGCCGTCGCAAGGACTTCCAACTTATCGGTCACCGTTGTGTTCAGCTTATTCTGCTCCTTTGCCTTTTTGAGCAGCGTCTCCAGCATCATCTTTATCTGAGTCAGGGCCTCCGGACTCGTCTCCAAAGCTGCAAGGACTGGTGCATCTTTCGCTACGGATCCATCGCCTTCGGTATCCTGCGGGTCGGCAGCTCGCCTTTCTCCGTCGTTGGTCATCTTCTTCGGATCGTTCGTACGGTGGTTCTTTGGTGGAAGAAAGTTTCAAAATCCCCTCAGACGGTGCCAAATTGTGGGAGTCGAAATCAACACAATTAGATTTGTAACGAAACTTTTAAGGGATCTGAAACTTCTGCGTATAAACCACGAAAACGAAGATCCAAAGATGGTTTTATTGTGCTGTTTTGAAAAGTTTTTACGTACAAGAGTTTGAGAGCAAAAAGTCTAGGGTTTTGCTATGTAAATTGTGGATCCCTTTTTCAAGAGATGTACATAGATATATATACTAGTTTGAGTTGGCCAGGCCAATTCCAATAAGATAAGGAAAACTTCCTAATCCTTCGAGATTTCCGTTTAGCTAAGTCGGCTTGACTTCATGGGTCTTCGTCTTGACGTCGGCCGAAGATGGATTTGTTGCTTCGGCCCGTAAGTTTGCGCATTCTGCTTGGCCCATTGCCTATGCCAGGATTGGGATAACTTCGATGACTTCGGCCGTATTGGCTTTGACGACTTCGGCCGTAGTGACTTCGGCCACGACTTCGACCGTATTGGCTTCGGCCATGACTTCGTATAGAATCATCTTCCTATACAAATGACTTCGGCCACGATATAGCGATTTCAGCCACGATTTCGGCCGCGACTTTGGTCACGACTTCGGCCACGACTTCGGCCGCGACTTCGGCCGCGACTTCGGCCACGACTTCGGCGGCGATAAATACGATTGGGTGAAAAATCGGTGCCCAATTGCGACACATTTGCGACTAAACTGCGACCCCTTAAAATTCTATATTAGCAGCGAAATCTCATTGCTTTCTCCACACAAGCTTCCTCTCCACCTTCTCTCTACTCGTAGCCTTCTCTTTCCACAAGGTAATAATTTTTTTAAAAAAATTTTAATATTTTATATATTTGTGTAAGAATGGTTAAGATAGAATTTAGGTATGGAATAAATTCGTGTACTATTTAGATATTTAGGTGGATAATATTAGTTTACGTATGGAATTTTAAATTTAAGTTAAAAATATTAGTTTTTACATTTAAATGTATTAGTAAACGTTTTTATTGGGTATAGAATTTAATTTTTTTTAAATATTATATTGCAGATGGGTGATCCGAGTAATGACTATACTAGTTTTCTATCCGCCTCCGGTACACCTGTGCCGCAACGTGGCGGATCTCACTCACGGCACGGAGATCCTAGTACATCGACTCCTCATATCCCGGAATTTGTTCCGGAGACGCAGCCGTTTCAGCAGGCTCCACCACCAGATGAGCCGCCTGGGGCACCAGACTTCCGGCATATGACACTGTAGTAGCTTCTCGTTAGTTCTGCACGAGGTGTGCTACCGAGATTGGATCCGCATCTTTCGCCTAACACCACAGAGTAAATATATTTGTTTCTCAATAATTAATTAATAAAATTTTTTTTTTTAATATTGTTTATAAACTAATTTTTTCATTTTTTTTCCAGGTTCACGAAAAATGAAGTTGGGAATGCTGTTAGGAAACTGATCGAGCGGGATTTCAAAGCCCCGCACCCGAATTAGAGCAAGATTCCTCAAGAGACGAGGGAAAGGTGTTATTTCTATTACTAATTTTATTTATAATTCATACATAATTTTAATTTATACTAATTCAAACTTTTTTTTATAGCAAAAATACAAATGGGATCCCGAGATCACGACAATGGTCCGGGAATGTTTCGACGACAAGGCGATGGAAAATAAAATGGAAAGAGGACCCCGAGAATGCCATGCCGGAGTGGTTCAACCCAGCAGTTTGGAGAGGGGAGGTCTCATCAACTACTGGCAGTTGGAGACTTCCAAAGACACGAGCAACAAATGCTGGGCCGCGCGTTACACCAAAATTGACGGGGAGGAGATCTCAAAGCATGTATTGGGCCAGTTGTCTTTTCTGGAACAAGCGCCGTATTGTAAGTTGATTTCAATTTATGTAGTTATAATTTTAAAATAATTTGAAGTTACAACATTATATGAATTAACATAATTTTATCATTTTTCAGGCACAAGAGAAAGGTGCTCCGGCTACTATGCCCGAGCTTTGGGAGAAGACCCACCGATGCAAGGACGGGACGTGGGTTGATCGACGGGTGGAGCAGCTTCACGACGATGTGATTGCCCGAGTCGAACAAATCACATCGCAACCCTCTCTCGATGGCCAACCCACTCAGGTGACCCTAGTAGACGTAAACCGCATCGCTTCTCAGGTAATGCAATTCTCAAACAAACTTTAAATACTAATTTATTATATATACATTGTTTAATTACTAATTTTTCTCTATTAAATTTTAATTTACAGCTTGCTCCCCGTAACAAAAAAGGAAAGTTTGCTTTCATGGGATCGATTCCGATTGATACCGAGGGAGTTCCTTATTACCCAGTTTCGACGAATGCTTCATATCCTCTTAAAGATCAGAAGCTAGCGAATACGGAAGAAGAGATCAGATCGCTCAAATAGGACCAATGATCGATGAGGGAGGAGCAGAACGCCTTCAATTTGATGTTTGAGTTGCTTGGGGATACGAATTCCGCGATTCAGGAGATGATGTGGAAGAAGAAGGAAGTCGCAGCTGCAGCTGCAGGAAAGTCGCGCTATGGTACCTCGGATTATCAAGATATCGAATAGCTAATTTTTATTTTATTTTATTTTCGTTGTAAAAATACTCGGTTTGATATATAATATTAATTAAATTGAAATTTTATTTTTCTTCTTTATAATTTATTTACGAAATATAAAAATAAAATCGATTTTTAATAAACTAAATTAAATAATTTTGCGAGGCATTTGCGACCAACAGTGCCATGCAAAATCATCACAAATGCCTTGCAAAAGAAGCTTCTCAATTTCCTAGCAAATTTTCCACGCAAATACGTAGCAAATTCACAGACGCAAATGTCTCGCAAATTTCTAGTCGCAAAGAAGCCGCAAATCAGGTCCTCGCAAATGCCTCGCAAACGTCTCGCAAAAGTAACTTCCTCGCAATTTGGTCGCAAAAATTTTACGAGGATTTTGCGACGAATTTTCTTGCCACGCAAATTTGCAACGCCATTGCGAGGATTTTCCATTTGCGGCCAGCTAATTGCGACGTTTCTTCTTTGGTCGCAAATGGGCATGTTTTCTTGTAGTGCCCTGATCCGGATATACAACCTGATGACGAGGAATGCGAGAGTTACGACCATTTTAGGGGCATTCTCTCCGTTTTTCTTCCCGGATATCTCTTCTTTTCTGGTCGTTTCTTTACCGAACTCTCTCCGAACATTATGCTTTTCTCATTCTACCTCACTCTAAATTTCTTACTACCAAACGTTCGGATACTCCGCGGACAATCCCTTGTTCGACCCGGAGTCACTCTTTTTCCTTCTTTCTCGTTTTCCGACCATCTTTTCTTTCCTCTCCACGACTCTCCGTGGTCTCGTCTCTTCTCTCTCTTTTGCTCTTTTCTGACTTGAGCGTTGGAGAGCCGTTGGAAAACACACCTCAATCATGTTTTTTCCGGCCTTCACGTGTTTGTTGATTACGCTGGAGCGGGTCCCCTAGTGGTTGTTTAAGATGACTAAAAATCTCCGAAATAAAATTTTTAAAAATAATTATTAAAAATAATAAATTAAAAAGAAATAAAAATAAATTAAAAAATGAAGAAAAAAAGCAAAGAAACGAGAGGTGGATACGCGGGAAAGAGTAGCGACAGATGGTTTCAGTGTCGGTAGAGATGGCAGCGTCATCTCGCTAACTCAAGAGACTCCGACGCCAGTTGCGCCTGTTCATCATCGATCGGTTTAGGTCGAGCCTCCGACGTATACTCCGACATATCCCACCAATCCTCGACTCTTCGATCCATCAACGCCTTCTTCTTTTCTCATAACTTCCCGATCTCACTTCGTACTCACCCTGTTCAACCTGTCTATTTGGGTTTGTTGTTCAAAAAAGATAAGGCTTGCGAATTAGAGTGGTGAAGTAACGCAAACGACAACAAAAAATGGGACTGTTCTTTGGCTCTTCAATCTTTTACTTGCTATATGTTGTTCTTGCAAATTTCTCAATTTCCAGAAATTAGTTGTTGTTTAATTTAATTATGTATTGTCTAATTTTCAGCAAAACATGTGAAATTGATTTTCAAGTGTTTGAATTTGTGTTACCGATCAGTTTTTGCTCCTTTCTTGGCTAATTCGGTAAATATTTACAGCAAAATTGCTGTTGGATACGCTAAAGAACAAGATAATGATATTCGTTGGGGATTTCCTAACCCGGAACCATCGAAATCAAATTTTATTTTTGAAATGTTAAATTTGTTGAAAGAAAAAAGGATTATAAAACTTATGACCTCAATCATTGTAAGCCACAAGAGTTTGAAAATTTACTAATCCAAAAAAGAAAAGCAAAAAACAGAGCCAAAAGTGTTATAAAAACAGAGCAAGGAACAAAACTCGTTTTAAATTCTCTTCCTTTGAACATCCAAAGAATAGTTTAAGCAGGGAGATGCGAGACTGCATTCCACCTTTGAAGTTCATTATTTTCGTCATCAGGATCTTGTGAAAGAGAGACTGATCGATCTTGAATCTCCCTGCGAATCGTGCCCGCGAGGAAGAGAGGAGAGTTCGGAGCACGGTTGTGTCTCCTTCCATTCCTTTCACAACAAACCCATTATACCATTGCTTGAAAGAACAGTTTAGCCAAAGTCGCATCAACTTTTGTGAGCATGTTTCTCAGACTCTGCACCGTTATTGTCCAGTCCGGATTTATCTGCGTTCCAAGGAGATTCGGAGAAGCATGCTCTAAATTGTAAAGGAAAACGTACATGCGAAAAATAGGTGATCCCGCGTTTCGTTTGGCTCCCCACAAAGTAAGCAAGCCTGCGTCTCTCCCCAGATTCGCATACGATCACCCGTAGATAGTTTGTTCTGAAACACTAACCACACTATGAAAGATTGTCTCGGGATGGACTTCGAGAACCTGACTAGTCGATGTCAGGGAACAATCTGCTTGACCGAACAGATTAATTCCCAGGTTAGCTTTGAAGAGAACTTGTTATCGTATCTATCAGGCCCCTGTTTCCATAACATTCGATCCTGACCTGCGTCTCTTTGTGGCGTTAGAGTCTGCCTTATTTTCCTCATCAATTCTTTCAAGTGCAGACCACGACTACTCCTGATTTTCCAGTCATTTTCTTCTACAGCATCCACTACCTTTGCATTTCTACATATTCCCAATATTCTTGTACCAGCGTCACCAGTAATACGAATCAAATGATCATCCCCTAACCATTTGTCAAACCCAAAGAAGGTATTTAGCCCATTCCTGGCCTCTGTTTTTATGAATGATGCAGCCAGCGGATGAAACTTCAGTAGTTTTTTCCACATCCAAGATGAGTCTCTTAAGAGGTAATGATTCGTCCAAGCAACCCACATGGAACTAGCTTTATCAAAAAACCGCCATATAAGTTTGACCGAGAAGACTGTTCTAATTTCCAATCCCCCTTCTCTCTTTGGTATACATAAATCCTCACATGCTACTTTAGCTTTGTTTTTTGTGTTTGGCGACCCTGACCACAAGAAAGCTCCACACATTCTTTCAATAATCTCAAAGCATCTCTTTGGTAATCGTAAAGTCAAACTCCAAAAGTTAGTGTTACTCGCAATAATCGACTGTATTAATTGGAGTCTCCCAGCATAAGAGTGGGATTTAATGGACCATGGAAGTAACTGATCTTGGATCTTATCGATGAAGGGCTTATAATCAAGCCGTGTCATGCTTTTGGTCGTGAGAGGAAAACCCAGATATCTTATTGGTAGCTGCTCGATCGGAATTCCTAGATTTGTTGCTTCCTCTTGCAAGTTATGATGAGTTTTCCCAGCCATATATAGTGCATATTTAGACATGTTGATTGCCAATCCTGGCTCATACTCAAACTCTTTTAGGACCGCCGCAATGCCATTCAGAGATTCAGCATTTTCATCTGTGAAAAATTATCATGTCATCCGCAAAGTTGAGATGTGTCAGATCCACTTCCTTGCATTTAGGATGAAATCCAATCTTTTTTTTTCTTGCTACAACATTCAAACGATGTGAAAGAACATTTATAGCAATGACAAATAAGATTGGGGAAAGAGAGCAGCCTTGTCTCAGCCCTCTAAAACTGGTGAAGAAATGATGTAGGAACTGAATGGATTGGATCCTAAGAGGATGGTTTGATGGTGATACTATAGTTGGACTGAGGTCACTCTCTATAGAATCAGTTGTAGGAGAGATGGAACGAAGTGAGAGCGAATGAAGACTCTTCAATTGGACTGAGGTCACTCTTTGAAGAACCGAAACAATGAAATGGAGTGACGCCACACAGATGATGAGAGATCTGTGATAAGTCCAGAGCACTCAATCTTCAAGGATTCACACACAAGAAGATAAGAGGCGGCTGCTTCTTTCTCAGAAAGAAATCTCATTTTATATCATTAGCAAAAACTTATGTTTACAAGCTGAGAAGGGACTTTATATATAGTCCAACAGCATGGGATCTTCTAGGGTCGAAAATACATCATAAATAAAGGACTAAACTTGCAAAAATAACATACTCAAAATAAAGGACTAAAAAGAAAAGACTCTTAAGAACCTAACGGTCATATTCCTGCAAAACAAGAAAAGAGCTCGTTAATTTATTCAAAGTTAAATGCTTACCTTAATAGATACATGTTCTTCATAGATGATTTAAACGACTTGATCTGGAGTTGAAATGGTGAACAAAGCGGTTTCTTTGATCCCTTGAAGAACTGGCATAACTTGAGCTGTTGGAGTCTTGAGTTGTTCTTGAATGTCAGAAAGAAATTCCTTGGTGATCTCATCTTCTTGTAACTCTTTTTCCTCTATGATTGTGATGAGATTCTGTACTGATTTGTTGAAGTTCTCTCTCAGGCGTCTGGTTCCTGATCTGGTACTTGGTCTTTGATCCATAGAGGCTATGTTGATGTCTTCTTCTTCTGATCCATATAAGGTGGTATTGATGTCCTCATCATATCCTCCCTCTTGAGAAGGTTCTGTCCTCAGAACAGATACATATGCATTGAAAGGAGATAGATCAGTAATGTTGAAAGTGGAAGAGATGTTCATCTCACCTCGTAGTTCAATTTTGTAGGCGGTTTCATTGATCTTTTCCAGCACTCGAAAGGGGCCATCTCCTCTTGGTGCAAGCTTTGATTTCCTCTAGTTTGGGAATCTTTCATGCCTCATGTGTAACCAAATCCAATCTCCAGGCTCTAAGGTCATCTCTTTACGGTGCTTGTCAGCTTTTTGTTTGTATTGTTCTGTCTTCTTTTCCAGATTGTCCTTGACCTTTTGATGAAGCTTCTTCACAAAATCTGCTCGGGTTTCACCTTCATCACAATAGACAGCTTGGGGGCAGAGGTGAAAGATCTAATGGAGTAGTAGGATTAAATCCATAAACAACTTCAGAAGGAGAGAGTTTAGAAGCAGAATGCTTTAGCATGATTATAAACAAATTCAATATAAGGCAATCAAGATAACCAATTCTTTAAATTTTTACCACTGTGGCTCTCAACAAAGTTGAAAAAGTCCCGTTTACTACCTCTGTTTGGCCATCAGTCTTGGGGGTGAAAAGTGGTTGAGAAGGGCAGTTTATTCCCAACTTTTTCCATAAAGTTTTCTAGAAATGGCTTAGAAACTTGGTATCTCGATCTGAAACTATGGTCCTTGGCACTCCATGTAGACGCACTACTTCTTTGAAAAAGAGATCAGTAGTTTGAGTAGCGTCATTAGTCTTGTTACACGGTATGAAATGAGCCATCTTGGAGAACGTGTCTACAACTACAAAGATGGAATCCTTGTGGTTGATCTTTGGCAGACCTAAAATAAAATCCATAGAAATGTCTTTGGCAGACCTAAAATAAAATCCACAGAAATGTCTGCCCAGGGCATGTTAGGAATAGGCAAAGGCATATATAAACCATGAGGATGTGACCTGGATTTTGCTTTCAAGCAAGTGATACACTTAGCACAGAATTTCTCGACATCTCTTTTTAGATGCGGCTAGTAGAAATGTTCCATAAGTAAACTCAAGGTCTTATCTCGGTCAAAGTGTCCCATGAGCCCTCCTCCATGTGCTTCTCCGATTATCAGCTCTCTCATAGACCCTTGTGGAATGCAAAGTCTCTTGTCCTTGAATAAGAATCCATTTTGCTGATAGAATGCTGCATAGGCGGTTTTCGTTGTTTCCTTGAATGTTTCTTGAAAATCTTGGTTGGTGGTATACAACTCCTTGATATGTTCAAAGCCCATGATTTTAGCCTCCATTGTACTGATTAGAGCGTGTCTCCTGGATAATGCATCAGCTACAATTTTTTCTTTATCCTTTTTGTATTTGATCACATATGGAAAATTTTCCACAAACTCTTAGATGCTTGAGCGTCTCATGATCTGTATGAATAACAAACTCTCTTGACAATAGATAATGTTGCCAAGTTTCTAGGAACCTTACCAACGCGTAAAGTTCCTTATCGTAAGTAGGAAAGCTCCACTGAGTTTCTCACTAAATTATGCTACTGGTTTTCCTCCTTGAGTCAGGACAGCTCCTATACATGTACCAGAAGCATCACATTCAATCTCAAATATTTTATCAAAGTTAGAAAGTACCAAAACAAGCGCATGTGTGAGGCTGTCTTTGAGTTTGTTGAATGTGTCTTCCTGAGATTGACCCATTTGAATTCCACATTCTTTTTCATCACCGAGGTCAGTGGTGCAGCAATGGTGCTAAAATCTTTCACGAATCTTCTGTAGAAACTAGCCAGACCATGGAAATTCCTCACATGTTCAATGGTAGATGGGGTCGACCAGTCTTATTGCCTTTATCTTTTCTTCGTCGACCTTCAATCTCTGTACTTACAACAAATCCTAAAAACACAACTTGATCAGTGCATAAGGTATATTTATTAAGATTTGCATAGAGATTTTCAGCCTTAAGTGTTTCAAGAACTTGCTCAAGATGATGTAGGTGATCTGCAAGGTTTGAGCTATAAATTAAGATATCATCGAAGTATACTACCACAAACTTATAGATGTATGCCCTTAAGACATGGTTCATGAGTCTCATGAATGTACTTGGCGCGTTTGTGAGTTCAAATGGCATGACCAGCCATTCATACAACCCTTGCTTAGTTTTAAATGTTGTTTTCCATTCATCGCCTTCCTTCATTCTCACTTGATGATACCCACTTTTCAGATCGATCTTTGAAAAGATTGTGGCTCCATTGAGCTCATCTAGCATATCATCTAGCCTTGGAATTGGATGCCTATACTTGACAGTGATGTTGTTGATGGCTCTGCAATCAACACACATTCTCTATGATCCATCCTTCTTAGGCACTAAAAGAACAGGAACATCACACGGGCTTAGACTTTCTCGGATATAGCCCTTAGACATCAAGTCTTGCACTTGTTTTTCCAGCTCCTTTGCTTACTCCGGATTCACTCTATAAGCAGCTCGGTTTGGTAAAGGTGTTCCAAGGACAAGATCAATTTGATGTTTGATTCCTCTTATGGGTGGCAATTCAGGTGGGATGTCTTCTGGAAACACATCTGTGAACTTCTCAAGTAACTTTGAAGGAGTTGGATTGGGATCCCTAACCGTGACAGAAGGAGTTGGATCGGAATCCCTAATTATGAAGGAGTTGGATCGGGATCCCTAACCGTGACAGAAGGAGTTGGATCGGAATCCCTAACTGTGAAGGAGTTGGATCGGGATCCCTAACCGTGAAGATCACGGATAGGGATCCCTAACCGTGAAGGAGTTGGATCGGGATCCCTAACCGTTAAGGAGTTGGATCGGGATCCCTAACCGTGAAGAAGTTGGATCAAGATCCCTAACCGTGTAGTTGGATCGAGATCCCTAACCGTGAGGGAAGAGTTGGATCGAGGTCCCTAACCGTGAAGGAAGAGTTGGATCGGAATCCCTAACCGTGAAGGAAGAGTTGGATCGAGATCCCTAACCGTGAAGGAAGAGTTGGATCGGGATCCCTAACCGTGAAGGAAGAGTTGGATCGAGATCCTTAACCGTGAAGGAAGAGTTGGATCGGGATCCCTAACCATGAAGGAAAAGATTGGATCGGGGTTAAGCCAAACGGATCAAGGTCAAGGCAAGGAGATCGAAGTTGTCGCCACCCGAACCATGACACGAAGGAACCCCGAACCGTGAACCATGGCGTCACCCGAGCCGTGAGCCATGATGTCATCCAAACCGTGAATCATGGCGTCACCCAAGCCGTGAGCCATGATGTCACCCGAACTGTGAACCATGGCGTCATCCGAGCCGTGAGCCATGATGTCACCCAAACCGTGAATCATGGCATCATCCGAGCCGTGAGGCATGATGTCACCCGAACTGTGAATCATGGCATCACCCGAACTGTGAGCCATGATGTCACCCGAACCGTGAACCATGGCGTCACCCGAGCCGTGAGCCATGATGTCACCCGAACCGTGAACCATGGTGTCACCCGAGCCGTGAACCATGGTATCACCCGAGCCGTGAACCATGGTATCACCCGAGCCGTGAACCATGGTGTCGCCCGAACCGTGAACCATGGCGTCACCCGAGCCAAGGTTCTATGGTAGGGATTTGGACCGAGGCGACGAGTCCACGAATTCAAGCCCACAAAAGAGATGACAAGGTTAAAGCCCATGAATCAAAGTCCATGGTGGTAGCCGACTTTGCTAAAAGGAAATCCCTAGGAATTAGGAAATCTTCCTTATCTCTTTAGGCATTGACTTAGCCGACTGAAACTTATATATATACTCATGTAAACCCTCTGAAAAGAGGATCCGCAATTTACCTAGCAAAACTCTGTACTTTTGATCTCATACAAAAAGCTTTCTAAGCAGCTTAATAAAAGACCAACTATGGATCTCTGTTTGTGTTTTTTGGTGGTTTTTACTCAGAAGTTTCGGATCTCTCTAAAAGATGTAACAAATTAAATTGGCGTGGATTTACACTCCCACAATTTGGCGCTAAAAGGAGGGGGAATAAATTTTTCTTACTCAAGAGAACCACCGCAAAACCGATCCGAAGAACGATGACCAACGACGGAGAGCAAGACGCTACCGATGTGAGGAACATTGGCATGGAGGATCAGACGAACCAATCCGCAAATGCTGGGGACACTTCAACAACGCTCGCGGAGATGAAAATCATGTTAGAGACGCTGCTCAAGAAGACGGAAGAGCAAGACAGACTCAACCACACGATGACAGGCGAGCTGAAAGCCTTGGCGACGGCGAGTCGAACCCATGGTGTGGGATCAGGTCTTGACCCAGCTAGACGGATCGCAAGGCGGCTCAACCCGACGTCCCTGGATTTCACAACCCCGCTCAACCCACCAAGAACTCGCGACAGATTACCACGACTCAATACAAACTCAGCAGACCTAGCTTCCGGAATGCAAGGAGTTGGCGGCACACCAACGGAGGAGGAGCCGGCCCCAATCATCAATCTGGAGGAGGAGAACCGAGTGGAACGTAACATGGAAAGCCGTGATGATCCCGAATCCCTAGCAGGTGGCCAGACTCGAACTGAAAGATGCGAGGCCATCCTGGAGGGAGATCAAGAGCTAACCGAGGAGGAGGAGAGTATACTCTAGGCTGAGCAAGCACGGATCAACGAAGAGCGCAGAGCAGGAGTCCGAGCCCAGAAAGAAGAGATGGCTATGATGCGAGCAGATATGGATCGAGCTGCTGCCGATATAAAAGCCGTCCGATCCATGATGCACAAAGCAACTAGCAAGGTGGCAGAAATAGATCGCGTACTGGAGGAAGCACAGAACACCCCGTTCACAGCACGGATTACTGGCACAAGAATTCCCGACCCTGGAAAGATGAAAGTCCCGATCTACGAAGGGAAAACCGATCCAAAAGTGCATCTAACGGCTTTCGCTATAGCCATGGGACGCTCTAATTTCAAAGAAAATGAAAGAGACGCCGGACAGTGCCTTCTCTTCGTGGAGCATCTCAAAGGACCGGCGCTCCAGTGGTTTTCCAGACTCGAGCGGAACTCCATCAACAGTTATAACCAACTATCTGCGACGTTCTTGAAACATTATTCCATATTCATGGATTCCGGACCGTCTGATGCCGACCTGTGGACCCTAGCTCAAGGGCAGAACGAAACACTCCGGAGTTTCATCGGAAGATTCAAAGCTGTTATGTCCAAATTGGAAGGCTTGAGTGACAAAGCAGCCCTACTAGCCCTGAAGCGATCACTCTGGTTCAACTCCGATTTTCGTAAAGAAATCGCGCTGAACGCCCCCACGACGATACATGACGCTATGCATCGAGCCGCAGACTTCATCACCGAAGAATAAGAGATGAAAATCCTAACCGAGAAGTACGGGAAGGCCAAGACAATGAACCATTCTCCCCAAGTTTCAACCCCTTCCAATGTTAGGAAGAACAACCAAGGTTCCGGCTATATCCAGCACGAGGGAGGCTTT
The DNA here is from genome assembly GCA_900406555.1 of Pseudoturritis turrita. NCBI lineage: Eukaryota > Viridiplantae > Streptophyta > Magnoliopsida > Brassicales > Brassicaceae > Pseudoturritis > Pseudoturritis turrita. The sequence continues at coordinate 44,040 of OVBL01000823.1, forward strand.
CGAGGAGCTCATAACTATCAAATTGACGCTCATGGATTCGGTCGAGGAAGAGGCCGAGGCCGTGGAAGAAGCTCATGGAGCACATGGACCAAAAGCGACAGTTCCTATGATGAAACGGCTTACTGCGAACACCATCGCATCTATGGACATTCAACCGCAAACTGTCGCATCCTTGGCTTAAAACTCGCCAAAAAATTAGCAGCTGGCGAACTTGGAGGGAACATCAGCCTTAAGGATTTCGAGATGGATATGAACGCACACAGACCCGATCTGACGAACGAAGATCATTCCAAGCGTGACAGACGGGATAACGAGGCGCCACCCTCCGGAACGAGAAGGATAATAAGCATGATTATGGGAGGATCTCACTACTGCTCAGATACCGTCTCATCAATCAAAGCATTCCAGCAAAGGGCGGACGTCAGCATCAAAGCATGAGATTAGTCAACCTTGACGGGTTGTTGAGTTGGACGACATGTTGGCAATATTGTTGATTGCATGTACCTAAAACAACGAAAATAGCCATTTTCAACCTGCACTATTTCAAACATGCGTTTTTATACCTAAAATTGATTTTTAAAAAAACTATGAGTTTATAAAATAAATATGCGCTTTTAATTTGTGTAACATAACTTATTACTGTCCAATATATCATATTATTATGGTTTACATTATGCATATTTTTCTTTGATACTATTTATTTATTTTTGATGTCAAATCTCTTTTATAATATCTAAAATCTTTAATTATCACCATTTCATAGATTAAAAATATAAGACTTATTACTGTCCAAATATTTAATATATCATATTATTATAGTTTACATTATGCATATTTTTCTTTGATACTATTTATTTATTTTTGAGGTCAAATCTCTTTTATAATATCCAAAGTCTTTAAATTATCACCATTTCATAGATTAAAAATATAAGTATAAATTAATTAGTTAATTATTTATGATATCAATTATATTTGTCTCGCGATGGAAATGAATAAACATTTTTTATCAACATATATAATTCAAAATAAATATTTTTATGAAAAAAAATTGTGTGTTTTATTCAGAAATACCTAGGTTGTCCAATCCGAATTTTAGATCGGTTTCGGTTTGGATTTCGGATTATTCAGATAAAGAAAAATTAGTTACCAAACAAAAACTATATCTATATTGGTTCGGTTCAATTCGGAATCACTCGATTTTTGGGTTTCGGTTTAAACTCGAACAAAATATAATTATGATATTTAATTTAAAATTTTATAAATTCGAGTTTTGATTTTGGACTTTTAAATTTGTATGTAATTAAATCATACAAAAACGATAAATTGAAGAAGATTAGTATATAATGATTAACTATAAAAAAAAAATTTGACTTTCAGAAGAATTTTTGTTTAGAGAGAAGCACATCTCTATACGTCAGAGTATCGTCGAAGAACATAGAAACATAAAATTTTATTAGAAGAAAATTTTTTTAGGTTTATTGTGACATATATATATAGATAGCAAAATAATTAAATGGATTAGATTTTGTTATTTTTAGGCTCATGGACATTGTACATAAATATTTATTAATTATATATAATATAATATAATATAGTATACATACTGCTATATGTAATTATTCGGCTTACTCAGGTTATTCGGGTATTATCCGAATCAAACAAAAACCCGGCGGATTCTAAAAACTATACCCAAACAATTATTTAGGATACCCGATATCCAATCATATTATTCTATTTCGGTTCAGGTCGGTTCGAATTTACCGGATTGGATACCCCTAAAAATACCATAACATTTAAAATTTTCAATATACCATAATTTTATATTTCTGAACGCATATTAAAATTTACCAATTCTTACTAATTTAAATTTTCTGTTAGTTTTGAAATTACCAAATATCATTATTTTTTAGATTAAAATATATATATATATAATTTGTCAGTATATAAAATTTTGCTTTTAAAAATATTATTTTTTACATATATTTATTAAACTCACTCGAATTTTTTATTTTTTGTTATTAATAAAGATTCTCATTTTATATATATTTTAAAATTTTGTTTTATAGACTCTATAGTTTTTAAAAAATCTTGGGGTATAAAAGCGATATTTGAAATAGTTTAGATTAAAAATGGTACTACAAACTAGTTCAATGAATTTAAATAAATATTTATTTGGGATTAAAATTAGCTAAATATAAAAATTCGTGTATAAAATGGCACCATGAACAAAATTCGGATTAAAAAAGACAATTTTCCCTAAAATTGGTGGGATTCCAAAGTCTTGGCCATTGTTTGAACTGAACTGGATCCCTATCACTGGTTGGCAAAGCTATTGCCGCCGGCGCTGGGAAATCGGCCGTCATGGAGAGATCTGCTGCAAGTGGAAGTCCTGCGTTGCTTACAACCGTCGTTAATTCGAAAAAACGAAAATCCGACAGAAACCCAACAAATATATCCGACAAACTTCGTCTGAAGGACACACTAGTTCGCCGTCTCTCTTCCGCCGCCGCCGTCACCCGCTCCTTTCTCCAAGCCAACGATCTCTTCGTCCCCCCATCGCAGTGTCTCCGCCTTGAATCCCTTCTCTCTTCTCTCCCAATCGCGCATTCCACCTCTACCTCCACAGCCACGTGGTTCCACCGCTTCCTAACCTCCGCCGTAGAAGACGACGATCCTCGCTGGTATCTTTGTTTCCGAATGTCACGATCCACCTTCTTCCGTCTCCTCCCCGCCCTTTCCCCTTCCGATTTTGCATCGCTTCCTTCAGCCTCCTTCGCCGCCGCGATCTTCCGTCTCGCTCACGGCGCATCCTACAAGTCTCTCGTCCTCCGTTTTGGGATCGATTCTCCTGCTGACGCTTCCCGCGTTTTCTTCACCGTCTGCAAACTCATCAATGAGAAATTAGGGCAACTCGGTGATCCCAAACCCGATTATTCACCTCGCTTGCTCCCGAATTGCTGTGGTGTTTTAGGATTCGGAAGATTCGAGGTAGACGGTAAGCTTATTGGGTCGAAGGGGTCACTCATTGTTCAGGCATTGGTTGATTCCAATGGCAGATTCGCCGATATCTCCGCTGGATGGCCGAGCACGATGAAACCAGAAGCCATTTTCCGGCAGACGAAGCTTTTCTCGATTGCAGAGAAGTCGGAATCGGAATCTAAATGCTTCTTGAAGGGATCTCCGTGCAAACTTGGTAATGGAATATCGGTGCCTCGCTACGTTCTTGGAGATTCTCGTTTTCCCTTATTGCCATGGCTTGTGACTCCTTATAATTCGTCTATTTCAATCGAGGAAGAAGACAGTTTTGAATCCTCTTGTAGAGAATTTAACAATGTGATACACTCTGCATTGCATACTGTTGAGATTGCATTTGCTAAGGTTCGAACCCGGTGGCGGATTCTGGATAGAAAGTGGAAACCAGAGACAATCGAGTTTCTTCCGTTTGTCATAACTACAGGCTGCTTGTTGCATAATTTTCTTGTGAATTCTGGAGATGATTATTCACAGGAGGAATGGGTGAACGGTAGTGCTGATGCTGGTAATGCTGAGATGTGGAAAGATGAGGGAGATGAGGAGGAGACTCGGAGGTCTGAAGGAGAAGCGTTAATTGGGTCTAGGAGGATCAGAGATGCTATTGCAGAGAACCTCAGCCGTGTGAATTCAACTAAGATGAATTGAAAGTTACAAGCTTTCCTTTGTTTTAGCCCGATCTTGTAAATTGTGTACATCTGTTTCGATATGCAGTTTATGGCTTTAGAAGATGAACTAGAGAATGTGTTTTGTCACAGTTTGGGATCTCGGGTTGATAAATAATGTAGGTTGGTGGTTTATTAAATGGATTACGGTTATAGGTTCTTAGAGCCTTGTGAGCAAAAATAAAATAAAAGGGTTCTTCTATGAAAAGTGATTTTGTTAAAGAATTGTCCTTCATGAAAAGTTGTTTGTTGGGCACCGAGTTTGCTGATAAGCTTGGGAAATAGCTATTGCTTTGTTAATGTGTTCATGATTTTGCTTGCTTAGCTTATCAGCAACAATATCATGATTTTGTCTCCGCAGACAACAATCAATAGATTTGCGTTCTATACCAGATTTTTCTTGCTCTGTGAAATCTTGTGAAACATGGCCTTTATGACAAGAGAAGACTACAGAGAGAGTTTTCTCTGCAAAATTTTGGAATTTCTACAAGATGGACTTTATGTTGTGAAAGGAAATTCACTGAGCTTACACAAAAGGTCGACATTAGCAGGATTGTTTGGAAAGGCGAAAAACAGAGCAAGAAAACATATACAGCACAATGTTTGTTGGCGTTGAACTAACGAGCAGGGTATAACCAAAAATGTGATATTCATGGATTTTATTGATTTTCAGTTTCATATTTTCATCATTTTCTTTGTATTTATTTCATTTTTAAAATTTATTTGGTCGTTTACGTTAGTCCGTTCTTTTCTTTATCTTAATTTTCATGATGTTATTATTGCATTCAAAATTTTAATAAGTCTTATTGCATTTAGATGTCCTACATTGTTTTTGTTTTTTTTTTTGGTTTTTTATGTTCATCGAGGTGTTTTGGAATGGCTTGGAGCTTGAAAAAAAAATGAAAAATACACTTTTGGATGCAAAACAAGAGAAATGAAAATGTAGAGCCAGTCCAAAGTGTCTGAAAGATCGTACTAGATGAAACCCTTCCCATTCATTGATGAAACTCAAATTTATATACAACATAGAAAATTGAACCAGCTTCATTTAGCGGTGGTATCAAGTAATTCCAATCAGCGGTTCAAAAGATACAATCTATTTAGTAAAGACACTTCACTGCAGAAAAATGCAGAGGCAACCCAAAACGACTGAAAGTTCGTATTAGATGGAAGTCTTCCTGTGCCCATATCAAGCTCAAATGTTTTGAATTCAAGTCATTCCAAGCTGTGGTTCAAGAGTTTTGACTGATTTAGCGAAGACATATCAAACTGATCGGCCATATGACTGATAAAACATCTTGATCAAGCTGAATGGTGAATTTCCTGATCGGTCATGGTGATTGACCAACTGATTGATCAACACCAATTTTAATCCATTTTGCCTCAAATCCGACCCGGTTCAAACCTATGAAGCAAATTTTAGACATAACCTATAATTTTAAACCTAAGTTTCCTTTCGTCTAGAGTTTGATTAGATTCAAACTATTTTTTTAATGTTTTGAACAAGATTTCATCTCTTCATGCCACTTTAGAAAAAGATTCTTTAAGCCTTTATCTTTTATTTATCCATTAATTCCATAATTGTTTATGTCTTTTTCTTTGTTGTTCATAATTTTTAGTGAGTAATATTTTGTTGGATCATTGACAAAGCTAAATTAGGATGATTTGATGGTTAGATGATGGTGATTTGGGTTGCTTTTTGTTAGATCATTCATTTAGGTTGACCTTAATAATAATTTTGATTTGAACACTCAAAATCTAGACCTTAAGCATTTTTATGTTCGAAATGTGTTTTTGAAAATGTTTGAACCAATCTTTAATGAGTTTTACATACCTAGCCAATGGAAATTGATGATTATGGTGTTTAGTGAACTAACTGGACGTGTTTTTTAATGCTCGTTGCTTATTAGTGAAGTGATTAGTGTCATGAAAATGGATTAGTCATATTTGTGAGCTCCATGTTCTAGGATGGTGTTTAATTCAACCTTTGGCATCATTGTTTGATCATTAATCTATTCTTATGATAGTTAAGTCCATGGTCCAATAGTTTTACCTTATTTTACTTCTTGCATTTTTTATCTTTTACAATCAAATAAAAGATAGAAAAAACTAAAATGGAAGCTCTACTAGAAGTACTCTGTTTGATATAGAGGTGGCTTGGGTGAACGCATTCGAGGGAGAGCCTTGGGATCCTCGACGAGGTTAAAAAAAAAAACCTTGATGGAGACTGAATAAGTTTTGCAAGTAAGAAGTATATATAAATCTCCAAATAATCTTGAACATGTATAGATGTGTGTTGCTATAGTATTTGGGTGTTGAACCTCTTAAAGAATTGAGAACTAAGACAAAGTATATATATATGTGACATTTAAACTGGGCTAACACAACTTTAAAAGACCCAAAATTAAAAGATTGTAGTATGTAAATACAATTTGATAAAGCTTCTTTCATTTTTGGGTCGCTAACAACATTCTCTACTTAATAATCTATTGATTTTAATCTATTAACCCTATTCCAGTTCAAATTTAAACTTTACACTAATTCTGCAAAGAAGCGCTCTAAACTCATAGTTCACAAACACGTTGTCGTCAAACCTTAATAAATCATAGGAAGCTAGGATTAGTTTGGGATCCTACTTTACAAGTAAATAAATAAATTTCATAATCCCATTAAGCCCAAAAGCGAAACACAAGAGTGCAAATACAAATATTCATATAGTTGATAGACCGACGTGGTATTCCTATAAAGCAGCGTAACGTAAATTTCTCGTTGGATCGTATTTCATTCAATGTACAGATAGACTCAGTATCTTATTTTATCTTCATCTTAAACTACCGTATAAAATGTTTGTATTTATAAAATAATCTACAGAGTTTATCTGTACACCTATCAACATTCCAGAAGACGGAAATAGCAACGAAATGAGACCCAAATGGGACCCACACAGAAGACGTAAGCAATGACGTAAGCAAGCAATCAACACCAAGACGTAAGCAGTGACGATAGCAAGCACTAAAATATGTCGGCACCACAACTTGGCGACACGTATCAAGCACTACATCTGCACCACTAAGTGGCGACACCTGGCACCATACTCAACAGCCGACTTCCTCTATAAATACTCAACTCTGGCACAAGAAGAAGCACAAGCGACTTCAGCGCATTTTCTCTCTCTAAAACTCTCAAAACATCTCTCTAAAAAACTCCCTTAAGTTTTAATATTTCCTTGTAATCTTTTTAAACAAATTTTGTAACAAAATCTTTATTATCAATAAAATCAAATTTTAAAAAAATCAGCGACTTTCGTCTTTTGACCTAAGCCTTCGCAACTCGAATCCTGTTTACAGGCAACTCTCGATCAAAGTTAATACCTTAAAAAGTTAATACTTTGATTCTTGTAGTATCGAGGTTTTAATTTTTTTAAATGGTATCAAGCCAAAAGATCTTTGCAAAAGTTTTATCTAAAAAGATTTTCAAACAAGCTCTCTGTGACCAAGACCTAAACCTAAACTCCCCTAGTCCGACCCTAACCTCTCCTAGCGAACCACTGTTGCTGAGGTGTTCCAGGCAGCAAGACCAAAGGCAGTAAGACCGTTGGTAAGCCCCAGCTGTGTCTCCATAGAAAAGGTTAGCTTCTCCCTAGAATGAGTTTAAGTCTAGTTTAAAGTCATGGCGTCCTCAATTAGAAAACTTTTTAGATCTAAACATGTTGCATCTACATCACGTAACACAATCAACTCAAGAGAAATTATATCAAAAATAACATCTTTTGATCAAGAATTATCAAAAAACCAACTACCACATATTAACCCAGAAAACATATATCAAATTGGTACTTTTGATTTTAAAACAGCATACTCAATAAAAGAACATGAGCAAACTCTATCCTTGCAAAACGAGTTTGAAGAAATAAAATTATTATCATCCATAGCGTTAGACAAGTATAAACAAAAAGGATTTCATTATCTACACTTTGGATTAGTTCAAATAGCAATCAAACCCTTATCAAGAACTGGTATTGATTCTCCAATATTAATGTTATTAAGAGATAAAACTCTATTAAAATTTGAAGACTCACTCTTAGGAGCAGTCCAATCAAATTTACACAATGGAGCAGTTTATTTCAATTGCGCCCCTAACTTCCAAGTAAGCTTACATGATCCTACAATACTAAACACATTAGTATTAAACGTTCACTTACCAGAAATAAAATTCCAAAATGAAAGACATGGATATTTACTACTTTATCGAATTTATTTTAAACAATCAACCTCCGAATTCAATCCAAGATGTTTATTACAAGATGACAAAGGAGAAACAACTATTCTAGCAGTACATAGTAAAGACATAGCGCTACTTACGCACCTAAACAGTTGAAATGGAATGAGATAACCATTCCGGATCAATGGAAAATAGAAGTTACTCAACCAATAAGAAATTTTGAGCAAAGAAATATTTCAAGAATCATTGAACAAGTTGACGGAAAAATATTATTACAATTCGGTTCAATGAGAGAACCACGACCACCAAGAATTAGCTCATATCATTCTAGAGCCTCTTTTTCTGAATATCGCACTGGTCAAGCCAGTACGGATTCAGAAACAGAAAGCACAAATCAAAACATTAGGCAAGATTCTGAATTAGAAAATATAATTCTAAATACTAAACAAGAAAATCCTATCAAATTTAAAGCACCAATGGCTGAACCACAAGCAGATATGTACCCAACATCTCCTACTGAATCGGACTTCAAAACGATAAATGTTATATCCAAAGAATATGTAATTGATAAACAATACGTGAAAGAAGACTTTTATGCAAAAGAAAACGAAGAAAAAAGAAATTGGTATTTCAAACAATTTACTAAAGAAGAAACAATTAGATACAGAGAAATTTGGTACAATTTCATGATATTAATAAAAACCAATATCCCATTTTTTACCTGGTTCGAAACATATTCTAGTAATAACTATATCAATTATCCTTTTAAAACTATAAACACTAGTTCATCCTTAAATCAACTATGGGAACAAGTAAATGGTGACAAAACCAAATCGGTTCATCCACCATTAACAGATATCAAAATAAGTACCCCTAATAGACAGATTATAGCTACACCCTTTAAAACTGGAGCAAATAGAGATCATAAAATCCAGTAATCGTACAAGACATTAAATCAGTCTATGAGCAAAATAATTATCAAAGTCAATTATTACATACAATTTCTAGACAAATTGATAGCATAGATAATAAATTAAACATTAAAGAAGATAGCATAATAGGCAAACAAAATAATACTACCCAACATCCTTTTTCATCAACTTCTGCACCAATCTTCAAACCTATAACAAGACAAATAAAATTTCCAGAAAATGAAATTTTAAAAACAATTGCTAATAGATTAGACAACTTAGACAAAGGAAAAGGAATTAATATCATTGATGAAAATAACAATGAATCTACACAATCAGAAAGTGATAACCAAGAAATTAATAGAATAAAAAACAAAATGATGAGATCAAATAAACCATATTACAAAAGACATACACCACCTGACTTATTATTTGAAAGAACACCATAAATATTCTAACAGAGTATATACTGGTGATGGTATATATGAATGGAATATAGATGGACGTTCAGAATATGAAATGATGAATTTATTTCAAGAAATGGGTATGGCAGCTATATCATATAAAGCTAGAGGAAATACTGATAAACAATCATGTGTACTATTAATAAGCGGATTTAATGGAGCATTAAAATATTGGTGGGATAATTCTATAGATATCATTACGCAAGATTCTATAATCAATCATGTAGAAATAAGAAGATTAGAGGGCGATGATGGCCTCTATGAAGAAGAGGAACATCAAAATGCCGTAGAAGTATTAATACATACTTTAACAATGCATTTTATTGGCAATCCAGCCGAAGAACTAGAAAGTAAAAAAATGATATTAACCAATCTAAGATGTCCAACCTTAGGTGACTTCAAATGGTACAAAGACATGTTTTTAACAAACATCTTCCAACGTAATATTGTAATCAACCATTTTGGAAAGAACGGTTTATCTCCGGATTACCATCTTTCTTTGCAGAAAAAGTAATCAATAAATTAAAGGAATATTCTGGAGGACAGCCTATCCCCTGGAATACAATTACATATGGACAATTATTTGCATTTGTTAAAAAAGAAGGATTAGCCTTATGTCAAGAACATAAAGATAAAAAACGAAATGACAAATTTAAATTTAAAGTAACCATGGGTTCATTCTGTGAACAATATGGTTATAATAACACGCTTAATCCACCATCAAGAATTAAACGCATAAAATATAGGCATAAAAATAATAATAATATAAAACACTATCAACGACATAATAATTTAAAAAAACAAAACAATCATTATTATGAAAAGGGTAAAAATTATCCCAAAAATAAAAACTATACAAAAAATAACTATTCCAAAAATAAATTTGACAAACAAAAGATTGTTTGCTGGAATTGCAAAAGACCAGGGCATCGATCAACAAAATGTAAAATAAAAAGAAAAATAAACGAAATATTCCAAGATCAACCAGATATCCAAGATAAATTGGCAAAACTACTATTAACCTCAGAATCTGAACAAACTGAGGAAACCGATAGTGATTATTCAATAAACGAAATCGAAAATTCAAGTGACTCCTCTACGGAACCACAAGAATTATCTGATAACCTATGTAATTGTAAAATAATAAATGTAATAACTAAAGATAGTGACAAACAATTCTTAATAGATATAATAGATAAAATAGACGATCCACATATAAAAAGAGAATACTTATTAAAACTAAAAGATATTGTACACCAAGAAAATCAATTATCATCTCCACAACCATTTAGTTTAAACAAAATTTTCGAAAAATATCCATCTCAGAGTTTGTTTAAACAAGTTACCACTGGAGAATTACAAAATGAAATTAAACAATTAAAATCACAAATTAAAGATCTGCAGCTAATAATTAATCAACATGAACTAAACCAATTACAAATAAATGCACGACTTTCCATTATCGAAGCTAAAAATGGAACTCAAGCATCCTCTAGTAATCAAACTACAAATAAAGGAATAATAATTAAAGATGAAAAAGATTCTCAAAAAGATGAAGAGTATATTCAAATAATTAATAAAATTAATTATCAAAAATGGTATACTACTATAACTTTACATATAAATAACGATTTTAAAATAAATATAATTGCATTAATGGATACCGGAGCAGATTATAATTGCATCCGTGAAGGAGTAATACCAACTAAATATTATGAGAAAACTACGGAACGCCTAAGTGGCGCAAATGGTAGCAATCTAAAGGTTCAATATAAACTACCCTGTGCAAAAATATGTAATCAAGGATATTGTTTTAAAAATCAATTTATCTTAGTAAAAAATTTAACGCAAGAAGTAATATTAGGCACCCCTTTCTTTACACAAATTTATCCATTTAAAGCAACAGAAATAGGAATAACTACCAAGGTAGTAGGAACCAAACTATTGTTTGCCTTCCTATCTCCAATGAAAACTAAAGAAGTGTTAAATTTACAAGAGAACACAATTCAAAAAACTATTAACCTAATAAAAGGAAAACAAGTTCATATTCAATATTTACAAGAAGAAATAGCTCATAAAAAATTAGAAGAACAGCTAAAGACACCTTACGTAATAAGCAAAATAAAAGAAATAGAAAATAATCTATTAAAACAAGTATGTTCAGAATTACCAAATGCTTTTTGGGAAAGAAAAAAGCATATGGTAGAATTACCTTACATTAAAGACTTTAATGAAAAAATATACCAACTAAAGCAAGACCTATCCAAATGAATAAAGAATTACTAGAACACTGTAAAAAAGAAATAAATGACTTATTAAAAAAACAACTTATCAGACAATCCAAATCCCCTTGGAGTTGTTCAGCTTTCTATGTTAATAATCAAGCTGAAAAGGAACGAGGAGTACCACGCTTAGTAATTAATTATAAACCACTATATGAGGTATTACAATGGATTAGATATCCAATACCAAACAAAAGAGACCTACTAAAAAGATTATATAATGCAAAAATCTATTCAAAATTTGATATGAAAAGCGGATTTTGGCAAATCCAAATTTCAGAACAAGATAAATACAAAACCGCTTTTACAGTACCGTTCGGTCATTACGAATGGAATGTAATGCCATTCGGTTTAAAAAATGCACCCTCTGAATTTCAACAAATAATGAATGATATATTCAACCAATATTCAGCTTTTACCATAGTATACATAGACGATGTATTAGTATACTCAAATTCCATAGATCAACACATAAATCATTTAAACACATTTTTAAATATAGTCAAAAAACAAGGCCTGGTTATTTCAGCTAAAAAAATGCATCTATTTCAAACAAAAATAAGATTTTTAGGTCACAATATATATCAAGGTACAATTACACCTATATCAAGGTCAATTGAGTTTGCGGATAAATTCCCAGACGAATTAAAAGAAAAAACACAATTACAGCGATTTTTAGGATGCCTAAATTACGTTTCAGATTTCCTACCTAACCTTAGGAAAACCATCCAACCACTATTTCAACGTTTACAAAAAAATCCTAAACCATGGTCTAGCATCCATACTCAGCTCGTCAAACAGGTTAAACAAAAGGTCAAAACACTACCTTGTCTAACCCTACCTAACCCTGAGGCAGATATGATTGTCGAAACCGATGCTTCAGAAATAGGTTTTGGCGGTATCCTTAAACAAAAGTTACCCGAGACCAAACAGGAATCTATAGTTAGATTTCATTCAGGTGTTTGGATAGGACCCCAACAATCCTATTCAACTGTTAAAAAGGAAGTCCTTTCAATTGTCAACTGTATTTCCAAATTTCAAGATGATTTAATCAACAAAAGATTTCTTTTAAGAGTAGACTGTAAATCAGCAAAAGAGATTTTACAAAAGGACGTTAAAAATCTAGTTTCAAAACAAATATTTGCCCGTTGGCAAGCTATTCTTTCTGTTTTTGATTTTGATATTCAATATATTAAAGGAGAAAATAATTCTTTACCAGACTTTCTAACCAGAGAATATTTACAGGGAAAAACAACAGATATTCAAGACAACACTATTCAAGATGTCTGACCCTAAGCAAAAGAAACCGATGACAGCATCGGACTACATCAAAAACCAACCCCATTTACAAGGCAAACCATTAACTACTCAAAATACCTTCTCAGCTCTTGCTGAATTCCCGCCTCTTTCCTATTCAAAAGCAGTCAAAACTGACGCTTCTACCCAAGCTTCACCTTCTACCCCAACTCCTACTCAAAAATCCACCTATTTCCTCAAACCACAAAAACAACATCTCGTTACCACTCAATTTATCAAACCAGTTACACTCAAAGAACTCCAAGCCTTTACCCACCGAGTCTTTTATGAAGACAGTCTCTACCCAACCGACAATGTAACCAAAACCGTACCTTTTATGAGTATATCCTAGTAGACTCTAAGTCAGTCGAAATTACTCATTATCCCGATAAATCCAATCCAAATCTTATAGCCTATTCTACTTGCAAAATTCTTCGCATCCATTCTACTCAAGACCTCGGTTTCACCCATATCCATACCACAAAAACATTCTCTAGCCAAGGATTCCATATTCAAGGTTATACTTATATGGATTATCAATATGCCTTTTTCCGGGCTTTCTTTTTAAGGGCATTTGACCACTCTTGGTTCCTGTCCTTTGATAGCAAGTGCCCCAAATCTATTCCAGGATGGTTCTGTGAATGGTGGTATTGGTTTGGACCTACCGACCAAATCTATCCTTCCGATGTAATCAAGACTTCTTTCCCTTTCTACATTAAACACATACCTAACCAGGGCATTGGGCCGTTCACCAAAATTGCCTTCCACATTGACATGGGAATCCCATGGATATGTTCTTGGCATTTTAACCTCATCTTAGCCTTACCTGACATGCCTTATTCCTTAGTCAAAGAGTATCGTGTCAAGTGGTGGGATAAATACAACCTTGACCGTTGTTCTCTATCAAATATAACAGACCACTTCAAATTTCTAAACCACACTAAATCCGCCATCCAGTCAGTCTCTCGAACCATACCTTTGCTTACCCCGAGCCAAATCTCTCATACTCGCAATCTTATCCAAACCTATGGTTCTCAGTCTCCCAATGCACCAACCCCCCCTACTCCAAAACCAGTTAGTCCATCCCACTCTGTCGACTCTTGTACATCCAAATCCAAAAAGGACAAAAGCAAACAGCTCAAAGCCTTCCTCGTCAACTTGGTCCAGAACTTAGATTCTTCCGAGGATGAGGACGAACCTATGCAAGATTCAGATCCTTACGGAGGCCCCTTAAGCCAGGATCCTTACGAATAAAAAAAAAAAAAAAAAAAAAAAAAAAAAAAAAAAAAAACCCCAATAGTGAGTTATATTGCAACGATTTCAACAATGTATATCCTAGTAGACTCAGTATCTTATTTTATCTTCATCTTAAACTATCGTATAAAATGTTTGTATTTATAAAATAATCTACAGAGTTTATCTGTACACCTATCAACATTCCAGAAGACGGAAATAGCAACGAAATGAGACCCAAATGGGATCCACACAGAAGACGTAAGCAATGACGTAAGCAAGCAATCAACACCAAGACGTAAGCAGTGACGATAGCAAGCACTAAAATATGTCGGCACCACAACTTGGCGACACGTATCAAGCACTACATCTGCACCACTAAGTGGCGACACCTGGCACCATACTCAACAGCCGACTTCCTCTATAAATACTCAACTCTGGCACAAGAAGAAGCACAAGCGACTTCAGCGCATTTTCTCTCTCTAAAACTCTCAAAACATCTCTCTAAAAAACTCCCTTAAGTTTTAATATTTCCTTGTAATCTTTTTAAACAAATTTTGTAACAAAATCTTTATTATCAATAAAATCAAATTTTAAAAAAATCAGCGACTTTCGTCTTTTGACCTAAGCCTTCGCAACTCGAATCCTGTTTACAGGCATCTCTCGATCAAAGTTAATACCTTAAAAAGTTAATACTTTGATTCTTGTAGTATCGAGGTTTTAATTTTTTTAAATGGTATCAAAGCCAAAAGATCTTTGCAAAAGTTTTGACTGATTTAGCGAAGACATATCAAACTGATCGGCCATATGACTGATAAAACATCTTGATCAAGCTGAATGGTGAATTTCCTGATCGGTCATGGTGATTGACCAACTGATTGATCAACACCAATTTTAATCCATTTTGCCTCAAATCCGACCCGGTTCAAACCTATGAAGCAAATTTTAGACATAACCTATAATTTTAAACCTAAGTTTCCTTTCGTCTAGAGTTTGATTAGATTCAAACTATTTTTTTAATGTTTTGAACAAGATTTCATCTCTTCATGCCACTTTAGAAAAAGATTCTTTAAGCCTTTATCTTTTATTTATCCATTAATTCCATAATTGTTTATGTCTTTTTCTTTGTTGTTCATCATGTTTAGTGAGTAATATTTTGTTGGATCATTGACAAAGCTAAATTAGGATGATTTGATGGTTAGATGATGGTGATTTGGGTTGCTTTTTGTTAGATCATTCATTTAGGTTGACCTTAATAATAATTTTGATTTGAACACTCAAAATCTAGACCTTAAGCATTTTTATGTTCGAAATATGTTTTTGAAAATGTTTGAACCAATCTTTAATGAGTTTTACATACCTAGCCAATGGAAATTGATGATTATGGTGTTTAGTGAACTAACTGGACGTGTTTTTAATGCTCCTTGCTTATTAGTGAAGTGATTAGTGTCATGAAAATGGATTAGTCATATTTGTGAGCTCCATGTTCTAGGATGGTGTTTAATTCAACCTTTGGCATCATTGTTTGATCATTAATCTATTCTTATGATAGTTAAGTCCATGGTCCAATAGTTTTACCTTATTTTACTTCTTGCATTTTTTATCTTTTACAATCAAATAAAAGATAGAAAAAACTAAAATGGAAGCTCTACTAGAAGTACTCTGTTTGATATAGAGGTGGCTTGGGTGAACGCATTCGAGGGAGAGCCTTGGGATCCTCGACGAGGTTAAAAAAAAAAACCTTGATGGAGACTGAATAAGTTTTGCAAGTAAGAAGTATATATAAATCTCCAAATAATCTTGAACATGTATAGATGTGTGTTGCTATAGTATTTGGGTGTTGAACCTCTTAAAGAATTGAGAACTAAGACAAAGTATATATATATGTGACATTTAAACTGGGCTAACACAACTTTAAAAGACCCAAAATTAAAAGATTGTAGTATGTAAATATAATTTGATAAAGCTTCTTTCATTTTTGGGTCGCTAACAACATTCTCTACTTAATAATCTATTGATTTTAATCTATTAACCCTATTCCAGTTCAAATTTAAACTTTACACTAATTCTGCAAAGAAGCGCTCTAAACTCATAGTTCACAAACACGTTGTCGTCAAACCTTAATAAATCATAGGAAGCTAGGATTAGTTTGGGATCCTACGTTACAAGTAAATAAATAAATTTCATAATCCCATTAAGCCCAAAAGCGAAACACAAGAGTGCAAATACAAATATTCATATAGTTGATAGACCGACGTGGTATTCCTATAAAGTAGCGTAACGTAAATTTCTCGTTGGATCGTATTTCATTCAATGTTAGAAATTACCAAATATAAACGTAATGCGAGGGAATCCGACGTTTTTGCTCTAGGGTCTGTTGACTATTGTTTGGATGTCATGCATTCTCCTGCTATTTAGATGAGGGTTTTTTTTTTTTTTCCTAATCCACCTCCTTCAAATTCAAATTAGAAACATGATTAGTTCATTGTAAACACTTATCCTCGGAACTGATCCCGTTAATTTAAATGTGAGTGACAAAAAATAAGAAAAATAAAAAAGCTGCTTTAAAAATACTTAGTCGTAAATCCAGACGATCCCGAATATTTGTTTAAATTCTATCCAAAAAATAACTAGATAGTAGATACTATGGTTATAAATCACTCTAATAAATCAGTTTCTGCTAAGCAAACATACTAAATAGTAAATACTAATTTAAGTAAGGTACCATACCAACCCAGATTGGCCTTGCAATAACTTCGGTGAGTATTATTCGTTTATATACAATTTCCTGCTGTGATAAAATAATGAGGATCGTGAATCCCGCTCTGTGGATGAGCGTAGAGAGAATAATCATTGACCAATAAGTGAAAAAGAGGCAATCAAATTTGTATTAAACTCGTTTGAAGAACAAGAAGTTTTTGGACCTGCAGTCCTAATATCAAAAAGAATTGTCGAGGAAAAGGAATGGACAAAACGACTTGAGTTGCGCCTCATGGGAATATCACTAAATGATTTGATCCCTGAATGATTTATGATATCATAATTATGTTCCCAGGAACTCTTAAAGCCTGATGAGGTGAAACATCATCGAAACTCTTGAAAAGAAATTTCAAGAAAATAATTTGGAATTAAAGACCTTGGAAGGACAACATTGTCCTCATGTATTCCAAAATTGAACATCTAGTGAAAGAGATGTTATATAAAAATCCTAAGAGAATTTTATATAAATCTCACATTTAAGCACTTCTAAAGGAAATGCTATTTGTCCTGAAGTACCAAATTTTAAAAAATTATGTGAATAATTTATAGTGATATACCTCACGTATAAAAGATATGGAGGTATACGATGTGCTTTCGTACGACAAGAAAGAAAGCCAAGATAACATGAGAAGAGAATGAATAACTTAAGATGTCACAATTTGAGATCAAGGACAGAGATATATGTCTGGCAGACAGTGCGACAACACACATAATACTTAAAGATAAAAAGTATTTATTCGATCTCAAATTAAAAAGACTCCTCTAGAAGCGTGTGTAATATATCCGGTGATGAAAAGATTATTATGGGCTCATAAAGAGTCAAATTTTCAATGCCGAGGGGAACACAATTTTAAAATAAATGATGCATCATATTCCCCGATTCATACAGAAACTTGTTAAGTTTCAAAGATATCTGAAGAAATGGGTATCATATTGAAAGTATGAGTAAGAATGGCACTGAATATCTTTGTATTACATCGGAGAGGAAGCATATATTAGAAGAGTTACCAATGATGCCCTCCGGATTATATTGCACAAATAAATGTGACTGAATCATATGGTACAGTAAACTAGAAGTTTACTAGTACATTTACAGCCTGGCATGAAAGGTTAGGACATCTGAGATCAGTCATGATGAGAAGAATTGTGCAAAATTCTAAAGACCACCCATTGAAAAACCATAAGATTTTTTCAATCGGTAGAGTTTTCATGTAAGGCATATTCTCAAGGAAACTTATATTTCGGCCATCACCAGCCAAATATGGGAATGAATCTCCAGTATTCTTAGAGAGAATACATGGTGATACATGGGGACCTATTAATCTATTGTGCGGGTCGTTTCAATATTTTACAGTATTAATTGACACATCTAGTAGATTGTCACATGTGTGTCTGTTGACAACACAAAATACGGTTTTCACAAGATTCATTACCCAAATAATTAGGTTGAAAGCACAATTCCCTCATTACGCCATAAAGAAAGTCAGGCTTAATAACGCTGGTGAATTCACTTCTCAAGCCTTTAATGACTATTGTATGTAAATGGGGATAGATGTTGAGCATCCGATACCCTATGTTCATACACAAAATGGCATGGTTGAGAGTTTAATTTAACGGTTGCAATTGATTGCAAGACCGTTAATAATGAGAACAAAGATCCCAATTTCTGTATGGGGACATGTTATATTGCATGCAATGGCATTGGTCTAGATAAGACCAAGTGCATATCATAAACATTCCCCTTTACAATTAACATTTGGCCAAGAGCTAAATATATCTCATCTTCATGTTTTTGGGTGTGCGGTCTATGTTTCGATAGAGCCACCGCAAAGAACAAATGGGGCCACAAAAGAGATTGGGAATATATATCGGATATATGTCACCAAGTATAATTCGGTATCTTGAATCAGTAACTGGGGATATATTTACGGCACGTTTTGCCGATTGTCATTTTGATGAAAGTGAATTTCCCGCATTAGGGGGAAGAATTAAACAAATGCCAAAAGATATTTTTTGGTGTACACCATTTTGGTATATCTTGATCCCCCTACAAAGCAACGCGAGGTGCAAGTTCAGAAAATTGTACACTTGCAGAATATGGCACCAGTTACCTGATGTATTCACAGATACGAAAAGAGTGACAATATCCCTGCCAATGCTCCATCTAGGACTAATGTTCCTGAAGAACATATTGATGGGAGTAGAATAAATGAACTAAGGGTTCGATTGAAGCGCGGAAGACCAATGGGCTCTAAAGATAAAAATCCCCAAAAGATAAAGAGATTGGGAGAAAAGGTTCCAGAAGAACCGCTTAAAGAAAAATGTCCCGGAGACATTTGTGAAAGGGTTATAGAAGAACCATATAAAGATATATGTCCAGAAGACATATATGAAAAGGTTCCAGAAGAACCAGATAAAGAGATTCGTTCAGAAGACGACCATTATAGAGAAAAATATGAGATTTCCATTAGCTTCGCTCAAAGTGGAAAATTATGGGCTAAAAGTGAAATAAATGATACAAATGAAATGTTTTTTTTTTATGTATCCAAAGAGATCGATCATGAAAATGATGATCCAGATCCAAGGTCCGTGTCGGAGTGCCAGAAAAGGCCTGACTGGGAGAAATGGCAAATGGCCATGTGATACAAGTATAGAAACCAGCATTGATCCCACAGGTGTAGTTTCCATCATGAAGCAAGCACCAAGGACAAGATCAGGAACTAAGGACCTCACTGAAAGTTTTAATCAAGCCGTGGAGACACTACTCACCAACAAAGAGCTTGGAGACATAACTTCTCAACTAAACAAGTTAAGCATATCCAGAGAAGCAGCACTAGCAAATGCAGAACTTGAGGAGCACGGCATCATTCAAGCTAAAGGAACCAGTAAAGAACATCCAGAAACTGGTTCATATAGCAACAACGTTTCCGGTATGAAAACTATAGGATATACAAAGGAGTGGCCGATTATTCCAGATAAGAAAGGAGCTTCCTTATTTAGCATTGTGCTACTTAAGTGAAAGGAGCAAAACGCACACTCAAGAGATAATATGCGTTTATTATCTAAATGCAAAGGTGAGTCCAATTATTTCATTTACATATGATTATCTTTGACTAATAAAACTCTTGAATGTTTTGTGTTTAAGTTTGGTTTATTTTATTTCTTATTAAGTAGCTAAGGCATATGTTTAGCCATTTTTCTTTTCAAATAAAGTCCAATAATGTCGTATTTTTATTTATGGTAATCTGCTTCAAGACCCCTAGAAGGGCATAGCTGTTTGGACCAATATATAAGGTCCCCTCTCACAGCCTTGTATTTTCACGTTAGATGAAATAAAAACAGAACCGAGTTTTCTTAGAAAACAAAACCCTAGCGATTCTTAAGCTTGTGCGATTCAGCCTTAAGAGTTTCTTGTCTCATCAAAGCTTATTCTCATAAAGTTTTGTGGCGGCTTCGATCCATCTGTTACTTAAAACCGTGAATCCATCCCTTGATCAATCCAGAAAGAGTTGTACAACCATCTGTTTGATCCCACACTCGATCCACTTCATTCCTTTCACCATCCATCGATCCAGTTGAGAGAGTTGAACAACCAGCAACTAGATCCCATCAACCCCAACGAGATCTCACCTCTGTGATCTTGTGTCACCATGAGAAATGAATTATTCTCCCTCAATAAAAAAAATGATCTTCTATGTGAAAGGGATGGACCAGAAATCCAATGACCAGAGAGATTATATGGAGATCATATGAGTTTTTCACTAAGGCTATGCTCATAGAATCTCTCAAAAAGAGAGTATATATGATCGGAATGCATCTCCTGAAGATGATGATTCCAGGAGGAGAAATATGATGATGAGCGTGGCTATACTATTTTTACCTTATCGGTTTTTGTCCCACTGGATTTTTTCATGACAAGGTTTTTAACGATGCAACAAAGAATACGCAAAAGATAGACATGTAAAACGTTATAATCCCAATGATAAATGTCTATTACTCTTCTAAACGCTTTGTCCTACAATGATGAGATCGAGACAAGCGAAGAGAATGATCGAGATGAATCTTAAACATAATCTATGAAGAGAAGAAGATTTATTCGATCGAGAGATTGTGTCATCTACATGATCTATGAAGAGAAGATCACCTCCATTTTTTTTCAGGGGGAGACTGCACTCTTTTTCCCTTACTATGGTTTTATCCAATGGATTTTTCCATAATAAATTTTTTAACGAGGCAATACAAAATATATTAATGGTAATAGATACTCAAAGGGGAGTGTTATAAAAGAATGATTATCTATTATCTCTCTCTAAATAATATATGTAACCGACATATTCCATGTATAAATATGTGATGTGGGGTCTGATTGGTAACCTAAAGCGATACAAGTTTTTCAGCTGTAAGCTGGAGTGGTAAACGGTTACAGAATAGTGCAAAGATGTAAGAAGTACCTGTCAGAAAAAATGGTATAAAAAAGTTGAGTGGAATGCTTTTGGTAAAGTTTTTGGTATCGCTTTTGTGATTGGTAACTACAAAAACGGTATGCCGTGGTATACAAGGTTACCAATCAAAACCGTGATCTTGTGTTGAAGTAAATAAGATAAAGAACAATTTAATCTTCTTTCAATCTTTCATTCCTTTACACTTCTATTATAATAATATACATATACACATATATACACACACATATATATATATATATGTATATATAATATAATTTATAACATATTTTTTTTTAATCCACATTATTAGTTCATTGGTAAACTTGTCCTCGGAACTGGTCCCATTAATTTAAATGTGAGTGACAAAAAATAAAAAAAAATAAAGAAACTGCTTTGAAAATACTTAGCCATAAATCCAGACGATCCCGAATATTTGTTTAAATTCTACCCAAAGAGCAATTAGATAGTAGGCACTATAGTTATAAATCACTCTAGTAAATCAGTTTTCGCAAAGCAAACAGACTAAATAGTAAATACTAATTTAAGTAAGGTACCATACCAATTCAGATTGGTCCTGCAATTACTCTAAGGTACCATACCAACCCAGATTGGCCCTGCAATAACTCCGGTGAGTATTATTCGTTTATGTACAACATCCTGCTGTGATAAAATAACTGTCGACAATAAATGATATATCGCGCGGTATACTTAATGAGGATCATCAATCCCCGCTCTGTGGATGAGCGTAGAGAGAATAATTATTGGCCAATAAGTGAAAAAGAGGCAATCAAGTTTGTATTAAACTAGTTTGAAGAACAAGAAGTTTTTGGACCAACAGTCCTAACATCAAAAAGATTTGTCGAGGAAAAAGAATGGACAAAACGACTTGAGTTGCGCCTCATGGGAATATCACTAAATGATTTAATCCCTGAATGATTTATGATATCATAATTATGTTTCCGGGAACTCTTAAAGCATGATGAGGTGAAACATCATCGAAACTCTTGAAAAGAAATTACAAGAAAATAATTTGGAATTAAAGACCTTGGAAGGACAACATTGTCCTCATGTATTCCAAAATTGAATATCTAGTGAAAGAGATGTTATATAAAAATCCTAAGAGAATTTTACATAAAGCTCACATTTAAGCACTTTTAAAGGAAATGCTATTTGGTACTGAAGTACCAAATTTTAAAAAATGATGTGAAGAATTTATAGTGATATACCTCACGTATAAAAGATATGGAGGTATACGATGTGCTTTCGTACGATAAGAAAGAAAGCCAAGATAACATGAGAAGAGCATGAATAACTTAAGATGTCACAATTTGAGATCAAGGACGGAGATATATGTCTGGAAGACAGTGCGACAACGCACATAATATTTAAAGATAAAAAATATTTCTTCTATCTCAAATTAAAAAGACTCCTCTAGAAGCGTGAGTAATATATCCGGTGATGCAAAGATTATTATGGGCTCATAAAGAGTCAAATTTTCAATGCCGAGGGGAACACAGTTTTAACATAAATGATGCATCATATTCCCCCGATTCATACAGAAATTTGTTAAGTTTCAAAGATATCTGAAAAAATTGGTATCATATTGAAAGTATGAGTAAGAATGGCACTGAATATCTTTGTATTACATCGGAGAGGAAGCATACATTAAAAGAGTTACCAATGATGCCCTCCAGATTATATTGCACAAAATAAATGTTAGAAATTACCAAATATAAACCTAATGTGAGGGAATCCGACGTTTTTGCTCTAGGGTCAGTTGACTTTTGTGTGGATGTCATGCATTCTCCTGCTGTTTAGATGAGGGTCTTTTATTTTTTTCCAAATCCACCTCCTTCAAATTCAAATTCAAATTCAAATTAGAAACATGATTTCCTTCAAATTCAGATTCAAATTAGAAACATGATTAGTTCACTAGTAAACACTTATCCTCAGAACTGGTCCGTTAATTTAAATGTGAGTGACAGAAAATAAAAAGACTGACGATCCCGAATATTTGTTTACATTCTACCAAGAGAGCAACCAGATGGTAGATACTTTAGTTATAAATAACTCTAATAATTCAGTTTCTGCAAAGCAAATCATAAATACTAATTTATGTAAGGTACCATACCAACCCAGATTGGCCCTGCAATAACTCCGGTGAGTATTATTCGTTTATATACAACTTCCTGCTGTGATCAGCTCTTCAACCAGAATCCTGGGATGCATCTAACATGCCCAGGTACTCATTTATAGCTTCAATTTCCCTGTCAAGATTGATATCATAAGCCGACAAAGCATCAACCTTGGCAATCTCATCTGCTATTTCGTCTTCTATCTCAGCGTCCCGCTCTTCTCCACCATCAGTTTCACCAGATGTGCTTCCTTGGTTTGCAATCTCATCTGTTGTTTCATCTTTCATCTCAGTGTCCTGCTCTGCCTCACCATCAATGTCATTGTTGCTACTACTCGCTGCGCCGCCATTGCCTGTAAGAGTAGCAATTCCTGGGTTTGCTGCTGGTAAAGATAGTAGCCTTTGGATTATATCTTCTCGGTTGCCACCTGCCTCTAAAGCGGAGGTTGCTGCAGTGTAAAGCAGAGATGTAATAGCATCTCGTCAATCCTCTACCATGGAATTGAAGAAACAATCCAGATGGGTATATTACCTTGTCCGCGTCCAAAACCCATTGAAACAAGTTCGTCGACTGTTATGCCTACTAGCTGTTCTTGTCGTTTTCTTTTCCTCGATTCAATGTATACCTGTATATTCGAATTAACATTTGGGTTTGTAAGTGCATCAAGGGCTTTCTGAAAATCATTCTCATTTCTCCGGAGAGATTCAGCAGCAAGATCCCTCGCATATCTGCAAAGGTAAGCACTTTAAGTCATACTCAATGCTTAAAACAATATGAAACGTTGCAAATCCTGTTATCCAAGTAAATCATTGAAAAAATGCCATAGTTACTCTGAAGCTCAAGACTCATGGTTAATGTAAAGGGAGCTTGAGGGCTTTCTAAAAAGCATAAAAAAATGCTCATGGTTTATCTGCAAAGGTCAGACACTTTTGCAGAAACTTTTTTCAACCTTGTTTACCCTTTTTCGTAACTTTTCTTCAATGAAATTGAAAAGAGCCAATTAACTTATATTTTCTGAACAAATCTGTATGGTGGCAGAAGACAACAACAGTAGATCTATTTACAGTGCGTCGCTTACCCAATAGAGACGAGCCTGTCAAGCATTTGCATATCAACAGCTTTCTTCATGGGAGTCACTCCAAACTTTTTCTGCTCACTGAAATATCAGCTCAAGTGTGCTTATTCGAAGTCACAACAGTTAAAGATCATATAACTAATATAATTTTGGTAATAAAAACATACAGTATTTCTTTTTGTCTCTGGAGATCATCCTTCCGCTTGTGAGCTCTTTTTGCCTTCTCTTCAATGAGAAAATCAACAGAACTCGCAATATCCTGATTGTTCAGTCGCAAAGCTCTCTTAGCATCGTTCTCCTGGAAGCCCATACCCATAACTAAGGACAGCGTTTCATCGGGTATTTGTAGCTGCATCACAATGCCCAACAACATTAACTCTGTAACAAATGAATATCAGCAAGAGTGCAGTTATTACACTACAACTCGCTGACCTGCAACAATTTTGCATGGGCGGACTTCAGTGCATTTAAGGCTTTATCATATTGACCAGTGTGATATGCCACCACACCTTCTAGTAACTCCAGTCTCACATATCTAGCAGTAGAAACACAAAATCTTTTTTAACAAAAAAGTTCACTCTGTAGAAAACAACATATATAATGAAACTAAACTCACAGTGCCAATTCTGGACGTTGACCAGCTTGGAGGAGTCTCACACGAGAGAGGTCCTTCCCATGAGCACGCTCGAGTCCTTTCCTTGCTTTTTCAAGGCGAAGACCAGCATCTGACAGGCATTTGAGGTCCCGGAGCAAGAAATAGCACCATACAATGTCGATTTCCATTATAGGGATGTTGTCAACAAACTGTAAGAATATATTAAAGCCATGTAGAAGAGACAAGTGAGGTGAATTCAGCACTCCAGAGACTCAGAAAACGAGCAAAATGCATTAGCGAAAATGTAACTATAAGTATAAACAAGTTACATAAGAGGGTATATATTGACATCATATGTTGGAAATGGAGTTTAGATAAAGGTCAGAACTCAAAACCAATCATACCTATTGAGGCAATTAGAAAGTAAAATAATGAAATTTATTCAAAGGACAGAGAAAAGACCTCGAGAATCTTGGGATCACAGAGCAAGAACGATTCCTATGAAACACACAAACGAATCAGGAAGCTGTTGCAAAACCACTCCCACCATAAAAACGTACTTGCTAAAAAAAAAATATGATATGGAAAGAAAAACTGATTCCCAGCAGTAGCAACTTACCTCTGCCATGGCAAGAACTTCTATTGCATCAGAATACATTTCCATTTCTATTAGACTTTTTCCCTTAGTATGTAACATAAGACCCATCATTGCTGCACTGTGGAACAAAAAAAAAAAAAACGATTTCACTAGCATGGAAGTTCGGGTAGCATTTTCGTATTCCAACCCGAGTGAGAAATACCTCTGATCAGTCTCTGTTCCAAACTGTACTTTATGACCTCCCTGATCTTCCAGCTCTATGTTATAGTCTTCGATCGGCAATAATGAACCATCAGCGTGTCTCTTGGACAACGCTGTAGCTGCAGCTCTACAACATTCACATAAATGGTCACCAATCATTAGTAGCTCAGACTATCATGCTCAAATTTTTGAAAAACTTATAATTCTATAAAAGAGACAGCTTTTTCACACATACTAATAAGGAGGAAAATTTCAGAGTTAAGTTTGCACATGGACCAAAGAAATAACCAGTCATGGTCAAGGGAGGAAAGACACAGATGATACCCACAGTAGACGCCTTAAATGGCAGGAATACCCGCCTCGGGAATTAGCCTAGGGTTCGGCCCAGGTGCTACCCAGATGATTGTGAAATTCTATCCAGAGAAATTTTAGACTAGCTAAGGTCTATGAATCGAAATCCGTAAATTCCATTCTTGAAAGCAATCACACACAAGTTATCAAGTAGATATATAAAGCAAAGGAAAAACAATTGAGAAATAAGAAAGACGGCACAAAGACTCGCTTTAAATCAAAGAAGGAAAGACACACAGATCATCATGAAAAGACAGCAATACGATCAGAAATTGTTAAAAGTGTATGAATCGGAGTACGAAAAATTGGTTCTTGCAAGCAATCACACACTAAGCAATTGAGAAAGTAGACTCACTTGACACGGGAGAGACGTCTTGACCTTTCTTCCTCGGCCACCATAGACTTGCCTTCTTCGGGTGCAGCGCCACGACTGGAGAGGATTTTGGAGTTTTCCTTAATACCCAATTGGGCAAGCGTCTGAGTAGCATCGCCGTCATCTTTGAGGATTTTTCCGGCGCAAATTAGTTTGATGGACTCAGGGTCGAGGCCCGATCGCTTAGCGACTTCGTCTCTCAACATGGGTAGAGTCCAGTTCTCGAGTTCCACCTCTATCATGCCTCCCCATGTCCCAGCAACCTTCAGTTTCGCCATTGATCGCTTCCTCCGAGTGATTAGGTTTTCTTTATTCGTAAATCCGAGGCTGCCAATTTGTGGACGCAAATATATCTACTATTTATATACTTGTCGTCATAAATTCTTAAGATCACCTAATATATTAAAATCTAGGGTATATCCATTAACCAACCTATTATTTCCGTTAATTAATATTTTTTTTCTCTAAATTTATATTAAGAAAATTAGACTCTATAATAGAAATTAAATATAAAATTAAGTATTTAACATATCAGGATATGAAATTTAGTAAATAATATTTTTTTGGATGAATTTTTGATTATACCCTCAGTTTATTCTAAAAACAAAATAGCTAACTATACACTAAATAACTAATATAAATGTAGTTAATTATATTCATAATTATACACCCACATTATAGGTAACTATACACTAATATAGTTGATTATATTTGCACGTAATTTACCTATATTAAATAGCTAATGTGATTATATTTCTAACTATACACTAAATAACTAACTATACACTAAATATATAATGTGATTATATTTCTAACTATAAAGCAAACTATATATCCACATAGTTGTTTTGTATTGACAAATAGTAACTATGTTTGTTTATATAAGTAACTATTACAACAATATTTTTATGTAGTCAACTATGTTCTGAAATCAGTAGAGTAGATAATTATGCTATGAATATAGTTAACTATGTTTTTAAATAAGTAGTTATTTTCTGAAAATAGGTAACTATGTTTAGATAGTTACAGAAACATTGCGATGTAGTTAACTATGTTCTGAGATCAATAAAATATGTATTCCGGAAATAGTTAATGTAGGGATAATTTCATCAAATTTTTTCTTCTCTTTGGTAGTTACCTAAATTATTTTTTCCACATATTACTTTCTAAATTCTATCTCACAAATATGTTATTCTACTAATTAACCTTTTATATTATAAGTTTTCTTGAAAAAATTACAAACGCCTGCCGCGATAAACGTTCACAAGAGGAAGAAGAACACCAAAAAAAAAAAAATATACAACCAAAAGACAAATTAAAAATCAAAACCAAAACTATTCCTAAAAGTTTAAAACAACCAAAGTAATTAATTTTTTCTTTTTTTTAGTTAACTATGTTCTGAGATCAATAAAATATGTATTCCAAAAATAGTTAATGTATGGACAATTTCGTCAAATTTTTTCTTCTCTTTGGTAGTTACTTAAATAATTTTTTCCACATGTTACTTTCTAAATTCTATCTCACAAATATGTTATTCTACTAATTAACCTTTTATATTATAAGTTTTTTTGAAAAAAATTACAAACGCCTGCCGCGATGCCGCGATAAACGTTCACAAGAGGAAGACGAACACCCAAAAAAAAAATATATACAACCAAAAGACAAATTAAAAATCAAAACCAAAACTATTCCTAAAATTTTAAAACAATCAAAGTAATTAATTTTTTTTTTTTATATAACCAGGGATGATCCGGATTTTTACCACCCGACTAATTCCACAGAATGAGTATAGCCGTCAAGTAGCCACTCACCTGGTTTTCTAATGGGCCTAAAGCGTGACACCATTTGGCCAAATAGAGGTGAAAGTGTTCGCATGGGGAATCAAACTTATGTTAGAAGAGTTTACTCCTTCTCCTAAGCCATTTTACCACTAGGCCACCACCACTTGGTTAAAGTAATTAATTTTCAAACACTTTTTATCAAAAAAAAAAAATTAATCTTCAAAAACACAAAGACAACCATAATATTTGTATGGGGTACGTGCCTTCTATGCAAGAAAAACGGCAATGGAAGATGAACATGTCACGAAAAACACATGAAACCAACTCCTCCGATGACGAATGGTGAGAGCTAAACCAAACCGATTAATAAAGAATTTAAAGATCCCAGGGGAAGAGAAACACCAACAATGATGTTAAAAATCTTTTCTCAACCGAGTCTTCAATTCCGTAAAAATCCTCTATATATTAAAGAAAGAACATTGGAGATCAAAATTGCTGATGTGTCAATACCATAATTTTTCTCAATTTTTTTATTTTTTATTTAATTAATTAAATTCTTAACACTATCCTAATTACCAAACAATTACTTTTCCAAACAGCACTAATCCCGTCGATTTATATCTATACCGATATATATACCAATTTTTAATATAAACATACGACTATTATCCAAATAATTTTTATTTAACCGACATTGATAGACTATGAACCCAAAATTTACCATTACATTCAATATTGTTTTTATTTTATTTAACATTAATGGTGTTTTATTTATTTGAGAAATATACATTATATAATGAAATTATTAATAACTTAAAAATAATATGATTAGTAAAAAAATATTTTACAAATATACCAAACCAATATTGACAAAAAACATTACAAAATTTTAAAAACATATTTTAATATACTAAAACATTATATATATATATATGTAAACTCAATTAAAAAAAAAATTTTAATCCCGCGCATAGCACGGATGGTAATCTAGTAGCATTTATCTTGGTAGTAATTTTGGTAGTAATGGAGAAGTACATTTCAAAAACTAACTTAAAATTTGTACTTTATTACATGTTACTAGTAAGGTCCAAAATAACATGTAAAATTGATTATACACAAATATTTGAAGTATATGATTATATATATCTTATTATATAAAAGAGAATGCACTCAAAATTATAACTCATTAGATCGTGACATGTGTCATTTTAATCTTATTATATAAAAGAGAATGCACTCAAAATTATAACTCATTAGATCGTGACATGTGTCATTTTAATTGAGATGATGACACGTATTAATATACTAACGTATAAAGTTAATTTTAATTTAAATAATATTTCTTTTTTATCTAAAAGTTAAAAGAAAAATACATCATCGCAAAAAAAAAATGTCCTAACGTAACAAAAAAGTCAATGTCCTTATGTATATGAGTTGTATTAAAAAAAGAAAAAATTTGTTAACAAAATGTCACTAAAAAAGTAAATGCCAATTTTGTAAAAAATGTCATTTAAAAAAGGTAAAAGATAAAATTTGTAAAAAATATCATTAAAAAAGAGAAAAAATTTGTTTCATGTCAATACGTTTAAAAAAAATAAAAAAATTCCATAACTAATCGAGAAAGAAAGGAAAAAAAATACATCATTGGAAAAATTTGTCAAAAAGTCATTAAATAAAGGTAAATGGAAAAATTTGTAAAAAATATTATTAAAAAAAAGTAAAAGAGAAAATTTGTAAAAAAAAATATCATTTGAAAGGAAAATTTGCTTCATGTCAATACGTTTAAAAACAAAAAAAATGAAAACTGTCATAACTAATCGAGAAAGAAAAGAAAAAAAATACATCATTCAAGCAAATCATGAATTCGAGAGTTCCACAAATCGATCAAAACTATTTTACTTTAATTTTTTCCCAACATGAGTGTGACACGTAGACAAAATCGTAACTCACTAACATGTGTTACTTTTAATTGAGAATGTGACACGTATCAATATATTAATATAAAAATATAATACATCATCGCCAAAAAAAAATGTCCTAACGTAACAAAAAAAAATTAATGTCCTTTTGTAAAAAAAATTGTCATTAAAAAAAAGGATAATTTGTAAACAAAATGTCACTAAAAAGGTAAAAGGAAAATTTGTAAAAAATGTCATTAAAAAAGGTAAAAGAGAAAATTTGTAAAAAATATCATTAAAAAAAAAGAAAAATTTGTTTAATGTCAATACGTTTAAAAAAAAAATGCCATAACTAATCGAGAAAGAAAGAAAAAAAAATACATCATTGGAAAAATTTGTAAAAAAAAATGTCATTAAATAAAGGTAAATGGGAAAATTTGTAAAAAATGTTATTAATTTTTTTTTTGTTTTTAAAAGGAAAATTTGTGAAAAAAAAATACAATTAAAAAAGGAAAATTTGTTTCATGTCAATATGTTTAAAAACAAAAAAAAAGAAAAATGTCATAACTAATCGAGAAAGAAAAGAAAAAAAAATATCATTCAAGCAAATCATGAATTCAAGAGTTCCACAATCTATCAAACCTATTTTACTTTAAATGTTTCCCAACGTGAGTGTGACACGTAGGCAAAATCGTAACTAACCAGATCGTGACATGTGTTAATTTTAATTGAGATTGTGACACGTGTCAATATATTAATATAAAAATATAAAATTTCTTTCTCTATATTATTTATTTTTTAAATCAAAGTGTAACTAAAAGGAAATAATAGTATTAAAAAAAGACATGTTATTAAAAAAAAATAAAAGGAAATAGTAAATCAAAAAGATTAAAAAAAGGAAAAATAAGACAAATAAGACAAATTATTTCTAATTGTAGTGTAACTAAAATGAAATAATAGTCAAAAAAAGAAAATAAGACATATTATTAAAAAAATTAAAAGGGAATACTAATAAAAAAACTTAAAAAGGAAAATAAGACAAATTATTTCCAATTTCTAAAAGTATTAGTGCGGCATATAAAAAATTAATATTCATGAGATTACGACATGTTTTGTTAATACTTTTAAATTTATTTACTAATATGTTTTGTTCATTTTCTTACTATTTGTTTAACACTAATGACATATATAGACATAAATTTGATAGAATGCATTATGCATATATTATTTTGACATGAAAATTTTGGATATTATTGATTGACAAGGAATGCATGGAGTAAAAATATGGTTTTAATATTATGGATGAAATATATGAGTTGTATTGCGAGATGAAATACCTGGAATTGAAATTCAGTTTGAAACAAAATTACTAATCAACATCTAAAATAAGTGTGCGAGTAACAATCAAAATCTAAATATTTACATCAACAAGATTTAACATATATTTCTTACACTTTCATAAATTTTATCTTTATGAAATTTAATCGATTACCGACACGTTCTACTTTATTTTTTATCATTTATAAATAAGTTATAATTAAAACTCGCGTATTACGCGGATCCTAATCTAGTATATATATATATATAATATGTAAAAGACATATAACAATTCACCACGCTAGTCAATCCCTAATATATATAATTGATCAAACTTCTTTTGTTTTATCGTTTTCAGTTGGATTGCGTTAATATGTGTCGATTTTTGTAGTGGTCTTTATTAGTATTGTCTTATAATTTTGTGGGTGTTTTAATAAACAACTAGATGAGTACCCGTGCATACGCGTGGGTTTTTTACATTCATTATTTTTTTTTTAGTTTTAAAGAATTTGATATCATATATCCCATTTGTTTAAGATGTTAGTAATAAACGAAAATATTTACACATACAGATTGACTAAAATGTATTTTTTCTCATAAACATTCTTGCAAAATAGGGATAAAGATTCAGTAGTCCAAAAAAAGGCCAAATGTTTCTCAGTTTATATATTCTTAACTATAAACCCAAAAGATATTGGTCCACATATGTTTACTTTTACGTCTTTAAACACATACATCAAACTATCAATTTTTATTTTGTAAGAAATTTGTTGACTTTTTTAAACACTCATGAAAAATTGATTCGACCAAAAGCAAGCTCGAATGCAAATATATTTCTTTGATATGGAATCCACAAACAAATTGGTTGTGCGTGGTATAAGTTAAATATATAACATACTCGAAAATATCTCTGATATCAAGCTAAAGAAAAGATTTGCAATTTCTTTAAACCTATCCCGCTACTCTTTTTCTGCCTAGATCCTCATTATGTTGTGTCATTCTCATTATATATTTTGTTCTTTTTTCTATTTATCTTAGTAAATATATAAGCGTATAAATTCTTAGAAAGCAATGTCGTACAACTTCTCATTATTATCAGGAGAAACCAGTTGACAGTTGACAATTTAATTTATGGTTAATCAAAAACACTTCTCAGTCCATAGTTTTTTAGCTCAGTAAGCAAGCACAACATGATTACAGTCGACTCAACCATTTCTCTTCTCTTGATTCATTTGCCCTTACCTCCACCATGCACTATGTTATCACACTATATCCTTTCTAATTGGTCTACTTAGCAATCTCTACAGTTTGTTTTTTTGCTTTGAAATTTGAGAGCTTTAATCTTGGGAATGGAGCCAGTCATCATTTCTATTGTGAATATGTGGACATTGAAGGGGAGATAACTGGTGAAAAATTGTTGTAGGAATTTCCATAATCTGTTGGACCGAAGAAAAGGAACAAAATAGACATCAAAATCCATACAACCATTTTATGACTATATTCCTTAGCTCTTTACAAACATCTCTTGCTAAAATTTTATCTCGAATTTAAGCCTTGTTTTGACTTATGAATCATGAAAGGCATTGAAAACGACCAACAAAGCACTAACTCCAGTGTTAAAAAACAAATAAACCATATTTAAATTTGATTTTGTTTAAAACATAACTTAGTAAGACTACAATGTGTAACATTGTAAATCGTTTCAGCCTATGAAATGTAGTGGTAACAGTATTGAGTTAGGAATATTTTTGACCGAGAAAATCAAATACGCATTAGCACAAGATGCCATAGCCAATGTCTTCTTTCCTTCCTATCTCGTCTATGGCAGACTATAGAAAGAGATTTAGAAAGAGACTGGTTGATTAAAAGTTTCCCATTATTTAGTTTTACAATGAGAACTATATAGGCCAAAACCTTGATCATTGAAAAGAGGACACAAATTTAGTAGATTCTACATATTAATTCATGAGTTTAAAAGATAGATGATAATGACTCCATGAATAAGCAACTTACGACACATCCAACCATCACAAATCTATGTTTAATGTGCCAAGGAAGTCCAACAACAACTTGACTTGAATCAATATATTCGTCTTGAAGCATAATACCCAACTTTGCCAAAACCTTAAACTTTCAATACCTTAATATTGCAGAAAAAGAACCACCATAAAACATAATAAAGAGATATGAGTGACCATGAAATACTATATCTTGAAATGGGCAGCATCTCCTACACCATGAGCTACGACATTAAGTAGAAGTGTATCATCCTTCACCAAAACCAGAATTTTCTTCTTTTCTTCTCTGGATTAACATAGACAAAAACTTATAAAAATCGAAGGAACCCAAAAAAACTAAAAAATAGAAAATATTGTGAAATATGGCACCTCGATGATAACATAGAGACTTCAGCGAAGGCAACTCGCCCAGAAACATATCATGGATGAGATGAGAGAGACGTGATTTTACCTTAGGAGAAAATTTATCATGGTCTTTCATCTGACATATAGATACGAACAGAGGAAGAATCTCCTCGAACGTCATCTGATAGAGAGGAACAGAAACCCAGAAGTACAAAACCCTAAAGTGAAAGGGGATTGCAAAATTGAAACTAATGGCAGAGAAATTACCGAGAGTTGTGCAAGGAAATTGAAGATGAGAGTTCCAAAGTTGGATTGAATCTTGTCGATTGCTTTCTGAGTATTTTTGTATTGGGAATCAAAAGATGAAAGGGCGAGATGAAAGTGGAGGCTTAAATTGACTCGAGCACAAACACGAAGAAGTTATTAAATCCTGGAAAACTGAAAAGTCTTGAAACGGATGGGTTATAATTTTTGTTGGACACGTGTCGATCATGGAGGAGACCACGTGGCACACTCTGGAGAGTGCTGACCATTTGTTATATATTAGATATGTTTAACATATGTTTACATATTGTAAAGTCGGCTGTGTCTGTTCATATAATCTGTTGTTGGCGAGTGTTGTGTTGTGTTAGTTGTTAGTTTTTCAAATGTAGTATAGTCTAACTAAGTTGGCCATATTTTTGTACTTTTACTTATATTCATGTGTAACATTACTATTATATTTTGACGTACGTATAAATTTACATAAATGTAAGAAACTCATATAATACCAACTCATTTTTAATTTGTTGAACCTATTTTTACCAAATAAAATTGAATTATAACGTATGTAAAATTGGTTTGCTTTCATTTCTACTTTTTAATTAAAACCAATGGTAATATTGATAATGCTACCAATTTTAATTTATTTTTAATACACAATCTATGTATTTGGTTTGTTCATTTGTCTATCGTATTTTTTTGGTTTTTTTTTTGTTGGACCATTTTGTGAGTTAATGGGATGACCTAACTAATATTTCCCTTGGAACGACCAACGTTGACAAAAGAGTCCTAAGTTTTTTTGTTCCCATCTATGAACTCAACCTCTCTCTCTTCTCAAACCCTCACCAAATCCACTTCTCTCTTCCCTTTTCTTCCACTCAATTATGGAACATGTGAACTGGTAGAGGGTCCTGGCATTCAATAGAAGGATTTTAGATTGAGATCGACTGGCAATTACCAACTAAGGTCGTTATTGACTGTGACTCTACCCATCCGTATGCACTCCTTTTGTTTTAAAACTCATTATGATGGACGGTGTCATTGTTACAAATTAAACTTGATGACAGATCTTTTCTTTCGTTCTCAGAGTTCGTATTGACACACTTACAAATATAATATATAATTTAAATCTGATGCTAATGTAAATTTGTGTAGTAGAGAGCTGCACATGAATTTTAGATTTGATGTTGACTTCAGTTCTGGTTAAGATGTTTGTTTAAAAAAAATTTGAAAGCATTTGTTGTAGTCGAGGTATGTTTTTTTTCTTTTTAATAAAAGCGTGTTGCTTTCATGAGTCTTGATCAATCTCAACTAATGTTATTGACTCCTACTTTTTCTTTCGTGAAACATGAGGAGAGACTTCAATCATTTGGAGCTATCCGCTATTTCTTCTAAGTTTCTCTGTAGGAAAAACGATCATTTTCAACATGTACTATTTCGCGATTTTATACTCCAACTTCGATACCTAGCCAAATTCAACATGATCAACGTATTTATTTACATGAACTTGTATCCGTTTAACTAAAATCAATATTGACCGAGATGGTGTTAGTTAACAGTTACTTTTTGCTGAGTCGGATGCCACGCTGGCAAGAAGACTTGCTTTCGTGAACCCAAAACGACAATAAATGGACATTTTCAACCTGAACTATTTCAAACGTGTACTTTTATACCCCAATTTAGATTATTTTCTTAAACTATAGAACTTATAAAACAAACGTGCGCTTTCAGTTTGTGGACTATAACTTATAATAGTCTAAATATTTAATATAGCTTTCATATTATGTATATATTTCTGTACGTTTGTTCCCTTCTTCAAATTCCTAATGTAAATATAGTTATTGAAGGTAAGAAACATCAATAAATTTGCTTCATGATATGTCAATGTATTAAGGTCTCAGCGCATGATATTGCTGAAATACTTATATTTACTTTAAAGTGTTTATTGTCTTCTTGTACATGCTTCTTTGCCAAATCAAATTCCTATAGTATCAGACACTTTCCTTATAATCCCACCATTTTCACCTGCATAAATTTATTTAGTAAAATC
Source organism: Pseudoturritis turrita (assembly GCA_900406555.1). Taxonomy (NCBI): domain Eukaryota; kingdom Viridiplantae; phylum Streptophyta; class Magnoliopsida; order Brassicales; family Brassicaceae; genus Pseudoturritis; species Pseudoturritis turrita. The sequence goes on from OVBL01000823.1 coordinate 80,342, forward strand.
TTTAGTACTACCAATGTTGTAACAGTCCAATGCAAGATGTGTTCATTGGAATAAGATTAGAATAAAAATTTTGTTAAAAAGTAAATTTAATCAAGAATAATGTGTATTTTTTCCGTAGCTTATGTCTAATATTTGATTATAATTACTATATAATCTTCACATGTAGCAAGTGATTGTTTAGTTTTATATTCTGTATAATTTTGTTTTCATCATTTAGGCCTTCTAACGCTTTAAAATTGTGTAATGTTAAATTGATATATAATGTTTTTAAAATTCACTACTTAATTGAATAGACCGCAAAACCTGAAATTGCAGGTACACCATGGAAAGCTTCTTTATAGATAATGTTTGAGACATAGTTCTTACCTTGTTTGTTTTTGGTTGTGTCGATGACTTTAAAACCGGTGATGTGACACGTGACAAAGCAACATAGAGTTGATCGTGGCTAAATACCGAAATATAGGGCCACTCTATTCAAGGTTTGTCCTTGATTTTTATTTATCGTCATTGCATAGTAAATTCGAACTGGAAACTGACTCCTTCTTAGAGTGAATGAATGCTTAAAATCTTGTTGTGAGAGTATAATCCTAGGGATTATGACTTTTTCTTCTCTTTTTCATCTGAAAAAATGTCTGCTCCAAGTACCCTGTTTCCCATGTGAGTGATAATAAGCCTTGTTCCATTGCATAACTTTTTTTTGGTTGAGACTTCTAAATAACATGATTGGGACACCAGGCATAATCGATGTGATGATAATCTTGGAAACTCTAATGCACATAGATATTCTAATGAATATGACATATCAAATCATATTTTTCATTGTAACTGATGTTGTCGCCACATAAATACTCATTTGGAGAACCTGGTACTTTTGATAGTAGAGAGTTGATATCATCTAAGGTCTCATTTCTTGGAGTTAAAATAGATGTATCTATAAGCTTCTCCAAGTCCTGAAAGGTGTCAACAAATTTCGGGAATCTCGATAGACATAGCACCTCTAGTGGGTTATTGGTGTCTAGTAGCGGTAGATTGTTGTATATTACGATGCTCTCTTTTGCTTCATATTCATCTAGACCATGGTTTTTTGGGGTGCTACTCCATCTCCCACTTTCATAATCCATTTAACAATTTTTTTTATTCTGGTTGCACTTTTATGTTTTGTGATAAGAAGAATTTGTGGCATGATTTCCAAAAATATGAAAGATTTATTGTTGTCCAAACAGTTTATTGTCTCATTCCTTGAGGTATAACTGGTAGGAATTGTCGAAAATCATCACCTAAAATAACTGTTTTCCCACCAATTGGTTTGGTTGTAGTTTTTTTGATAGCCACTAATAAAATATTTTTCATCATTTTGTATACTATTTCAAATGTATGACGATGTGCCATAGGAGTCTTTCCCAAATAATGAGATCCACTTCACTCAGTAAATTTGCGAGTAATGTGTCTGTCTTAATATCGTAGGTGGAATCCTCATGCACATTTATTGGTATTTTTAACCTTAATGTGTTGTTCTCCCACTTGGTAGTAGTAAAGATGTTATGACGGATTACATTTTTCCGGGTTGATCTAAAAGCCGAGATAATAACCTTGTACAAAAAGTTTGTCATGTGCCTCCAAATGCATATAGAAAGGATAACTTTCTTTCTTCATTTGTTATGTGTGTTGAGTTTTACCACTCCATCTAAAGCAGCTACAAGTGCACAACAATCACAATTAGTATAGATGAGAGATCGAATCCACAAGGACTTGTCAATCACACTACGAATTATAATGAATTAAATCAAGTTGGAACAAAATATAAGTTTGTAGAAGGTGAATATTAAGAAAATAAATAAAACGGCAAGTAAATTAAATAAGATGTAAAATTCAATAAGAGATAAGCGTTAGGCATTAGGATATTCGCAAATAATCATGCAACGATAAGATTGATCGATTTCAGGGATTTGGATAAAAGTCGTCTAGAACACAGAGCACAAATGTATAGTTTTTCCACTCTCGTGGCTTCATCTACTATGCTTTAACAACCTAATAAACTCAACTATCGCATATTATTACAAGAGGAAAGCATGTTTTAATTCGTTCAGGTTCTGATAAAATTCACTTGACTCCTTAACTCAACTTCCGCAGGTTATGACGTCTATCTCATCAAATACTAGTTTAGGCAAATAAATGCATCACTTTCGAGGTTCTATTGTCCTAAGACCAGATCATAAGATGCGCAGTGAAGCAATCATACATTGAGAGTAAGTCAATATGAAGACTATAATGATATCCGTAAATAATCATCAATCAATATCGAATTATGAAACTCATTGAACCCTAAAACCTAACTAGATGACTACTCAGACATGTTTATGGTATCAAAACAGTAAGAATAGGTAGAAAACATCATGAATAAACTGGAATTATAAGAGATAATGATTATGATTCTTCTTTCTATCAAGTTCAAAGCGAGATCTCAGCCTAGAAGCTCTTAAAACTCAAATCCAATGAAGAACAAGGTGAGAAACGTGGCTGCTGCTCTCTAGGTAAACATATAGTGTATTATGAAGGTTTATGATAGCTTATGTCTAATAAGAGGCTTAAAATACGTATATATAGGCCTAGGGTCCATTAGGGTTTAGTTTAGGGCAAAAAATGAAGTTTTGCTTCAAACATGTCAGCAGTGGGCTGGAGTATCGGTCAGGAGAGTACCAACACAAGGCCTGGGGAAATCCCTAACCGGTATTGGCCCTTCCCTGGATCAGCATCATGCACTTGCTTCTCTTGTGAGTCAGACAGACATGTCTTCAGTAAATCGGGTGTAATTCTTCAACAGCAGCTCCAAATGACTTGAAACTAACTCCATTAGAAAGGTAACTCAATTATCTATCTCTTCACCACATGTCATCCAATTTCAAGTTGAGTAAGGCCTTCATCGAAAGGTAAACCTCTGGTGCTTATGTTTTGTCCAACTTGGAAAAATGCATATCTTATCAATATTGTGACTTGGATGAGTCATTTGACTTGTGTGAATGGCTGTAGCAAGGTTTACACCTCTTGTGGTGAATTTTTCGTCCTTTTTGATGATTTATCTTGTAAAGACTCTAAAACTATAAATACGAGAAAAACTACCTCTAAAGGCATAAAACCGTAATAAAATGCATAGAAAATATATTAAAAACTGATGGTGCACAAGTTAGAGACCGTTTGCTAGATAGCAATGATCAATCCCTTGTGCTAGTGACAAGATTTATATTTATAAGGCCTATCACTACTAGAGATGCCCCAAGTATAAGACAACAATAGTGGCAAGTAGGGGTCGAACCCAAAGGAAAAAGTCGATAAAGCCAAATCGAGATGAAGAAGTGAACTTAAGCTAGATGAATTAAAAGAGGGGGGTTTTTGGGTTTTTATGAAAAGAGATCATTGTAGAGAATACTAAAGATGAAAACTTTATGTAAAGAAATTATTTAAAATACTTTGTTTTGCAAATGATGGTGGGATTGTGGTTCATGGGTTAGGATATATAGATGGTGATGAAAGTGGTTGATTATCTAAGCTAAATGCTCATGAAAGAACATCTCAAGACAATGGAACACGTTTTATAGACTAGTCCACGCTAATGGTAAAAGTCTCTTAGCATTAATCACATTCAAGATTTGCCGCTAAGCATTCCTTCTCAATGACTAAGCTAGCATAATTACCAAGTCCATCAAAGCGACAAGGATTTATAGAACCACGACTAAATGGCTACGTGACCCAAGCTCACAAAAGTATTTTTCAAACAATTCCCCAAACTTACTAGGTGAGGGAAAAGTTTAAGATCTAGATCAAGAGTGATCAAGTCTCAACTAGCATTAAGAGCTCTCTAAGTAATGAGACAAAAGAAAAGATTTAGCATTTTTAAAACAAGAGATCTTTCTCTAGAGAGCCATGATACAATATCATTTCCAAAGCTTCCAAGGAGAACTTTGGACTAGCACTACATCTAGAGAAAATATTCTCATAAATCAACCAACAAACACCAACACCTTCTTAACCCAATCACCACAAGTGAGATCTACTCACTCATGAACATGGTGGAAGCAAAATCAAAAGATGAGATTAAAGACATAAGTAAATGCATAAATGTAAAGACTTCAATTTAAATGCATAAATTAAAGAATATAAAAGTAAAGACATAATTAAAGACTTAATTAAAATTGCATTAAAAAGCAGAAGTTTTCCCCATAATCATATTGGTAGCATATGAGAATCCAGGGGTTTCTCTAAAGACCAATGGAATAAAAAAAAATAGAGAAACTTGTTATTTGGTGGCTACATAAGGGTAGTATTTATAGTAAAATGAGATAGGGGAACTACGGTAAGTTCCATGGGCTTGAGTGGTTTGGGTCTTGCTGTTGTGGGCCTGAAAGTTGTGAAAATGGGCTCTTGTTCGGGAACGCCATCCATCGGACGGTGGAGTGTCCGACGCATGCTCTTCTCGTTCTCCTCGTCACCCGTCAGCCAGTGGAGTGTCCGACGTGTGGTGCACCCTTCGTCCTTCGTCTTCCCTTCGCGGCAGAATGCCATATTTTCACCAAAACGGCCACATATTTTGAACTGCAGCTCTAAATGATTTCATTCCAATTGTAATGTGTAGCTAACTCAATTTCGTATGGCTTGTCCAAAATTCAGCTTCATCTGATCAGTTTAGGACCTTCATTTGACACAATCTTTGAGACGTTTTTAAACTGTTTATGCACTGTCATTTTGCTTGTTTGCTTCTTTCTTTACTTATATCTTTCTTCCTTGTTTCATTCTTGATCCTCTGGATGTTTTTAGTCCAAAATGTGCTCCATGTAAATAGATTAAGATTTAAATATACCAAAAAGACACATGCATGCTCTAGGAGTCTAAAATGTGGAAACTATCATAAATGCGGTGAATGTATGCAAAATATAAAGCAATGCCATAGATAAATAGTAAAAACCAAACCTTAAGACCATTAAAATATGGACACATCAAATTCTCCCGAACTTGCCTTTTGCTTGTCCGCAAGAAAACAATCAAAAGTAGTAAGAAGGTATTTGATTATGGCGGGACTCATATCCAAAAGAGAAACATAAAGCTCTTATTCTAATTTTTAAAATCAAACACACAAGTTGCAAAATTCTTTTGTGAAAATTCTCAAACTCTTAACAAGTTAACTCTAAAGCTATATTCTAAGTATTTACAAGCTATCATGTTTTCAACTCTTTAACATTCAAATTCATGACAACAAAAGTGTAGTCTTGCTATGGGAAATGAAATTATGATCAATCGGTTTGGTAGAAAAATCGGTTTTAGCATAGAAAAAGGAGGTTAAACGTGTTTGGGATTTTTCTCAAAATAAAATGCAAGTCATGTAGCAAAAGAAATAGAGAATGGAACAATTGATACATACAAAAGATATCTTTCATCAATCTACCCATCCCTAAACTTTGTTCTAAATTAATCCCAAGACTTAATATTCTATCTTGAATTTTTTCTTTGAAAAAATATAGAGTTTTTCTTTTCATTTTTTGATAATTCCCTTATCAACCTTTCTTTTTAATAAACTGAAATAATATTATTTCATTTTTTTCTTTCTTTTGATTCCACACTCTACCAATAAAACTCTCAAATGATTCTTAAGCACTAGCCCTTGATTTCCTAGGCTTCCCTAAATGAAAGAGAGGACTTGTCATTCCTATCTCGAAAGATTTCGCATATGAAAGCATAGGAAAATGCCTCACTCAAGAATATATTATGGTTTGAAAACAAAGGTTTAGGCAAGGTGTGATACCATTTTAAAAATAAAAATGGTCATTTGGATCAACAAAGAGTGGTAAAATGATTAAAGGAGACCCAAGTGTGATTATACCATGATCAAATAATTACAATTCCCTTAACAAGATGAAATTAAGTTTGGTTTAAAGTCCATATAATTAGAGTTGAAAAACAATCAAGACAAGTATGTACAAAGAAATCCAACCTTTTGAATCAAGAGTTTAAAATTTGAGAAATTTTAATTTTGAAAAACGGTTTTAGCGACATTGTTTATTTAATTAGGATTACGGAAATAAAAACCAAACGTTTAACTTTACAAGTAATTTTAATCATTTTCTCCTATGCAAATGCAAATGTAAGTAAATGTAATCTAGATTCCTAAAAATATGCAATAAAAATCCCTATATGATTTTTTTTTTGTGTTTTTCAATTTTTTTTATTTTTCCTGTATTTTTTTTAAAGGTTTTATAAGTTTTTGGTTTTTATAAATCATAAAATATTTACAAATGCAGTGCAAATATTTTAAAAAATTCGAGAGTCTAAGACACTTAAAATAAGACATAATAAACGTAGTTAATATAACACAAATCCTTCCCCCGAACTTAATTCACACCGTCTCGTTGTGAAATAATTCAGAAGTTAGGAAAAATCACGGAAATAAAAATTAATGGTATTTACAATGGTTTAGGAGATTAGCTTGAACTAGTAGTCATGAGGAGGAGGTAGGTCGAAGCGCAAAGCTCTCGGAATGCGTAATGATATTCCGTCATAGGAAGCCGCTTTCATGTAAGCAATTGCCAGGAGGAAACAATTCGTTGGAGTCACATGACCCAACGAGTATCCTAGTACTTGTTATTGGTCCATGAAGTGATTTCCCGGAACCGGTTCATACTCCGTCAAAGGGACTCCGGCTTCGTGGAATAATGGAGTGAGCATCCCTGCTATAAAAATCTTTGGTCGCTCATTCCTTCGCAAGTCATGGCGAAAGTTGACCAATTCGTTAATGAATATGGAGGCGGGGACGCTGGTGTCGCAAATGCCTTCCAAGATATTGTTTCCTCTTTGATCTCGCATATGCCATTTAATCTTTTCGTGAAGGAGGATGAGCTCCAAAGGCGTTACGATCTTTGGATTTTCTCGTGCGAACATGGTATTGGCCAAGAGTTTGAGCGTGTAGCGGATCATTGGGTTTGCATAGGCCGAGGTGATGTCGTATGGTTCACTGGTGGCAATGTTCATCCAAATGTTATCCGCGTGGTGGAAAGACGGTGTGTCTTGGTGCCCCAGTTCGGGAAAACCATAAGTGTCACAAAAGTGTGCTAGCGTAAGTGAGTACTTCTTTGGCCCAACATTGAAATGAAGTACACCAGGCCCTCCATGAGTGACATATTTCACCGAAGCAATAAAGTCGATGGTGGGTTGAGCATACGTCGGCCATTCAATTTGTGATAGAACTCCTAGGTTCATATTTTCGATCAATTCTTCAATGTTATCCCTAATGCCCAACTCGCCCATCGTCTTTTGACATGCAAACCTCGTTGAAATGATCTCCGTGTTGTACAAGGCGCAACGAGTATCCCACGTTTCTTGGGTCCACCCTTGGAACCAATTGGTAGTGTCCTCGTCCGACGTGGAGTCTCTCCCGTGCCTAGTGCCAATGTTATATTAACCACTAGATCCCGTCGAAGTACTTATAGTTGTGCCTACAAAATTGCACATTGTGTTTAAAGAAGAGATTATATCCAAAAGTTTTTGTAAGACAAAACCATGAGAGACAACATATCAGAGAACTTTCTAGAATTAAATTCAAATTTTCATGACAAGATTTTATTAGCTTAATCCATTCATATCATATAAATTAAATTCAAAGATTTAGCAATGTCACTTTTAAACATCCAACATTATCAAACTCACTCAAGCATTTTACTTAATTATCAAGAAACTCTTAAAGAATAAATTAACCATGGAATTCTAAAGAAACTAGCTCATAAGATTTAAATTAATAAAACTAGTTTATCAAGTCCAAATTTTAGCATTTTATCACATTTGATAACTAATTCCACAATTCCCCATTAATTCAAACATTAAAATCCAATTTCTTGAAAAATCTACTATTCATCTTTTTTCTCCAAATTCTTGAAATCTAACTAACACTCAAATCCAAGGTGATTCATCTACAATTTTATGTTGCTAATAGGTACTCCCTCCGTTTCATAAAGAGTGTCACTCTGACACATTTCACGCAGATAAAAAACTTTTAAATATAACAAAATACCCATATTTAATACACTATTAGTTAAATAATAATGATTTAAATTTAATATTTCTTAGATTTTAATGAGGGATAAAGAGAAATTGTAGTCGAAAAGTCACATTGGAAACGTAGAATGACACTCTTTGTGAAACAAAAAAAATAACTCTAAAATGACACTCTTTATGAAACGGAGGGAGTACAAACTACTAGAACTAGCATTCAAGTGAAGAAAACAAACAAATCACAAGTTCTAGTAATTTTTATGTTCTTGAGAAAAAGAACAAAACCATGAAAAAGTGAGCATTTAGATGAACATGCCTTGTGGATTTAGAAGGATGAGTGTGGTTTTAGTGATGTAGGATCAAGAGAATTAAGATCCCAAAAGAAAATTAAATGTTTGCAAAGAAAATCAAGAATGGGTTTTTGAAAAATCTTAAAAGCTCAAGAACACCAAAGAGTTTTTGTTCTCTCTCCTTTATCTCTCTTTGATGATAAGAAATGTGTGTTGTAAATGAGAGAAATAGTTGCTTTTGTCCTTATATTACCCATAAGATACTTTTCTTTTAATGAAAAATGGAACGGGGACTAGAAACGGTTACCGTTATTTCTTAAAGTATCGTTGGAGGCAAAAGAGAGGGGAAGGGGGTTCGTCCACCACTCCCCCGGCCGGTGAGTGGTCCGACGTATGCTACAGCTCTCGTCTCTCCTTTTTCTCACCATCCACCGGCCGACGTGTGGTCCGACGGATGGTTCCGGGCAATGTTTTCTTCGGTTTTTTTTGTCTTGGTTGTGTTTCCTTTTTGTTCCCCTTCATTCCTACAACACTTAAACCAAAACTAAACATAAAAAGAAATTAATTAAGCATAAATTTAAATGATAGACATGAGATTGCCTCTCAAGCCCGCTTTGTTTAATGTCGCATAGCTTGACGGAACTTCCTTTTTAGTGGGATTTTGAAAGAAAACCGCCCTCGAAACTTGGTTCTTGGATCGTAACCTTGATTGTGAACACCTTCTTCATGATCTTCTTGATATAATCAGGCCCCTTAGCCTTGGCTTTTGGTGTGAGTATCCCTCTAACTTTAGCGAATGGATTTCCATTTCCCCCGCTATCGACCTTGTAGTTAACATAGTCGCCATCGATTTTCCTTGGAAAAAGAGTCAATTGGTAAACTCTTTTCTCTAAGTTATCACCACCTTTTAGAGAGCTCTTCTTATCTAGCAAATCATCTCCTTCAATCATAAGAAGCTCTTCTTGCGGTTTTGGCTTCTTCAACCATTTTTCCTTAGTTGGTGTTTTCTTGACTTCATCACCACTTTTCTCCTTGTTCTTGATCATGAGACAATGTGGAGTTTGCACATTCTTGAATGGATGAGTGATCTTGATCCCAAAATTTTTAAGGTTGATGGTCTTGGTAGGGAAGTCTAGAGTGGCTCTGGTGGTAGACAAGAACGGTCTCCCAAAAATGAGCGGATGTATGAAGTCCTTATCCTTCTCGATCACTATGAATTCGGTTGGAATGATACGGTCTTTGACTCTTAGTGGGAAGTATTCAAGAGATCCTATGGGGTCTTTAGTTAATGCATTTGCGAATACAAGAGCATGAGTTCTTTGTTTCAAGCTCTTTATTCCAAGCCTCTTCACAATGTCAAGTGAGATGACATTGACACTTGAGCCCGAATCAATTAAGACTGCCTCCATGATGATATCTCCAAGCACATACGGGATAGAGAACATTTCCAGATCCTTGTTCTTCTCAATCTCCCTTCGCTCATCATCCATTTTAACTAGCGTTTCCATCCTTTTCTCAATAGTCGTGAGGAACTTAGTAACTTCTTCCTTTAATTCTTTATACTTCTTGAATAGGCTCTCCTTAGTAGAATCATTGCAATTTCTAGCATTTCCGCTTCTTGAACCAATCATGTTACAATATTCTTTTGGATTAGCCTCGGCTTTCCCGGGAAGTGTTCCCGTGGGACTCTTTGAAGTAGATGCGGTTTGCGCCATTTGAACATCAATGGTCTTGATGTGAGAAGTTAATTGAGTTATCCTCTCATCTAGCTCATTGTAGAGGTTTTACATTTTGTTGTTCACCTCCACAAATCTTTTTCCAATTTCGGCATGGGTTTTAGCTTGCCCCTCAATCACTTTTTGCACGAAAAGCTCCAATTTGTTACTTTGGACCGGTTGAGAAATGGCATTTCCTTGATTACCATAGTTGTTGAAGGGTTTTTGTTGATACCATTGTCCTTGAGGTTTAGGTGGATATACTTGATCTTGTGGATTGGCCACATTATTGCTCATATAGGAAAGATTCCTATATCTTTGATTGTAGTTGTAACCTCCATTATTCCCAAGATAGTTCATCTCCTCTTGTCCTTCTTCATACAACTCCATGTCTTCCCCTTGGATGTCTTGATTTCCACTAGACTCTCCAATGAAGAAGTGTACCTATTTTTGAGTTACTTTCAAAATATTGTCTAGCTTTTCATGTAGAAGCTTGATCTCCTTTTTGGTGTCATCACCAATTGGTCCTCTTATGGTTCGATTATAGTCACTCCCATAGCTTGAATCGCTTAGTTCCAAGTTTTCCACTCATTTTTCTCCTTGCTCCACATCATTAGTGTCAAAGCTTCCATTGCTTTCCATGTCTAGAGCCATCCTATATTTCTCTTCAACACCTCGGTACAAAGTGCCTAGAATCGCCATTCTAGTAAAACCATGGTATGGGCAATTGTGAATGTAGCCTTTGAGTCTCTCCCATGCTTCATAGAAATTTTCATTTCCGCCTTGTTTGAAACTTGAGATATGATTCCTTAGCCTAGTGGTTTTTTGCTTTGAAAAGAATTTTGTGAGAAATTCTTTCTTGACAAGATCCCATGTCGTGACCAATTCGGATGGGATAGTCTTCTCCCATTGAGATGCCTTTTCTCCAAGTGAGAATGAGAACAATATCATCTTAATCGCATCTTGAGATACTCCATTTATCTTCACGGTTCAGCATAGTCTTTCGAATTGGTCAAGATGATCAAGTGCGTTCTCCATTGGCATTTCCAAGTACTTTTGGTTTTGCACCATTCCAATCAAGCTAGACTTGATTTCAAAGTTGTTGTTTTGGATGGGTGGTGGTTGAATACCCGTCCTTTGTCCATGAGTCATAGGTTCATCATAAGCTCCAATCACTTCAGGTTGTGGTTGAGCATGAGTCATAGGTTCATCACAAGCTCCAATCACTTGAGGTTGTGGTTGAGAATGAACCGGTGCTCTTCTTTGGTTCATTCTCTCAACACCAACACCAACACTTCTCAAGTTCATACGCCTTGCAAAATCAAATAAAAAGAAACACTTCACACAAGTTGGTTAATTTTTGTGAGTTTTTAGATTTTAAAAGAAAATAGAAGACAAGAAAATAAATAAGCTATCTAATTTTTTTTTTGTTTTTTATAAGAATTTTAGATTTTTTTATTTTTATAAAATATTAAAGCTACCATTAAACTAAAATCTAGTCATAAGCGAAATCAAAGTCTAATTTGGCTTATTCCTTCCCCGGCAACGGCGCCAAAAACTTGATGGCACACAAGTTAGAGACCATTTGCTAGATAGCAAGGATCAATCTCTTGTGCTAGTGACAAGATATAAATTTATAAGGCCTATCACTACTAGAGATGCCCCAAGTATAAGACAACAATAGCGGTAAGTAGGTAATGAGATCCTCCCTGGATTCAGCACTCTTTGGTTGAGAAACACAGATTGATTTGGCTGTGAAGCCGTGAGGATGGAATAGAATTGAATGATCGATGGACATCACAGAAGCTTGCGGAATAACTTCAAGATATCGACTTAAAACCTTTGGATATACGCACCAAAGATTCTAAGGGTTTTGCTGGATATACACACCAACAAGCTGATCTTCTTTAGAAAAGGAATTTGATTAAAAAGAAAGATGAGATCTGCAAAAGAGAGAACATGAAATATAAAGAAGAAGAAGACAAGTCTACATGCAAATTGTCTTGGAAATAACAACTAATTTAAACTGATAAATGCTCTTTCTCTTCTTGGCTTCAATCTGGACGAAAATTGCTTCTTCTTTAATGGGCTTGGGCCTTTATTTTAACAAATGGGCAATTGAGAAGTGAAACAATTACCTCATTAAAAACCTTGTCAAGAAAACCTATTGGGACAAAACTTGACAAGGGAAAAAGAGTATAATTGAAACACTTTTCCCATTTGTTGAAATTACTTAGCTTGAATCAAAACCAGAGTGGTTTGATTCTTTACCTCCATATTCGCTGTCTTGATCATCTTGACTCCATATGCCATTAAGCATTCCTCCAACAGCTTCTTTGAGTTTCTTAACTCTAGAACGAGTCAGTGGACCGTCATGTGCAGCTTCAGCTTCAATGTCTACAAGCTCATCCTCTGCTACAGCCTCTGGTTCAAGCTCCACGGTCCTAATGCTGTCCATGATCATATCATCCGCTCCCTCTTGAAAAGGATTTGGCCTCAAATCCGTTTCATCTGTAATAAACGGAACCAGATCAGAAACATTGAAACTAGAACTTATATTATACTTACCTTGTAGATCAAGCTGATAGGCATTGTCACTGATCCTTCTTGTTACAGTGAAAGGACCATCGATTCTTGGCATCAGTTTGGAAACCGCTCTTTTCTCAAGTGAACCCAAACTTGATCCCCCCTTCGAAAATTACTTGGCGCCTTCCTTTGTTAGCTTTCTTAGCGTAAAGCTTTGTTTTCTCTTCTATGTTTCTCCTAGCATTCTCATGAATCTGTTGAACCATTTCGGCCTTTTTTTTTCCATCAATGCTAGCTCTTTCACTCAAAGGCAAAGGGATTAGATCCAAAGGAGATATGAGATTGAACCCATAAATAATTTGAAAAGGAGAATACTTAGAAGCAGAATGCACAGCATAGTTATATGCAAATTCAATATGAGGCAAGCATTCTTCCCACATTTTCAGGTTCTTTTTGATCAATGCACGCAAAAGAGTACCTAAGGTTCTATTAACCACTTCTGTTTGACGATCAGTTTGCGGATGACATGTAGTAGAGAACAAAAGTTTAGTCCCTAGTTTAGACCAAAGAGTCTTCCAGAAATAACTAAGGAACTTAGTGTCTCTATCTGAAACTATAGACTTAGGCATTCCATGCAAACGAACAATCTCTTTAAAGAACATATTAGCTACATGTAATGCATCATCAGTTTTATGACATGCAATAAAATGAGCCATTTTCGAAAATCTGTCAACCACAACAAAGATAGAGTCCTTTCCAGTTCTAGTCCTACGCAATCCCATCACAAAGTCCATAGAAATATCATTCCAGGGATGAGTAGGAATAGATAAAGGAGTATACAAACCGTTCGGCTGAACCTTTGATTTGGCTTGCTTACAAGTAGTACACCTACCACAGATTCTTTCAACATCACGTTTCATGTGTGGCCAGTGAAAGTGGTCTTTCATAATTTCCAGTGTCTTAGCAATGCCAAAATGTCCCATTAATCCGCCTCCATGTGCTTCCCTGACAAACAAATCTCGTATAGAGCAGTTAGGAACACACAAACGGTTCTCATAAAAGAGAAATCCGTCTTGTTTATAATAATGCCCTGAGGAAAACTTCTCACAAGCTGTATAAATCTCTTGAAAATCAGGGTCAGTTGCATACAGCTCTTTTATTTGCTCAAATCCCAGAAGCTTAACATTAAGAGTAGAGAGTAAGGTGTACCTTCGAGATAATGCATCTGCAACTACATTATCTTTACCTTTTTTGTACTTGATGACATACGGGAATATCTCAATAAACTCGATCCACCTGGCATGCCTCTTGTAAAGTTTATGTTTCCCCTTTAAGTGCTTAAGTGACTCGTGATCAGTATGTATAACAAACTCCTTCGGCCACAAGTAGTGTTGCCACGTCTGGAGAGCTCGAACCAAGGCATACAGTTCCTTGTCATATGTTGGGTAATTCAGTGTAGCTCCTCCAAGTTTTTCACTAAAAAAGCCTATGGGTTTCTTATCTTCCATTAGTACAGCTTCAATTCCTATACCTAAGGCATCACACTCGATTTCAAATGTTTTAAGAAAATCAGGTAATATCAAAAGAGGGGCATTAGTAAGCTTCTCTTTAAGTGTCCGGAAAGGATCCTCTTGTGATTGTTCCCACTTGAATCCTACTTCCTTTTTGATAACTTATGTGAGTGGTGCAGCTATAGTACTGAAGTCTTTAACAAAACGTCTATAGAACCCAGCAAGACCATGAAAACTCCTCACTTCACCCACTGTCTTTGGACTTGGCCAGTCTCTAATGGCCTTAACCTTTTCCTCGTCAACCTTAACTCCATCTGCACTCACAACAAAGCCTAGAGACACAAGATTATCTGTGCAAAAGGTGCATTTCTTAAGATTGGCATGAAGTTTTTCTTTTCTAAGCACATTTAGAACAGAGTCTAGATGCTTTACATGTTCAGATAAGCTTTTGCTGTAAATAAGAATGTCATCAAAGTATACTACAACAAAAACTCCAATGAAAGCCCTCAGAACGTGATTCATTAATCTCATGAATGTACTAGGTGCATTTGTCAAACCAAATGGCATAACTAACCATTCATATAAACCATGTTTCGTTTTAAATGCAGTTTTCCATTCATCAGCCTCTTTCATCCTAATCTGGTGATAGCCACTTTAAGATCAATTTTAGAAAATATGCTAGAACCATGCAGTTCATCAAGCATATCATCTAATCTAGGAATAGGGTGTCGATACTTCACCGTGATATTGTTGATGGCTCTGCAATCAACACACATGCGCCAACCGCCATCTTTCTTAGGCACGAGCAAAATTGGAACAGCGCATGGACTCATGCTTTCTCTGATATGTCCTTTCTCCATGAGCTCATCCACTTGTCTCTGCAACTCTTTTGTTTCCACCGGATTAGTTCGATAAGCAGGTCGATTTGGCAATGAATCTCCTGGTACAAAGTCGATTTGATGTTCAATGCCACGAATGGGGGTAAACCAATGGGGTTATCCTCAGGAAACACATCATTATAATCATGCAAAAGATATTTCATCTCACTCGGCAGCACCGGTGTAAGGTTAGTTAAACTCATTAGAGTTTCTTTAAACACAAATAGAAGCATAGATTGTTTTGAAAACATAGCTTGTTTAACTTTACCAGCTTTAATAAAGATATTAGGTTGTTTGATTAACCTGTCCTCCTTGCGTTTGAGATGGATTTGATCTTCATAGACTTCTTTTGGCGTCATAGGAACCAGAATAGTTCTCCTGCCTTTGAACTCAAAAGAATGGCGATTGGTGTAGCCATCATGGATAACTCTTCGGTCTGATTGCCACGGCCTCCCAAGAAGAATATGCCCAGCCTCCATTGGTAACACATCACACAAAATTTCGTCCTCATACTTTCCAATGGTTATTGGCACAATTACTTGACTTTTAATCTTCATTTCTCCACTGTCATTGAGCCACTGAAGCTGATATAGTTTAGGGTGCTTCTACTCTTTTAAACCAAGTTTCTTCACCATAGTAACACTTGCTACATTGGTACAGCTACCTCCATCAATAATGAGGCTGCAGATTTTTCCTTGAACTTGACATCTTGTATGACACAAGTTCTCTCTCTGTTCTTGTTCCTCGTTTTGACTTTGAATGCTCAGATTTCTTCTTGCCACCAATAATTCTCCTCTAGTTGCTCTTTCTTCATACTCATCAGGAGATGACATAGTTTCTGGTTCCTCTTCTTCAGATTCGATCTCCCCATTGTCCAGAAGAACCATAACTTTTTTATTGGTGCATTCATGCGCATAGTGTCCTCTTCCTTGATACTTGTAACACCTAACATCACGAGCCCTTGATGTTGTTACTTCTACCTTTCCTTTGTCTCTGTCTTGAATAACAGGAACTGGTTTAGTATCAAACTTTGAAGTAACAGCTTGCTTGTTGTCTCTTTGATAACTCGGTCTGGTTGAATCAACTCCATAGCTTGATCGTGAAGATCCCTTTCTCTTAACTTGCTGCTCGACCAGAATAGCTTTATGCAGCATCTCTTCTAGTTCATCATAGTGTTGCATCTCCACTCTGTCTTGAATCTCTCTGTTTAAACCTCCTAAGAACCGAGACATGGTTGCTTCTTTATCCTCAGAGATATTAGCTTGAAGCATTAAAACCTCCAGCTCTTGGTAATAGTCTTCTACAGAATGGTTCCCTTGAGTGAGCTTTCTAATCTTTGAATGGAGCTCACGGTGATAATGGCTTGGCACAAACCGTCTTCTCATGAGAAGCTTTATTTCTAACCATGTCTCCACTGGAAAGTCCCTATTACGTCTCCTGGAAGTAACAATTTGATCCCAACAACTGAGAGCATAATCGTAGAATTCTGTAGCAGCCACCTTTACTCTATTGATGTCTACATAATGTTAACAATTAAAGACCAGTTAGATCTTCTTCTCCCAATCCAGATAAGCATCATGATCATTCTTTCCATGGAAACTTTCCATGGAAAGATGGAATTTTAAGTTTAAGACCCCCGAGGTTTTCTTGTAAGAGATCTCTGCCTTCTCTTGCACGTCTTGTTCTTCTTTGTCTCATTTGGGAAGAACTACTGTGATTGCTGTAGTAGTTGTCTGCTGCATCGTCTTTATGATGTTTTCTCCTTTCTCTGCCCTCAGGTGTTTGATTCTTTTCTGATAAATGAGTTTCTCCATTTGGCGTTTGGTTTTGGTTTTGTAGCTCACTACGGAATGCTTCAAACTTGTTATTCATCATTCGACCCATCTGAGCAGTGACTTGACCAGTGATTGCTTCGATCAACAGCTTGTTATTGGCACTGTTACTGGTTTCTTCATGCTCTGGCGTCATTCTTAAGTCTTGTAGGAGAAGCTTTGTTGAACCTTCTCTAGGAAGCTGGTTTTTACTTTGTCAGAAGCCTGCTGAAGTTTTACTCTGCCAGAAGTCTGCTGAAGTCTTACGCTGCCAGAAGTCTGCTGAAGTCTTACTCTGCCAGAAGTCTGCTGAAATCTTACTCTGTCAGAAGTCTGCTGAAGTCTTACTCTGCCAGAAGTCTGCTGAAGTCTTACGCTGCCAGAAGTCTGCTGAAGTCTTACTCTGCCAGAAGTTTGTTGAAGTCTTACTCTGCCAGAAGTCTGCTGAAGTCAACCTTTTCAGAGAGAGCTCTGATACCACTTAATGAGATCCTCCCTGGATTCGACACTCTTTGGTTGAGAAACACAGATTGATTTGGCTGTGAAGCCGTGAGGATGGAATAGAATTGAATGATCGATGGATATCACAGAAGCTTGCGGAATAACTTCAAGATATCGACTTAAAACTTTTGGATATACGCACCAAAGACTCTAAGGGTTTTGCTAGATATATACACCAACAAGTTGATCTTCTTCAGAAAAGGAATTTGATTAAAAAGAAAGATGAGATCTGGAAAAGAGAGAACATGAAATATAAAGAATAAGAAGACAAGTCTACATGCAGACTGTCTTGGTAATAACAACTAATTTAAACTGATAAATGCCCTCTCTCTTCTTGGCTTCAGTCTGGATGAAAATTGCTTCTTCTTTAATGGGCTTGGGCCTTTGTTTCAACAAATGGGCAATTGAGAAGTGAAACAATTACCTCATTAAAAACCTTGTCAAGAAAACCCATTGGGACAAAACTTGACAAGGGAAAAAGAGTATAATTGAAACACTTTTCCCATTTGTTGAAATTACTTAGCTTGAATAAAAACCAGAGTGGTTTGATAAGCTTTACCTCCATATTCGCTGTCTTGATCATCTCTACTCCATATGCCATTAAGCATTCCTCCAACAGCTTCTTTGAGTTTCTTGACTCTAGAACGAGTCAGTGGACCGTCTGGTGCAGCTTCAGCTTCAATGTCTACAAGCTCATCCTCTGCTACAGCCTCTGGTTCAAGCTCCACGTTCCTAATGCTGTCCATGATCATATCAGTAGGGGTCGAACCCAAAGCAAGGAGTCGATAAAGCCAAATCGAGACTAAGAAGTGAACTTGATATAGGATTGGGAATCACTCCAAAATCTTATTCACAAATGGTGATCAAAGTGATCAGCAAGCTTGGTCACGGAAGGTGAAATGAAGGTAGGGTGGTGGTGATGAAGATGTGATTGACTCCCTCAATCAATGGGTGCAATTGACTCTCTCAATCAATGGGTGCAATTGACTCTCTCAATCAGTGGTGAACCATAGTTGTTTGAATCACACAAACAATCCTAATTCAAGAATCAATAGAATCAGATGAATCACTCAAATGAATCCTAAAGACAAGAACAACACAAGAACTTGATATTGAAGAAAATTGAATGTATATTAAACTGATGATTCAAGGTGATTTACAATGAAAACGAAAATGAGCTTTTATAGGCTCATAGACAACGGTCCTAAGAAGCTAAAACAAGAAAAGAATCATGTAATTAAAAGAATATGGCCGTTGGAGCCATTAAGAAGAAATCTGTCAAAATAAGAAAAGTCTTGTGTCTTGTATCTTGAGAGCTTTGGCATGAAGATATACTTCCTTCGGACGTCCAGGTTCAATGAATAAGTCCCCAAAACGTAGCAGTATAGAGGACTTAGCCGTTGCTGAGTTATTCCTCCAAGCGTGAATGCATTCGTATAAGGAAAGTATACAAACAAGAGGATCCGCCTGATCCTGTGTATGCTGGAGTATGGTAAGTTTGTAGACTTATTTAAACGTCTAATAATCTCTCCTGGTTGCCATATTCTAGTTTGCAAGTGATTGAACCTGTTGGTCTCCATACTTTCCATAAACGGCTCCGATTGGCTCAATTGAAGATACAATTGGATCCGCCTGATCCAATGTATGTTGGAGCATCCAAGAATGCTGTGGCATGCTTCAAGAAGCATCTCAGAGTCTCCTGGGTGCCACTGATATGTTTGAAGCCTCATAAACCCGTAAAGTTCCAAATAAGGCAAGCCGAGGATCCTTTGGTTTAGAAATTGAATATCTTCTAAACCAACATCGATCTTGGTTTGATTCCAGTTCGCCGCGTGTCTCCATTTAGTACACATATGTCCGCGGGTAAGGTCAAATGAGCAACTCCTAAACCAACTCGAACCGGGGGTGGTTTCTCATGATCGAACTGTTCAAAATAGTTGGTTGTCTGGTGAATAACAAATCTGAGGTGATTAGATCAAGCCAATTTTTCTAGGGACAACTTCTATGGCTCGGTTAAGGCTCCAGGTGGAGGTTTGTGAACCATCTCCAAGTTTGATCGTTCCAATTGGGTTCTGGATCGATCATTCTCCTTACAGCATATAATTGGCTGAGGAATCTTCAATTTGGGTCGGGAAAAGTCTCCTTTGGGTCGGTGAAGTTGATTTTTTTGGTACGGTCTGGGTGAGTCCTCTCGTACCATCTTCGAATCGGGTGGCTGGTAAATGATTCCACCTGAACCATTAGTCTTCTTAGGGTTGATTTGCTGATGAATAATCAACCCTAGGCCTTGTGCTTGATCGGAACTCCATTTGGCCAAGAATTCTCCAAAATGATCCATATTGACCGGTTTGGTACGTGTACCAGTTGGTTTGGTATTCTCCCGGTTTCGTGTGGTTTGGATGTCCGCATCAGAACTTAAGCTAGATAAATTAAAAGAGGGATTTTTGGATTTTTATGAAAAGAGATCATTGTAGAGAATACTAAAGATGAAAGCTTTATGTAAATAAATTATTTAAAATACTTTATTTTGCAAATGATGGTGGGATTGTGGTTCATGACTTAGGATATATAGATGGTGATGAAATGGTTGATTTTCTAGGCTAAATGCTCATGAAAGAACCTCTCAAGACGATGGACCATGTTTTATTGACTAGTCCACGCTAATGGTAAAATCTCCTTACCATTAGTCACATTCAAGATCCGCCCCTAAGCATTCCATCTCAATGACTAAGCTAGTATAATTACCAAATCCATCAAAGCCACAAGGATTCATAGAACCACGACTAAATGGCTATGTGACCCAAGCTCACAAAAGAGGTTTTCAAACAATTCCCCAAACTTACTAGATGAGGAGAAAATTTAAGATCTAGTCAAGAGTGATAAAGTCTCAACTAGCATTAAGAGCTCTCTAAGTGATGAGAGCAAAAAAAATAATTATCCTTTATAAAACAAGAGATCTTTCTCTAGAGATCCATGACACAAGATCATGTCCAAAGCGTCCAAGGAGAACTTTGGACTAGCACTACATCTAGAGAAAGGATTCTCGTAAATCAACCAACAAACACCAACACCTTCCTAACCCAATCACCACAAGTGAGATCTACTCATTCATAAACATGGTGGAAGCAAAATCAAAAGATGAGATTAAAGACATAAGTAAATGCATAAATGTAAATGCATAAATTAAAGAGCATAAAAGTAAAGACATGACTCGAGACTTAATTAAAATTGCATTAAAAAGTACTCCCTCTGTTTCTAAATGTTTTTGGAAAAAAAATTTGTTTCAAAATGATTGATTTTCTTATATTTTCTATGCATTTTTATCATTTAATGGTAATGGATTGTAAATTTCAAAATTTTTATTGAAATACTATAGGGTAAAAGTTTTTGAAAACTATTTATTGTAAAAATTAATACATTTATAATGGAACATTAATTGTTTTTCTTAATATGTGTGAAATCTCTAAAAAAATCTTTTTTTTTTGAAACGGAGAGAGTAGAAGTTTTCCCCATAATCCTATTGGTTGCACATGAGAACCCAAGGGTATCTCTAAAGACCAATGGACTAAGAAAATGGATAAACATGTTGTTTGGTGGCTACATAAGGGTAGTATTTATAGGAAAGGGTTGAGTGGTTTGGGTCTTGCTGTTGTGGCCTTGAAAATGGTGAAAATTGGCTCTTGTTCCGCAACGTCATCTGTCGGCCGGTGGAGTGTCCGACGCATGATCTTCTCCTTCTTTCCCATCATCCGTCGGCCGGTGGAGTGTCCGACGTGTAGCGCACCCTTCGTCCTTCGTCTTCCCTTCGCGGCAGAATGACATGTCTTCACCAAAATGGCCATATCTTTTGAACCAAAGCTCACAATAACTTCATTCAAATTGCAATGTGTAGCTAACTCAATTTAATATGTCGTGTCCAAAATTTAGCTTCATACGATTAGCTTAGGACCTTCATTTGGTATGATCTTTGAGATACTTCTAAACCATTTCTGCACTGTCAATCCGCATGCATCTGATTCTATTGATTTTTTAGTCCAAAGTGTACTCCATGTACCTAGATTAAGACTTAAATAAACCAAAAGAACACATGCATGCTCTAGGACTCTAAAATGTGGAAACTATGCTAAAATCGGTGAATGTATGCAAAATGCAAAGCAATGCCATAAATAAATGGTAAAAACCAAGGCTTAAAACTATTAAAATATGGACACATCAAAAGCCATAGTAAAATCAACTTCCCAAGACTTAGACTTTTGTCTGTCCTCAAAGAAAAACAAAGAATAGAAAAGAGGTTTGAAAACGAGGGTGATGTGTCCATATTTTAATGGTTTTAAACCTCGGGTTTTAACCATTTCTTTATGACTTCACCTTGCATTTTTCATACATTCATCATATTTAGGCTAGTTTTCACATTTTAGAGTCCTAGAGCATGCATGTGTCTTTTGGTCAATTTGAGTCTTCATCTAGGTACTTGGAGCATACTTTGGACAAAGGATACCAAACTGAGCAAGGAAGAAGCATACAAGCAAAGGAAGAATGAAGAAAGGACGAAATGCCATCCGTCTAGTGACTCACTAGCTGGTGAGTCATCCGTCGAGCCACTCACCAGCCGCCCACTGACGTAGAAGGAGAAGAAGAGCATCCATCGAGCCCCTCGCCGACCGGCGGATGACCATGCAAAACAAAGGCCTATTTTCACCATATTCAAGCCCACAACTTCAAGACCCAAACCACTCAACCCCATGGAACTTATCCTAGTTTTCCTATCTCATTTCTCTATAAATACTAGCCACACAACAAATGTTTCTCTAATTTCTTAGTCCATTGATCTTTAGAGACACCCTTGGGATCTCATGCAAAATCCAATAGGATATGGGGCAAACTTCTACTTTCTAATGCAATTTTAATCACGTATTTAATTATGCCTTTACTTTTATGTCTTTAATTTGTCTTTACTTTATGCATTTACATTAAAGTCTTTACCTTTATGCATTTGCTTATGTCTTTAATCTCATCTCTTTCTTTTGATTTTGCTTCCACCATGTTCATGAGTGAGTAGATCTCACTTCTGGTGATTGGGTTAGGAAGATGTTGGTGTTTGTTGGTTGATTATGTAGTGCTAATCCAAAGTTCTCCTTGGAAGCGTTGGACATGATTTTGTTTCAAGCTCTCTATAAAAGGATCTCTTGTTTTAAAAAGGCTAGATCTTTATTTTGTCTCATCACTTAGAGAGCTATTAATGCAAGATTGAGACTTGATCACTCTTGATCTAGATCTTAAGCTTTCCCCTCACCTAGTAAATTTGGAGAAATATTTGAAAACTCTTTTGTGAGCTTATGTCACATAGCCATTTAGTAGTAGTTCTATGAATCCTTGTGTCTTTGATGGACTTGGTAATTATGCTAGCTTAGTCATTACGATGGAATGCCTAGCAGTGGATCTTGAATGTGATTAATGCTAAGGGGCTTTTACCATTAGCGTGGACTAGTCCATAAAACGTGGTCCATCATCTTGAGAGGTTCTTTCATGAGCATCTAGCCTATAAAAATCAACCACCTTCATCACCATCTATATATCCTAACCCATGAACCATAATCTCACCATCATTTGCAAAACAAAGTATTTCAAAATAATTTCTTTACATAAAGCTTTCATTTTTTAGTATTCTCTACAATGATCTCTTTTCATAAAAATCCCAAAACTCTCTTTGATTTCATCTATCTTAAGTTCACTTCTTAGTCTTGTTGGCTTTGTCTCTCCTTCCTTTGGGTTCGACCCCTACTTACCGTTATTGTTGCTTTATACTTGGGGCATCTCTAGTAGTGATGGGCTAATAAATTTAAAACTTGTCACTAGCACAAAGAATTGATCCTAGCTATCTAGCAAATGGTCTCTACTTTGTGCGCCATCAGAGGGAACTCACATATCCTTTGGAACATAGACTTGAAATTATAATCTGCAATCCACATGTAAACAAAGTTAGCTCAGGGACATTTTTAACTTACTCCCACCGGTACCTTCACAACCATTGTCCATCCAAATCTCAATCTTGCAAAATCTCAACTTCAAATCATTTGACTCTCTACATTCATTCGGGGTACACGGCGGTAGGAGTTAAAGGCTATGTATCTGGTGAGTTTAAGAGTGTTTAGGGTTACCAAATGCTCTGGAGAATGCAAGATATCATGCAAAATCGCAAGAAAGAACAGATTTGTTGATGTCCACAATTTTCTAACCATCGATGCCTTATTCCCCCATACTTAGATTTTTCTCTGGGAGTCACTGCAAACCGCTCCAACTCTCTACTTTGTTCAATGGCATTCTTTGGAATTTTTCTTAGCCCTTAGACTCTTTTTATAGACACATTTTCCTTTCTCTTTTTGTTTTTTAATTTAAAGAGGGGGATAACTATCTTTATTGATATGAGTCATACGAGGCACATAATTTTACCATGATTT
This sequence comes from Pseudoturritis turrita, assembly GCA_900406555.1. NCBI lineage: Eukaryota > Viridiplantae > Streptophyta > Magnoliopsida > Brassicales > Brassicaceae > Pseudoturritis > Pseudoturritis turrita. The sequence goes on from OVBL01000823.1 coordinate 104,063, forward strand.
ATGAATCCGAAGGAATAGCTAAGCTCTCGAATCTCATCTTAATACTCCACCAGGTTTTCCAATTTATGCATCTGCAGTGGTTGGAAAATTGCGTCGATCCTTTTTCTCTCCGACATTTTTGAACATATTTGCATTTATAACAATGAAAAACAAGAGTGCATGAGGTCTGAAAAAGAGGTAAGGTTTATAGTTGGGGTACCAACTAAAAGTGAGATGGCCATTCAGGAACAACAAAGAGTGGTAAAAAAGAATAAGATGTCCTGAATGTGTGTTTCGTTTTCCTGATCTAACACTTTTAATGAAAAATATTTAAAAATCAGATTAGTAGTCTGATGTGCGTGGAAAGCTTTAAATTTATATTCTCTAAAAATTAGGTGCAAGTGCACATGAAATCACAGTAATACTTAGGGGTCGATCCACTGAGGACAGGGAGATATTATGTTACAAATTTATAAGACTTGAATTAAGCTAAGATAAAATATAATTTGGGGTTTAGTTTTATGAGAACCAAAATAAGCAAATAAATACAGCAATTAAAAAGCAAATAAATCAATGATAAAGAACTTAGGCAATATGCAATTCGCAGAAACACATGAAAACACAAGACATATATCGATTTAGGAATTTAATAGAAACCGTTCTAGAACTCAAATCACTGATGTATAGTCATTCCAATCTCGTGGCTCTGATTACTATGTTTTAACAACCTAGTAGACTCAAATCTTGCAGGTTATTACAAGAAAAAAGCATGCATGAATTCGTTCAAGATTCAATTGTTCACTATTCCATAACTCAACACTCGTAGGTTATGATGTATTGCTCAGAAAATACTAGTTCAGAGAAATATATGCAACACTTTCGAGGTTCTAGTTCCCTAGAGATCATTCACTGGTTAGCTACTCCAGCTCAAGCATTGAACACAAGTAAAACTGAACAATCCATAAGATAAACCCTAACAATCGATATTAAACAAGTATAATCATGGAATCATTGAGAAACCTAAAACCTAACAATTTAACTACTCATACATGTTTAGATTAAACACATAGCAACAAGACTAGATAGAAAACATCATAGCTAGATTGAAATAAAAGAGTTTGGGGTTAGAAATCTTCTCTATATCCAAGTACAAAGCAAAATCTCCTCCTCGAATCTCTTAGAATCAAAACTTTTGAAGATCAATGAATAAAAACGAGTATGATGTCTATGGTGATAATATGTGGCTTCTTGTTCTATAAAGAGGCTAAAAACAAGTATATATAAGCATAGAGACGTCCTAAGTCGGTTAGGATTTAATCTTGGACAAAAATAAAATTTTACTTGTTTTATCAGTATTGGCCAGGAGTACCAGTCATAGATTTTGACCGGTACTAGAGTATAAGTCAGGAGAGTTCTAGTACGAGGCTTAGGGAGAGCTGACCTGTACTGGCCCTTTCCCTGGATAAGCTTCTTGCGCTTGCTTCATATGCAAGCCAGACGGACATGCCTTCAGTAAATCGGGTTTAACTCTCCCACAACTCCAAATGATTTGAAACCAACTCCATTAGAAATTTAACTCAATTATCCATATTTTCACCAAATTTCATCTAATTCCAAGTTGATTAAGGCCTCCATCGAAGGGTACACTTATGGTGATTCTGTTCTGTCCAACTTGGGAAAATGCATATCTTGTGAATATTGTGACTTAGATGATTCCTTTGACTTATGTGAATGGCTGTAGCATGGTTTACACTTCTTTTGATCAATTTTGCATCATTTTTGATGATTTAACCTGTTAAGACTTCAAAAACTACAAATACGAGAAAATTACCTCTTTTGGTGCAAAATAGTAATAAAATACTAAAATAAGATAGTAAATTCCATATTAAAAGTATTAAATATAGAGTATATCAACTCTCACGGACTTAGCTTATTGCTTGTCCTCAAGCAAAACAAAGAATCTAAGCATAGAAAGAGGTTTGAAAATATGGAACTCACATATCCTTGGGATTTTAGCCTTGAAATCTCAACCTGTAAACCACATGAAAACAAAATTAGCTCAAAGACTTTCTCAACTTACTCCCACCATGACTTTCGCAGGCCTTGTCCATACTATAAATCTCAAACCTGCAAAAATCTCAACTGCACTTCATTTTACTCTCTACATTCATTATGTTCATCTGAATTTCTCATCAAAGGATACATTCAGGGTAGACGGCGCTATGAGTTAGAAAGACTGATTTCGTGGTGAGGTTTAAAGTATTTATGGTTACCAGACACTCCAGATGATGCTAGATATTTTGCAAAACCGTAACAGAGAACAGACATGTTGATGTCCACAGTTACCAACCACTTCAATGTCAAACTCCCCCATAATTAGATGTTTATGGAAATCACTACAAATCGTTCAAACTCTTCTAAATTGATCCATGGTATTCCTTGAGATTTTCCTTGGCCCTTAGACTCTTTCCCTTTGCTTTTTCTCTTTTCTTTTCTTTTTTTATTTTTTTTATTTTTTATATATACTTTTTTCTTATTTTTTATAAAGTGGGAAAACGGTATCTTGAATTTATATGAGTCATCATAGGCACAATTTTTTTACCATGACTTGTGAATCCCAAGGAAAAGCCAAGCTCTTGAATCTCGTTATAGTACTCCACCACGTTTATCCAATCTCTGCATCTCGAGTGGTTGGAAAACTGCGTCGATCCTTTTCTTTCCGATATTTTTACACATATATCTACACATATAAAATGGAAGACAAGAGTGCATGAGGTCTGAAAAAAAATAAGGGTGATAGGTGGGATACCAACTAAAAGTGAGCTAGCCATTCAGGAATAATAAAGAGTGGTAAAGAGGATAAGATGTCATGAATGTGTCATTCCTTTCTCTGATCTAACACCTTTAATAAAAAATATTTAAAAATCAGATTAGTAGTCCAATAAGATAGAGTCAAAATCTGATTCATTGAAACCAATGCAAGATGAAATTTTCTAGGGGAAGTCCGGTCATGGGGTTTCTGAATTGATTGTCCTGAACAAATCTTGTAACAATGGTCACTGAGTTTTGAAATCAAAACATTAGTTCCTATAAAAGTGTCATAATTCTCAAACTTATTTTGACTCAATAAAAACGCATTAATAGAAATAAAAATCAATAAGACTCAAAAAGATAAAAACATAACATGAACAAACGTGTTAGTAAACGACAATCCCCCATACTTACTTTGCACTATGTCGGTGGGAGAAAAAATTAAATTAAGAAAGTATAAAATGAAAATAAATAAAAATTAAAATTGAAAAGATGAAGAATAGAACGACAGTACCGATTTTGAACAAAAAGTCCATGAAGTTTGGTGTTTGGATCACAGATTTGATGATCATGACCCATCTCCAAAAAAATTCCGATCCAGGGGTAAGCTTCTTTGACCAATCAGATTTTTGTCCATCCCCTTGAGTACCACAGTTTTGTGTCTCTTGTTTCTTCTCTCTTGGTTTACATCTCCTTTGAATGGTTTGGATCATGTTTAGACGATTTGATTTGTGCGTCCACAACAAAAGGTCTTGATGCAAATCCTACAAAGTACAAAAGTTCCTTGAAAAAATACTTGAAATCACTCGTTAATGTCTTATTGGATCTAGATTTCTCAATAATGATATTGAGTTCTAAATCCAAGATTTCATAAGGTAGTCCATAAAAAAAAAAGAATTATATCCTTATGAGGTATCCAATTTTATAAAAATGGTCTAATCTAAGTGAAAACAATTAGAATTTGATAGATACTTGTTAAGATGTGCAAATTATTCAATAAACCAAATTAATCTAACAAAAAGCTAATATAAACTGCAAAAGTTCATAAATCAATAAATCCATCAAAAATAAATTTAATGAAGTATATAAATTAAAAATGATTAATTTATGAAAATACAAATTTTAAAAGTAAATTTGGTTCATATTATTCTTGAATTACAATCTAAAAGTTGGTTTAAATAAATTAAAGAGAAAAAAGAAAAATTTACCTTTTTTATAGACCATAGTTAGGTGGGTAATTCGGTGGTCTAGTTCGTGGTTTGAGACAGATTGGTCCATGGGTCCACCATGGTTCATGGTCTGGGTCGAGATTTATTGACCGTGGGTCATGAGACAGTCGACCCTTGGTGGTAGGCTGGATCGTGGGCTGGTCGAGGTGGGACGAGTGGTGGGTAGTGGTCTGAGTCGTGGGACGTACCTGGGTCGTGTGTTGTCCGGTTGTGGGTCGAGGTTGAATGGGTATCGGTCATGGGTGAGGATCGCTCGTCCAGGTACATGCTTGGCCGATACTGGGTCGAGTTTTCACTCTCCATCGGTCATGGGTACCAGTCACAGGGTCGTGACCGATACTGGATGGGTGTGGGTCGACGAAAGCGTACCTGAGTCGTTTGTTGTCTAGTATCGGTCACATATCCTGACCATTACTCGTGACCGGTACTGGGGCTGGGTCGTGGAATGGTGAATACTGGTCACGGGTTATGGACCTTCGGACCGGTATGGTCCCGACCGATATTTGGGTACCGGTCACGAATTTTGGCCGATATTCGTGACCCGTATCGTCGGTTTTTACCGTTCTTCACCTAATTTTTTTTAAAATTTATAAAATTTATAAAATTTAATAAAATTCCTTAAAAGTCATAAAAATAAATAAGTGAATGACCCACAAAAACAAAAATTATAACTTAAATAAAGACTTAAATAAAATCAAATAAAACTAAATATGAGTTGCCCCCGAAAATTGGTTGTTTAAAGTCTTTTACCTCGACTCCTTGGGTATTTTTAGGTTTGGAATGACTTGTCTAAGGGTATGAGGTTACCCTTAACACGAGATCTATGTCTTCTAAGCATGTCACCTTCATCAACTTCCAAGTTTGGAGGCTCATTAAGAGGTTTTCTTGCCAATTTCTCATCCTTGTCTGAAATACGCTTTGCAGGGAAGCCATGGGGTTTGGCTAGGTAGAAGGTTTCCTTGTCAATGTTTGCAAGTGACATCCTCCTATTAGGCCAATCCATAATTGCCTCTGTTGTAGCTAAGAATGTTCTTCCAAGAATCAAATGCAAAATCGGCGTATTGCTCATCCTCGCCACTTGGAAATCAACGGGAACAATGCAATTTCCAATCTTGAGGGGTAGATTGACGAGTTAACCAACTGGAGTAGTGAATGAACCATCAGCAAGTCTTACCTTTATCCTTGGTGGACGCATATTTTTGATCTCCATCCATTTCACAAGTGTTTCCGATATAAGGCTTATACCGGCTTTCGAATCACAAAGAGAATCGTCGAAGTATATCCATGAATAGAGGATGGCACGGTGAAAAGTCCAGGGTCTAGGATCTTGCACAATGTTTTCAGGTTTGATTTTCAATCCCTAGATCTTTCAAACAGTTCATCAATCTCATTATCTTTCTCTCTGCTTTGCGAAAAACATTCCCCCAAAGAAGAGTACTTATTCCAAGATTCGGTAAACGAGATTTTGGATGGAAATTTCTTCACCATGGAATTGAAGTCTTCCAGCCTCTGATCACTTATTGAACGTGTATTTCCCTTGTTGAATAAGGTAGATGGGCTGCAAGATCGCTCATGAAATTGGGTTCCTTCCCGAGGTCTCTTACCTCGTATTCTTGCCGTTATTCTTTGTGTAAGCATAACGTTCTATCTAGACCTTGTTGGTGTCACTTAATCATCTTATTATATGAATTATGTATGATTTCAGCTCCTCCACACGTGGCTAAGGTATATCAACTTTCTGTTGGAATCAGTTCTTTATCTGAGTCCAAACCGAGGCAAAAGTGGACCGTTTCCTCTAAGCTCAACACACGATCATCAAGTGGTTTCACATGCCTAGAGAGGTCAATTAATTTATCACTTAGGGTTGTAGTCTTACCAATAAGATCATTAAATTTTCCATCCATGGAGAATTAAAAATCCTTGATTGCTTGTGTACTTTGCTTTTGTCCTTCCATTAGAACTTGTACGGTTGAATGGATTTCTCCACGAATAATACCAGCTCCTCCCAATGTTTTCTCGGCTTGAATAGCTTTTATTTCAGTGGTGTTGAGGTTAGTTGTGAGCTCAACAACATTCTTCCTTGTGTCCTTGATCTCCCAATCAAAGTGCTCATACATGTCGTCCAAACGGTACTTGAAATTCATGACATTTGTTGCATTCTCTTGGAGATCTCGATATCTTTGATGCTGCTCTTCTTCAATTTGCTTCACCACAGCTTCAATACTTTGAAATTGAGTGGAAAGAGAGTCAAATTTCACCCGAAGAGACGAACTTAAAATGTCCAACTTAGCATCAAAATCTTGGATAGATTTTTGTTGATCTTCCATGAGTTGATACATCATGGCTTCAAGTATACTGTCATGAGAAGTCATAGGGACGTGATCAAAGGTTGGTGGTGGTGGCTGTGGGCCTGTGCAGTGGTGGTGAAGACGATAACCCTCACGATCAAAGTTGTTCCAATTGTGACTTTGGTACGCGTGAGATTGCTCGTACCAATTTTTGTTGCAGTAAGGCGGTTGAAAGTGTTCATGTGGCATTGGGATGTAATCCCTAATCATCTCATGAGATGAGGAGACACCATCCTTCGAGAATATGGATTGTAGTGTTCCATTAATGAATCTTTGAAATACACAAAAAAAGAAAAAAAAACAATCAGATATAAGTAAATAAAAGAAAAGAAAATCTTAGACTAAATTCTTACCAGAAATTCGTAGACAAATCAGTCCGCGGTAACAGCGTCAAAAACTTGATGTGCGTGGGAAGTTTTAAATTTATAATCCCTAAAAATTACGTGCAAGTGCACATGCAATTACAGTAGTACTTAGGGGTCGATCCACTGAGGATTGTGAGATATTAGGCTACGAATTTATGAGACTTGAATTAAGTTAAGACAAAATATATTTTGGGGTTTAGTTTTATGAGAAACAAAATAAGCAAATAGATTAAGCAATTAAAAAGCAGATAAATCAATGATAAAGAAGTTAGGCAATAGGCAATTCGTACAAACACATAAAAACACAAGATATATATCAATTTAGGGATTTAATAAAAATCGTTGTAGAACTCAAATCACTGAAGTATAATCATTCCACTCTCGTGGCTCTAATTACTATGCTTTAACAACCTAATAGACTCAACTCTCGTAGGTTATTACAAGAAGAAAGCATGCATGAATCCGTTCCAGATTCAATTGCTCACAATACTCCATAACTCAACTCTCGCAGGTTATGACGTATTTCTCACCAAATACTAGTTCAGGGAAATAGATGCAACACTTTTGAGGTTCTAATTCCCTAGAGATCATTCACTGGTTAGCTACTCCAGGTCAAGCACTGAACACAAGTAAAAATAAAGAATCCATAAAATAAACCCTAACAATTCGATATTAAACAAGTATAATCATGAAATCATTAAGAAACCTAAAACCTAACAAGTTAAGTACTCATAGATGTTTAGAGTAAGCACATAGCAGCAATAGTAGAAAGAAAATATCATAGATGGATTGAAATGAAAGAGTTTAGGGTTAGAAATCTTCTTTATATCGACGTATAAAACGAGATCTTCTACTGGAAACTCTTAGAATCAAAACTTATGAAGAACAATGAATAAATATTCATGTTTATGGTGAATATTTGTGGTTCTTTGCTCTCTAAAAGAGGCTAAAAGCAAGTATATAAGCCTTGAGAGGCCCTAAGTCGGCTAGGGTTTAATCTTGGGCAAAAAAGTTTACTTTTTCTGATCAGTATTGGACAGGAGTACTGGGCAAGAATCATGACCGGTATTATAGTACCAGTCAGGAGGGCATTGTCGCGAGCCATAGGGAAAACCCTAACCGGGACTGGCCCTTCTTTCCTTAAACTTCCTGTGCTAGATTCTCCTTCAAGGCAGACATACATGTTTTGAATAAATTGAGTTTAACTCTTCAACCACAGTTCCAAATAATTTGAAAAAACTCCATTAGAAAGATAACTCAATTCTCTACCCTGTCACCAAATTTCATCTAATTCTAAGATGGTTAAGACCTCCAATGAAGGGTAAACTTCTGGTGCACTCTGTCCAACTTGGAAAATTGCATATCTTGAGAATATTGTGACTTGGATGGTTCTTTTGACTTGAGTGAATGGTTGTAGTATAGTTGATACCTATTTTGATCTATTTTGCATCATTTTATTGATTTAACCTGTTAAGACTTCAAAAGCTACAAATATGAGGAAACTACCTCTTTTGGTGCACAACAGTAATAAAATACTTAACTAAAATAGTAAATTCCATACAAAAATTAGTATAATATAGAGTATATGATAGTCAAAATCATATCCATTAAGATAAATGCAAAATGAATTTTTTCAAGGGAAGTCGAGTCATGGGATTTCTGAATCGTCTGTCTTGAACAAAACGCTGTAATAATGGTCACTAAATCGTAAAAATCAAGGCATACATTATTTAAAAAGTGTCATAATTCACAACATAGAGTTTTGGCTCAATAAAATGACTCAATAAAAACATTAAAATGATTCAAGAGAAAAAAAAGTGCATTAGTAAACGATAAAATCTCAGTGAATTCTCCTACAACCTAGTGAATTTAAACTAATTCCATGAGAAATTTTTAAAAAGTGCATAAACTTGAAATTTGAGAAAATTTGGATTTATAGAAACCATACATTTGATTTTAGTGAAGAATGAGGTAAGAAATAAAACCCCCTTGAAATCAAGTGATTTGAGTAAAAATCCTTGAAAATCTACTTGAAATTCACCACAGGGCCAATACCAGTCACGGGTATTGGTCAAAATTCTTGATCGGTATTGGACCAATCTGAACCAAAAGGTAAATTTTCTTAACCCAACTCAAACCAAATCGACCCTAAACCGATATTAATTCGATTTAAAACTGATTTTAACCAAAAACACTTAAATTTTTTGATTGCAAGCCATATATCACCTTATTTTGTGTCAAAAAGACAAAACTTCATCTCTTGGGGTTGGGGGGGGGGGGAATTCACTTAATCTGAAGGGGATTTTGATTTCTTACCTCATTCTTCGCTAAAATCAAAGGGATTTTTAATGGAAGGAGACAAGACTACAAGACAGTCTAAGAGGAGATCAATACCGAAGAGAAGCCTTTGATTATCCAAGAACAAGAGGAACAAGCCCCTAGACCATTTCGTTCAAAGAAACCGCCAAAGGATTCAACAAAGAGACATGGAAAAGGCATTGTACAAGATGATGAAGAAATTGTTGGTTATCATCTAAGGGATCAAGAGGATGAGATAGTTGAAGAGCCCATGAGATTTGTGGAAGTTACAAAAAAAATACCAACCCAGACAGCCCCAATGTCTAAGAGGAAACGGAGGCCAAAAACAACCTGAGTTGTGTTAGAAGTACCAATGATTGTTATGCAGCAAGTTGGACCAGCAATGGATGTCGAGTTTGAATACAAAGAGGCGCTAAAACAGTTCAAGATAGTTCCCACATTACGTATTGATTATGAGACCATTGATTTGCTTGGTCTAAGGATGGACATTGAATGGTATCTCGATGCTTTGGGGTTAAGAATGTTTGTTAAGCTTTCTCACAACACTTATGAGGAGCTCACATGTAAATTTCTTAGCACGGTGACACTAGCTTATCCGGACAACAAGGATGTGAAGGCTAATGAAAGAATTCTCACATTCTTCATTGGTGAGCAATCGTATGCTTTGAATATCGCCGAGTTATGTGATATTCTTGGTTTTGAGTGTCATGATCAAATTGCATTCACCTCTAGTAAGGCTCACTATGACACTTAGTTGAGGTTTTGCAAATGAGAAGATTAAGCCGGGCGCTTCCAAGGAGTCTAAGATCACTCATTCGGTGATTCTATACATGCATCACCTTGTTGCTCAGTTGATTTTCAGTAGGAATTAATTAAATAGTGTCCGAAGAGTTGAGTTTCTTATCCTTGTTGCACCTTTTGTGGAGTCTCCCGAGAAGGTGAACTTTGGATCTCTATTTGGCATTTGATTGAAGTTAAGCATGATGCGGCTAAGGAAAAGAAGGAGAAAAACGCGTCTAGTTATTTTGGCGATACTATCACGGACATAATGCTAGAATGTGGAGTTGATTTCAGCCTTGCACCACACTTGAAAGATGAGAACAAGCTCCATTTTTCTGCACTTCATAAGAAACACTTTCTTTGCGAATGGTTTCAAGACTCCGATTAGTTTGGCTATCTTTTCACACCACCATATGAGGAAGAGAACCAATGAATACTTCTTCCTTGTGACTCTCTTACGACCTTAAGTGAAGGTAATTCTTCCTTTGATCCCGTAGACCCTCCGTTTCATAGCCCTCTCCCTCTGTTGCACCTCTTTTAGTTCAGCCTGTTACAGCCCCTCTGCGTACCAACACGGATATATGGCTTTATGCCCCTCTAGCAGAAGAACGAGAGCAGAGAGCGTTTCTTGAGGTCAAAGTCCATCAGCAAGGCAAGCTATTTCCACGCTTGTCAAAGCGGTTATGAGATCCGTACCTCACTTTTTCTGGAAATTATCATGGAGCAGAGCTGAGGCGAGACCTTATGATGGCTTGGAAAGTCGTTCACTAGTATCAGGGTTTGTTCAGGATGAGGATACATTTGATGACGCCATTAGTCATCATCATTCACGTGATCATGAGGAGCACGCACACGCTGAGTTTGGACAGCAGAGTGAGGTATTTATTGCTAATGCTGATGAGACAGAGATATTGCATCACGAGTCTGATGGACATAGGATTCCAATACACATTCCAAATTCACTAGAATCAGTTTCTCTGACATTCTGATCCAGGTGTATCACCCACTATCTATCCCTATCCTTAATTCATTTAATTTTTATCTTTCATTTTATTTTTATTGAGTTTTTTTATTCCTTTCTATTGACGACTTTCAATATGGGACGGTGTGAAGTAAGTCTGGGGGAGGGGGGGGGGGTGGGGGTTATCGTTTGCTAATGCATTTTTCTTTTTTCTTATGGATTTAGTCATTTTAATGTTTTTATTGAGTTAAAACTCTATGTTGGGAATTACGACACTTTTATAAGAATGTGTGCTTTGATTTTACGATTTAGTGACCATTATTGCATGGTTTTGTTCAGGACATACGATTCAGAAACTCCATTATTGGACTTCCCCATGAAAATTTTTGTTTTGCATTTATCTTAATGGATATGATTTTGACTCTACTTTATCTGACTACTAATCTCATTTTTAAATATTTATTATTAAGGTGTTAGATCAGAAAAACAAATAACACATTCATTTCATCTTATTCTTTTTACCAGTCTTTGTTGTTCATGAATGGCCAACTTACTTTAAGTTGGTACCCCACCTACAAACCTTACCTCTTTTTCAGACCTCATGCACTCTTGTTTTTTATTGTCATAAGTATAGATATGTGCAAAAACGCCAGAGAAAAAATGATCGACGTAGTTTTCCAACCACTGCCGATGCAAAAATTGGAAAACCTGGTGGAGTATTAAGATGAAATTCGAGAGCTTGGCTTTTTCTTGGATTTCATAATTCATGGTCAAATTTTGTGCCTCTTATGACTCATGTCAAAAAGACAGTTTTCTTCGTTTAAATAAAAAAAAAGAAAAAGAAAAAATAGATACGAAAAAGAGAAAGGAAAACGAGTCTATTAAAAGAGTCTAAGGGTTAAATCCCAAGGAATGGTATGGATCAATTAAGAGAGCTGGAACGATTTGCAGTGAATCTCAGAAAAAAATATAAGTATGGGGCAAAGGTTGGAAAATTGTGGACATCAACAGGTTCGTTTTCTTTTGCAGTTTTGCATAATATCTTGCATCCTCCGGAGCGTCTGGTAAAAATAGTCTTTAACTCCTACTGCCATCTACCTTGAATGACATCCTTGATGAGAAATTCACCAAACTTAATGAATGTAGAAAGTCGAATGATTTGAAGTTGAGATTTTGCAGGTTTGAGATTTGGATGGAAAAGGGTTGAGAAGGTACTGGTGGGAGTATGTTAAGAATTTTCCTGAGCTAACTTTGTCACATGTGGATTACATGTTAACATCTCGAAGTTATGTTCCAGAGGATATGTGAGCTCCCTCGTTTTCAAATCTCTTCTATCTTTGATTCTTTGTTTTTCCTTGAGGCCAAGCAAAAGTCTAAGTCTGGGAGAGGTGATATACTCTATATTTTACTGATTTTACTATGGTTCTATTATATTTTCTAAGCATTTTTACGGTTTTATGCCTTTAGAGGTAGTTTTTCTCGAATTTGTAGTTTTAGAGTCTTTACACGTTAAATCATCAAAATGGATGTAAAATGGACCAAAAGAAGTATAAACCAAGCTACAACCATTCACACAAGTCATAGGAATCATCCAAGTCACAATATTCACAAGTTATGCATTTTTCCAAGTTGGACAGAACTGAAGCACCATAATTTTACCCTTCGAAGGAGGTTGTAATCAACTTGGAATTGGATGCAATTTTTTAACAAGATAAATAATTGAGTTACCTTTCCAGCAAAGGTTGTTTGAAGTCATTTAGAGCTGTGGCTAATGAGTTACACCTGATTTACTGAAGACATATCCATCTGGCTCGCGAGAGAAGCAAGCGCAGGAAACTGATCCAGGGAAGGGCCAGTACTGTTCAGCAATTTCCCCAGGCCTCGTACCGGTAATCTCCTGGAAAATGCCCCAGTATGGGTCAAAAACCCTGACCGGTACTCCAGCTCCGTATTGACCTGTTCGAAGCAAAACTTCCTTTTTTGCCCTAACACCCTAGATCTATATATATATATATACTTGTTTTTATCCTCTTGTTAGAAATAAGCCTTCATAATACACTATAGTTTACCTAGAGAGCAGCATCCACGTTTCTCTCCGTGTTCTACATTGGATTTTGTTTTAAGAGATTCAAGGTGGTTTGTTGACTAATTGGACTTGTGCACTAAAGATCTCTAATCTCTTCAATTGGAATTGAAAAATTTGTATAATTGATAGATTAATGAATGGTTTAGTCTCATGGAAATGAACTAGTCTAGAATTTATGATCAATGTCTTGGAAATGATTTGTTTATATGATCCAGCATCATTAGTCAATAGTTAATTATCCCTAATTACTGATCTCTACCAAAGACCCATACTTTATCCATTTGATTCAATTTTGCTTTAGCTTATTTTGGTTTGCTTTTGTTTGTTACTAGTTAAGTTTCTTGTTCTTGTTTGCTTGTTTTCCTTCTTTGTTTGCATCATTTCATTTAGATTGTTAGTTTGATAACTTGAAACCCAAAACACTTGATTAGCTTAGCTTGATTTGTCTCCTGCATTATTATTGTCCTTAATCATACTCCTTGTAGAAATGACCCATATATGCTACACCGATTACCATGCACTTGTGGTTTCGTTTAGGAGTTTGCATTAGGCATTAAGATTTCGACTATTTTGAAGTCTTGTTTGTTACTAGTTAAGTTTCTTGTTCTTGTTTGCTTGTTTTCCTTCTTTGTTTGCATCATTTCATTTAGATTGTTAGTTTGATAACTTGAAACCCAAAACACTTGATTAGCTTAGCTTGATTTGTCTCCTGCATTATTATTGTCCTTAATCATACTCCTTGTAGAAATGACCCATATATGCTACACCGATTACCATGCACTTGTGGTTTCGTTTAGGAGTTTGCATTAGGCATTAAGATTTCGACTATTTTGAAGTCTTGTTTGTTACTAGTTAAGTTTCTTGTTCTTGTTTGCTTGTTTTCCTTCTTTGTTTGCATCATTTCATTTAGATTGTTAGTTTGATAACTTGAAACCCAAAACACTTGATTAGCTTAGCTTGATTTGTCTCCTGCATTATTATTGTCCTTAATCATACTCCTTGTAGAAATGACCCATATATGCTACACCGATTACCATGCACTTGTGGTTTCGTTTAGGAGTTTGCATTAGGCATTAAGATTTCGACTATTTTGAAGTCTAAGTCTTACTTTAAATTTGTTATTTAACCGTTCTTGTCTTTGTTTTGCTTTTTCTTGTTTGAACACAAGAACCAAGGTAAGAAAAGAGAATATGAGATTTTGACGAACCGCTTACTAATGGAACGAGAACTGGTATTCGTACACCCCTTGTACAAATAACAATTGGGAGATCAAGTCAAGCTTAATCAATATAGTGCAAAACAAATGTTTCTACTATTTGCCCATGAAGCACCCAATTGAGCATTTGGATAACTTCGATAGATTGTGCAGGATAGTGAAGATGAACAGGGTTCTCGAGGATATTATAAAACTCATACTCTTCCCTTTATCACTTGGAAAAAAGGCTTTCCAATGGGAGAAGAGTGTGGTGACCTCTTCGATTACCACTTGGGAGGAATGCAAGAAACGCTTCTTCGCAAAGCTCTTCTCGAACCAAAAAACAGCCAACATCCGTAAAGACATTACAAGCTTCAACCAAGGGCCATATGAAGTTTTTTATGAAGAATGAGAGAGGTTGAAAGGTTACACATGGTCTTTCCTTCACCATGGAGTATCAAAGAAAGCCCTCTTGGGTATTTTTAACAGTGGATTTGAAGAGAAGTACCACATTGCTTTAAACACGGCAAGCAATGGAAGTTTTGCAAGTATAACCGTGGAACAAGGCGAACAACTTGTGGAATAACTTGCACAAAGCGATCAATGCTGTAGTGGGGAATATGATAGGACACTAAGGGAGCAAAAGGGAGAAGATTCCAAGTACAATGAGCTTAGTGATAAATTGGACAAGGACATTCTAGCCAACAAGAGGCAAGTCCACTTCGTTGGGGAATTTTATAGAAATTAAGAAGTGGTGGTTGAAACTTGTCAAGATGGAAAAGAGGAGAAAAGCTACATCCAAGGCCAAGGAGGCTACTATCAAAAAGGTTTCAATCCCAACTATAGAAACCATCCCAACTTGTGCTATAGGAGCACAAAACTAGAGATAAGCTACACCCAAGGCCAAGGAGGCTACTACCCAAACCAAGTTGCTTAAAAATTTCAAGGAAAAGGTAGCTCTTCTACCCAACCTTTACCTCCAGATCATCAAGATGATAAGACTTTGGTTGAATGAGTGTTGGAAGGCCAAATCAAGAGTAGTACTGCGGATATTGAAAAGAGGTTTTTCGAGGTTAACAATAGGATTGCTAGGATATACCATAAGTTGGATGGAAATATAACAAGTTTGGATTCCCACTTGAAGAAAATATACTTGCAAGTAGCTCAAGCTGCTTCGAGCTCCAAGAGACCAATTGGTACATTGTCGGGTAAACCCGAATCAAACCCAAATTCCTTTTGCAATGTGGTTATTTTGGATGAAGACAAAGTCTTAGAAGGTCATTATGGATCCATGGGAAAACGTGAATTCGATGAGGATGAGCAACACCTAGAGAAGTTAGCCAAACTTATTGAATATCTCAAGTTTGACCAAGTGGTCAAGAGTTATGAGATCCTTGAGGAGAGTGCACCAAATAATAAGAAAGGGGAAGACGTTCCTAGTGTCGAATCTCTTCTTATGAACATAAACTTCCATTCTCACGTCATGTGTACCCTAAGGCACTAAAGAGAGTCCTCTCAAACTTCAAGAAGGATATGCGTGATATATGAGTGCCTTTGCAAAAAGATGATGATTTGACTCAAATCCCCCTCCAAAGAAAGTTCATCAAGGAAATCATGGAAGTAAATTTCCATTAGGGCTTATAAGCAACAAAGTGGTGAATCACTTGAGCCGAAGTCACTTCCAAAAAGAGGAGACCCATGAAGATTCTCTATACATGTTCCCTTGGAGTTTTGAATTTGGATGATGCTTTGTGTGACTGAAGCTTTAGTGTGAATGTGATCTCTTATGAGATGGTGAAAGGTCTAATTGGAGTTAAGGAGTTAAAGGGAAACACTTGCTCTATAATATTTTCGGATGCGTCTTCTTAATGTCCATTAGGAATGCTTGAGAACTATCTTTTGAAAGTTGGAAATTGTGTAGTTCCAACGGATTTCATGGTGATGAAAAAGAAACCAACTAGGAAGCTACCCCTCATACTTGGAACACCATTTTGGCAACCGCAGGTACAAACATGGACTTCCACAACAAGAAAGCGATTATCTACCATGTAGATGCTAATGTTTACTACCATGACAAGCTTGTGTGGTATAATCTCATGTACAAAGGAGTAAGGCAAGGAAAATCTGATGAGTATTGAAACCAAAGATAAACCCACTCAAGTTATGAAGGAGCTTCTTTGTCTTGATGGTGAGGAATTTGATGAAGGAGCTTTAATGGGAATTGCTTGAGTTTACTTTTCAAGCAACCTTTGAAGATTGTTTCCAAAGTCAAGGCACCAAGAGTTACAAGGAAGGTGCCCAAGGAGGTCAAGAAGACCACACTCGCTTTGCATCCCATTAAGTTGGTGGATGGAGCTATCGATTGCAACGTGAAATGCAAAGGCGGTTCTAAGCTCTTTTCTAAGGCAAAAGTGATCTTCTTTCCCGGGTTAATTGAGAAAGAGATTGAGGTAGCCAAGGACGCAATGGCAAGGGTATTTAACATTGAACTAACTGATTGGGGACCAAGCTATGAATATGGTTCTCACCCAAAATCCGTCTTATCATCTCAAAAACGTCAAGCTAGAGAGGTAAAAAAATGTGCTGGAAAGGCATTTCCATGGTATCTTTTGTACATATATATTTTTTTTTATCTACTTTTATCTTTATTTTTGTGTATCTTTGATCTCAGGTTGCAAAAGGGTCATTGACGGTTGGTGCAACAAAGCAAAAACAAGTTTTGCCCCTGAAGTTCAGTGGATCAACCATGGTCGATTCAAATGATCTATCCAGCATGCACCTGGAGACCCATGATATGTTGCATGGATCGCCCATGGTCGATCCCAGTGGTCGATCTCAGGTGCATTCTCAAAGTAAAGTTTTCTTCGCTCATTCATGGTTTAACTCAGTTTTTCTTGGTCCAAACTGGTTTATTTTGACTCAAAATTGATTTCCAAGCTTGATTTGAAACCGGTTTAGCTAATGTAAAACCCCTTTTTACACCTTGAACCACAAAATCATCATCTTCTCTCTCATTAGACGGGAAGCGTGGACATAGACATATTTACTTCATGGTTGGGCCAACCCAATATTCACTCACATTCTCCAAATTTTGTGAGATATACCGCTTCCCATCTGGCACCTTTGGCGCTACACAAGATTTTAGGCATCAAACGTATGGAGGAACATAATAATGGATGGTGCATTCTCGGCCACCACATCTCGCATGTCTAAGATGCAAAACGCGACAATCCGCTATGCTCTCCGCCTCTTAGCCAACACGGTCTATGCTTGCCACTACCGGGATATTTCAGCCACCAATGAGCTAAGGATGTTGTATTGTGTGATCCGGTATTGGCTCCACAACTACCATGGAAGACCCATCGAGTATGATCCGTTATCTACCTAGACCCCGCTTCGGCACCTCTTGGACGTTTGAAAGGAAGTGTCTTTGGCCGATGAACTGAAAGTTTATATTGGAGGCATGCTCACTCCTATCTTTTACCACGTTGGAGTCAACCTCAATCTCTACAACCCGCTTCAAGAGAGACCTAAGATGGACTTCGAATACTTGGTACCCATTTCCCCAACAACACTCTCGCATACCGTTTCATGGACTAGGGCGAGACACCCTTGTGTTGTTTCTTACCAAATGCCCGTTATTGCAACACGAGTTGCTCTGAGGATCTCAAGTTTCTTACTATTAGCTTTTATTTCCTTTCTTTACATTTCTTGTGTTTTTATTATTCTCTTCGGTTTTGCTTTCTCACCAAAACAGTGAGAAGTAAGTCCTGGAGGGGGGGAGGGAGAATCATTACTAATGTCATTTTAATTGTTCTTTTTTATTTACCTTGAGTCATGCATTGTTAATAAACCTATGCATTCGAAAAACAAAAACAACAAAAAAATCGAAAATTTTGAAAAATCAAAAAAAATTATATAAGTTTCATGTTTCATTTCTCTTTTTCAGATTGAGTATAGAGCATATAGGTTACATTCATATACATGAGATCAATGATGAATCCACCTTGTAAAGTTCTATACTTACCCTTCAAATTGATGCCCTTGTGAATGATCTTACATTGCTTAAACATTTTTGAAAATTTGAAACTTCATGTTTTGATCTTTCCGCTTGAAAACCCTTGCTTTTGTTGATGTTTGCTTAACTTGACATCAATTCTATTATAGTAACCTTAATTTAATTTAATCTTCTCACTTAGGGGATTGAAATGCATTATCATGGTTTTCAATATTCGAAACATTCGGTTTTTCTTATCCACTTTTACCACTCTATGTTAACCCGAATGACCATTATCACCTTTAAAATGGTTCTCCACCTTAGCCTAAACATTTTATTCCACCCCTTCAATATTTTTTTGAGTGAAGCCTTTTCTTGAAAATGCATACATGTGCAAAATCTTGTAAGATATGAACGACAAAGATAGTCTTCCATTAGACTAGTCTTGCACTTTAATACTAGCAAACTAGGAGGGTCTTGATGTTGTTTCATTCATGGTTGGGTTTTGGTGAGAGACTTGGGCAAAAATAAAAGAAAGCATGGTTGAGTTCTAAAGGAATTCATAAGAGAAACCATAGCTTGGAAAAAGAAAGGGAAAGAAAAGAAAAACTCTAGGGAAAGATCAAATATATAAAAGGCTCTAAGTTCATAAGGCAAAATACCTAAGTTGTCTCCTTAACTTGAAAAATCATAGAGGAGCAAAAAGAAAAGGAAAAAGTCTAGTGAAAAGGAAATCCCCTAAGAATTTGCAAAAGAAAAAGAAAAACTAGAATGTGAGACTTGGGAAGAACTTAGGATTCAAAACCAAAGGATTTGTGTAGAATGAAAGTTCTTCTTTGTATGCATCAATTGTTCCATTTTTCCCTTGCTTTTGCGCGTTATTTTGCATTACCATTCCTTGAAAGTAAGTCACCAAATATTTCGAACAACCTCATACTAATGCTTCACAAGCCTTTTCATACCAAGCTGAGTGAATTTTATTGATTGATTGTCCCTAAGCGAGAACACACATAAACACCTTAGTTGAATGTTAAAGAATTGATAGATAGGATGGCAAGAAGAAACTTTATCTTGAGTCTAGAGTAAAAGATTGGAATTGCGATAAGCATGTTGTGACACTTGATTATGGATATGTTCATGCAATGTTTTAGCATTTTCTAAGGACATCAAGTTGAAAGCTTCGCTAGTTCTTTTTGTTTTGAGTTCGCACCTTCAAACCTTTTCTTCGCTAGGCCTTAAAACTCAAATCCAATGAAGAACAAAGATGGGCCACATAAGTCTCTCCAAGAGGAGGCTGCTGTGTTTATTTTCGGGGCTTATAAAAACATATGGTGGCTTATTACTAACAAGAGGCTAAAAAACAAAAAAAAAACAATATATATATATATATATATATATATATATGCCTAGTATCGATTAGGGTTTATTTTAGGGCAAAATAAGAAATTCAGGTTCGAAACAGGTCTGCAATATACAAGAGCACTGGACAAGATTTCGTGACTGGTGCTAGGACACAAATCCGGAGCACGCTAGTCAGGATCACACCGGGGAGAAACATAGGGATCATGTGACCGGTGCTGCCTCCTTTCTTGCGCTTGCTTCTTCTACAAACCAGGAAAATATGTACACAGTAAATCAAACTAATTCCTCTGGAAAGGTAACTAAAACATATAGCTTGTCACTTAATTTCATCCAAGTCCAAGTTGTTTAAAGCCTCCATAGAGGGGTAAATTTGTGGTGCTTTTGTGCTGTCGAACTTAGAAAAATGCATATCTTGTGAGTTTTGTGACTTGTATGATGCTTGTGACTTATGGAGATGGCTGTAGCATTATTTACACCTCATTTCCTCCATTTTGCATCTTTTCGATGAATTCCATTATTTACACCCAAAACACTAGAAATACAAGAAAATTACCTCTAAAGACATAAAACCATTGTAAAAAATATTTAATTAAAATAGTATAAATCATGCTAAAAATAGTAAAATATAGAGTATATCTTGGACCAAATTTTTGATATTGTTAACCTCGATTTCATTACTTTCACGCTTTTGGAGTATATCTTCAACCTCCTCAAATGTTGCGTCTTCTACCCACTTAAACAAATGATCACCATAATGAATAACAAGAGCCGGGAATAAATACACTCGATTATGAATTGATAATATTGGCACATCCAACACACGAAATAAAACTAACTTGCTTATCGGGACGAAGCACAACAGATAAAACTAAATTACATATCAACATTATCACATCACTTCCACAAGAAAATTTACTTGGAAATCCTCGTTTAAAACTTAATGAGTTCACAAAAGAACATTTGAAATTTCGAACTCATCTCTTCGATCTTCCTACAAACGAAAAATATCTTGGTATTCGAACTCATTTCTTCTATCTTCCTACAAACTGACACCAAGAACCATATTTCAATCAAAGAAAGACTAAAACAGAAAATGAAGATGAAAAAGCTGTCACACGTCAATGTCATTAAAAACTCTAACCTATGAAATAGACAAAAACAATCAGTCTCTTTGGTTCATATTTCCCCTATTGAAACAAACAAAAACCTAAGAGAAGTTCATTAACTACAATCACTAAATCAATTAATAATGCCAAAAACTTTTCATTAACAACTACAAACTAAAAACTTAACATATGAAACATACAAAGATAATCAATCTCTTTCGCTCGTATATCCCTTATCGAAACAAATAAAAACCTAATTTGAACAAATCAAATGATTTTGCTCGAACCCAAAACAATGAAATTAGCACAAGAATCTAAAATTTTTGTTTACAAACAATGGAACTCCACTTTTCTCAGAGAGGTGCAACAATGAAAAAGAGATAAAGGGACATAGAAAATTTCTTAGAACCAGAATTGTAAATGAAGAAACATAGAAAGTCTTCTAAATCACCACAATGCCGACGCCAAGATCTTCTATGGTCGTCGCCGATAAACCACCAATGTCGGAATTCTCTATGTCATCGTTCAAATGTATTCAAAATTTATCGTTACGAATTAGAGATTTCTAAAATCGGATGTAAGAGTATAAATAAGAGTTTCCATTAACGTTACTGTTCATATTGATTTTTTCAGAGTTAAAAAAGAGATGGTAAACTCATAAAGACATATATTAAATTATGAGTATAAGCTCATAAAATCCCATACTAAAGTATTAGTATAAAAACAACCAGATTTCTAAAATCGGGTGTAAAAGTATAAATAATCTTTTCATTAACATTACCGTTTATATTGATTTTTTTTTCCAGAATTAGAAAGAAGATGGTAAACTCATAAAGACATATATTAAATTATGAGTATAAGCTCATAACAGCCCATACTAAAGTATTAGTATAAAAAATCAAATTGTACAGCTCACACCGTCACCATGGTGAAAATTGGTTTGAGAATCTTTGTTGCATATAATTCTTATCGAACCATACTCACAATTGATCATGGGGAATATTGGTTTGAGAATTTGTTTCTTGTTGATCAATTTCGAGTGTGAAAATGTATGTAGAATTTCTGAATCAAGATAGAACATGTTGATGAAGAGTATGGAAAGAGAAATTTGAAAAGATTTGGAGGTAAAAAAAATTAACATTTTGTCACACATCACAAATCTTTTGCATTAAGAGACATATGTGATGGTTGTGCAATAACCCAATATATCTTACAACCATGATATAACACGCATATGGGTTCAATTTGCATGTTTAGGGATCAATTTTGTGAATAAATATGTGGGTTCATTGGTTAATATATTAATTTGTGTTAGTTATAAGGATATGGGTGTTGGTTGAGCAATAACATAGTATATAACCATGATATAACAACCAAGGTTTGAGACATATGTGATGGTTGAGCAATAATCCAATATTTCTTATAACCATGATATGACACGTTTTGTTATGTAAATTTTTTCATTGGTAGACCTTCCCTACCTTTGATAACTTTGCCAAGCCTTTTGAAATGCTACAACAGACCTATTGGCAGACAAGTTGACAGAGTGCTTATAGACCTTTGGCAGTTTATCGACAAATCGTTTGGGCAGACTTTCAGTACTAAATAAGGGTACAACAATAAAGTCATTTAATTAATAAAATCAAACAAAAAAATGAGAGAATGATAGCGCTTGTATTATTGAAAAAAAACCATTCCTAAAATATTTTTGATGAGGGGTACTCTTTTTACATTAATATCTCATTTTGAAATATTTTAGACAAATAGTTGTAATTTGTTTCAAAATATAGTTCTTTCCATGATTAATTGAATTTTTAATTAAATATTAAATAATATCTTTAAAAATAAAATAGTTTTTTTAATCTTTCCATTTTTAAGTAAAACATAGTATATTTTAAAATGTAAAAAGTATTAAATATAATTATCTGCCATAACAAGAAGTACCATTCATTCGTTTTTTTTTTACCGGTACCATTTAGACGTTTATGCCAATAAAATAGAACAAGTTGGCGTAAGACAGAAGAATCTTTTTCTTGATGTTTTCTCCTTGGTTATTGTAACTAATAAATTACTAACATTATGATTAACCATATGCTCTGTACATTTCTACTCCTATTAGACTGAAATATTTTTTTAATCAGGCATAAAATAAGTGCTTTTAATATACCACATCAAGAATTTGACGGTGTCTAAGTTTCCATGAATCTAAAATTTGTTGAACCAAAGTACATAAGGTTTTAGTAGATAACAGTACCCTAAGTAATTTACATACGTAGATACTAGCTAGTACCCTATTTAAAATTTGTAAGCATACTTAAGCGGATGAATATATAGATACATGTGTATATATTTAGCATAAACAGGTACAGTACTATATTGGTAGTAATTAAAGGAGTTTAAAGATATACAGAGATTTATTTAGTCCATTATTTTTCTTTAGCCCAACTAGGTTGCATAGCTTCTATTTTGAACACTACTTATTGTAATCTTTTTACCAGGCAATAATTTGACTAGTCAATCAATATTCAATGTTTATTTAATCTATTATATCACAATTTAAGAATCTCTAACCTTATATGCGTATCTCAAACAGGTCTATCTAACCATTTATAAATAACCACAACATACTATTCAATTCGCAATGCTTGGACCGATGATATGGAATACTTCTTAGTAGTTTTGTATTTCTTCGTCGATTGGCTCATGATCATCAAAATCAGTCCTAAAACATCTAAGTGGTGATTATTTAAAACATGTATTATTGGATTCATCCACTTATCATATTTGGTAGATCATAAAAGCAAGATGAAAATAAAATTTTAAATTAAAAAATTGGGGAGGAGTAGAGCAGCTTCTTCAAGGAGAGTTTAACCTAATTGAGCTCATAAGCCAAGGAGATGACCAAATAAATATATGTTAAAAGTAGGAGACACGGAAACAGCTCCCACGTTCCTCTCTCTCTCTCCCTCTTTCTCTCATCTCACTAACACTAATAAACAACAAACCAAATTTATATGAAATTTTAAATGTGTAAAAGAGTTATATCTTCGAGGAATAATTAAATATAATCTTTTTTAAAAATTTCTCTCTCGTGATCCTCCATAAATCCTATCATCTCTAACCCCTCTTACCTTTCTCTCTTCCTAATATTACTCTTTGTAGTGAGTAGTAGCCAAAATCCCATCTCCCAAAGCTTACTTTGAGTTGTGTCCTCATGGTAGGTTAACTTTTTATACTCTTGTTTCTTCAATTATATACCAGCTTAAGTAGTGAATCTCTCACTTTCATCACCGTTGCTTTACTATACGATTCTGAATCATCATGCCCAGTTCCCTATAATTGTTGTTTTATCCTCAACTTGGCTCCTTGTACATATGTAGAATCCTTGGTACTTTCTATATACATATTAATTATGGATGTATAGGAAACGATTGAATTATGGTATGAAGTTGTTTTTCGTTTATTTTTTATTTTTTGGTTAAACAATTTAGAAATTGTGTAAATGGTGTGTGGTAGGGAATTCAGAAACCGGCATGGTTGGATGCGCTTTACGCAGAGAAGTTTTTCGTGGGATGTCCGTACCATGAGACGGCAAAGAAGAACGAGAAGAACGTGTGTTGTCTTGATTGTTGCATCAGTCTCTGCCCTCATTGTGTACCCTCACATAGATTTCATAGACTCCTTCAGGTTCGCCGTTATGTGTATCACGATGTTGTTCGGCTTGAAGATCTTCAGAAACTCATCGACTGCTCTAATGTTCAAGTCAGTGATGTATTCTTAATATTAATAATATTATACGTGTATATATATGTTCCTCTCATAATAAATATAAATTCGATTGGGGGTGAATTGTGGACAGGCTTATACAATAAATAGTGCAAAAGTGGTGTTCATCAAGAAGAGACCACAGAATAGACAATTCAAAGGAGCTGGCAACTATTGCACTTCATGTGACCGAAGTCTTCAAGAACCTTTTATCCATTGCTCCTTGGGTTGTAAGGTCATTTCATCCTAACTATTACTCCTACAAATTATTCGACTCAATTCTGCTTATTATCCGATTCTCATCCATTCTCACTTAAGAAAACTATTGATTTGATAAATATACCCATGACGTATCATTAAATTTGCCATAGTCTGAATTTTAGAGTTGATTCGTTTCTGTGAAATGAAAACCTGAATTGATTTATTTTATTATCAAACTACCACATTTTGTGACTAAGCTAAAGTACTGACCATCCGTTAAAATGCTTTTCATCCGTCAATGTTGTTAGTTTTCAAAAATGAGAATCTCAGTCTATATATATATATATATATATATATATATATATATATATATATATATATATATATATATATATATTTTTAACAAAGGTTTGTAAAAGTATCTCAAAAAAATCTAGGATAACTAAAATAACCGAATTATTGTAAAATATATTTATAGATTTAAATATATTGTTAGATTTTGAAATCTTGTCTTTGAACTAATATATGTAATTTAAAACATGAAGAAAATCCGTAATGGGTAGGCTATATATTTTTTAAATTTTTTTAAATAACTGTATTATATGCTCATTAACAACACCTTGCCGTTAGAAATATGTTTTTGTGCAACAATACTCAAAAATCATGTGAGATACTGGTTTAGTGCAAAGTGTTTTCGGACACAACCACACTTCAAATCCCTGTAACCTTGCACTTTGTAATATATCATGTCGTAAATATCTAAAGCTTTTTGGGCATGTATAGTGTTTTATGATAGATAAAGTATAAAAGATGGGAGAATAATTATAATAAAAGGTCTTGGTTATATACATGTAGGTGGACTTCGTGATGAAACGTTACAGGGACATAACCCCATTCCTAAAGCCATGTCACACTCTATCCCTAGGTCCTGACTACATCATCCCACAAGACTTAATGGTAGATGATGACATGGCTGCCTACGAGACTCCCCGATCAACGGTCGTAGACGGTGATGAGTACTCCATGAGCTGGTCGTCGACTTCCTCCGATCTACGAGACGCTGCGACCACCACCCACGTCGTGAGGAAAAAGCGGACCGGTTTCTGCCGCTGTGCCAAATCGGCTAATAGTTATAAAGTTGTTCCGGAGGATCCTGACGATATTTCCACTTGCATCAATCGGCGCAAAGGCATTCCTCAACGATCTCCTCTCTGTTAAACGTTATATTTCCTTTTCTTTTTGTTTTGACTTTTTAGTCTTATTTTACCATATAGTCTTATATGTTACATGTATGGATGGTTGTCGGTCTCACTAATAAAGTTTATAATCAGTCATTTTTTTTTTTTTTTTGCCATTATAAGTTCGATTACGTAGCTTAAAATAAAAAAATTGTTAAGAATGATCTGATCGAATTAATCTATTTTAATTAATGGACTTCATTAAGTCAAATAGATTAGTTTGAAGAAAGACTCAATATCCCTAAAAGCCTATTGAGTTTACAAATACAATAAAACCTCTATAAATTAATAATATTAAGATTTAATTTTTTTTATTAATTTATAGAGTTATTAATTAATCGATAAATTAATAAATATTAATTTATAGAGAGATTTTTCTAATCCATATTTTTGTTAAAAATATTTTATTTAAAATGAGAAGTTTACCTAAAATTCATATAAATTCTTCTAAAATTTTTCTATTTAAATTTTTTATACTTTATTGTTTACATATTTCTCTTACTCCATATTATTTTAATAATCTCGGTTATCGTAATAGAATAGATGTCAATAGTTTAGTTGATTATCCAGATGAAAATGATATAGATTCCAAAATTTAGAGTTTAGAAAAAATTACGGTAGCAATTCTTAATATTGATGATAAAGTTGAAGACAAGATAACAATACCTAAAGTAATTACACGTAAAGAAATATTTATTGTGTTTAAAATTCTTATAATTTTTGGATGCAAATCAAGATGACAACACCATAAGTTTTTTGATCAATAAGAAAAATAAGAGATTAGGTCCAATGAGACTCTAATTTAAAAAAAAAAAAACACACCAGAGATATATTTTACTAAATTGTTTTAGAATATATGCATAAAATTTATAATTATTAATTTATACTATTATTGGAACCATATTTTACATAGAAGTTTCAAAAAATTATTATCTTATTATCTTATCAAATTTTGTTAATTTTTTACATTGGTCCGACTTGGAACCGAAATTTTTTTTAATTTATGATGATTATTAATTTATAGAATATTAATTTATAGAAGTTTTACTGTAACTTTGTATTTATTATATATCTAAATATTTTGAAGTCAAATTTATTTTCCTTTGACATTCGAATTGTATTACCATTTTTTCGGCTTAGATTTTCATTTCAGATTAAAGAATATGGAGAATCTGAAATATGAAATTGGATTTGTGTTGGACAGCTTTGTTGGCGACTCACGTGGCTCCTAATTCCGAGCTGTGGGGGGGTCTTTCTCGCTGTTCTAATTTTCTAATATTAAATAAATCAATTTTTTTATAATCAAATTAGATAAAATTTCTCAATTATGTAATAAATTATTATTATTATTAGGACTTGAATCCTATGAAATCGGTGGAGAAAATGTTGTATATTTTATGGTTTGTTATATCAGTCACTACAATAATTGGGCAAAATAGCCAATTTTTTTTCTTTTTTTTTTAATCGCTATAGAGATATATTTGTAGCAAATATCAGTTTATTATAAATTTGTCGGCGAAACTTTTGAAGCAAACACTAATTTATAACAATTTGTATCAAATTTGCTGCAAGATTGCCACAAACTATGCTGTCGAAAATCGAATCAAATTAGCTATGATATAGTTGAAACAAATTAGCTACAACAATATCAATAAATAAATTGTGGTACTTTGGTATAAATTGCCACAAAAATTTGAAGAAATAAATTCACAAAATGCTACGGAAAATTCATGGGAAATTACCACAATTGATGACAAAAGAGTCGAATCAAATTTGCTACAAATGATTACGAAAACTTGAAGAAAAAACCCACAAAATGCAACGGAAAAATCATGAAAAATTACCACAATTGGCAACAAAAGAGTCGAATCAAATTTGCTACAAATGGTTACGAATACATCGTAATAATTAGCTTCAATTGGCAACAAATAACTGTGACACAATTTGTTACTAATAACTCCATTTCTGTTGTACCTATTAATTACGAATATCGACTGAATAAATAAGTAACATTTGGTTCAAATGCCCACAAAAATATTGTAGCAAATTTCCTTCAAAAAGCTACTAACAAATGTGACAAAAAATCCACAATATGAGTCATATTTATCTCATAGGTTAATTATGCAATATCTAGGACTAAACTAACATTTTTTGGCATGGTTTGATATGTAAACAATGGTTTAACATATCAAATTTGTATGTAAATTCAATTTGTATGTAATTTTCGCCTAATGACCAACAATGTATAATATTAATCTATTATCAGTTATTATGAATTTTAATTGTATTTTCGTTGTTAGCCTCCTCTCCGTATTCTGCTTCTGCTTCACCTTCTGCTTCACTTTCTGGAACCTGGTTCGAATGAGGCTGACCCTTGGCCACATTAACGAGCAGAGCAGCTGCTTCGATACTAACCTCTAAGTCATTAGCTTGAACGTGAGCTAGTCAATCCGCAGAAGCCACCGTTCTTTGAGTGCAAGGAGTGGAGGACAAGTTCGGTTCACCATCTGGTGGCATGAATCGTTTATTTATTCAGCCACAGTTGACAGCTGCTCCTTCAAAGCTACGACTTGGCGTTCGAGGGTGAGTCTAGTCGCTGCCATGGATGAGGTTTCCGCACACTTGCGAATAGGCTGCTATCCACCTAGACTAAAAACATGACCACTTTGGCTAGGCGTGATAACCTACAAAGACATAAAGCATAGACATTAAACTTGAAATGATGTAGAGTTAAGCTACACAAGTGACAATGAAACAGAAAGTGTCAATTAGGATAAAACATATAAGGGATTAATTATGAACAAAACTAGGAACACTAAACCATATACATGATTTTGTAAAAAATTATGCCAAAACGTGAGAAACTAATTCATTACATAACAACAATAGATAGATATCAAATATATTGTTATCAAAAGAGTAAACAAATTTGAAATATGTAATTAACAAAAAGAGGTAGTTTCAATAACCAAATAAATGACATTTATTTCATGACTACTTAGACATAAATGAATGGTTGGAGAGACTTACCTTCAAGTAAAGCTCATCCTCCTTCAGATGAGTCAACCCGGTTGCACCTGTGCCTTCACCAGAAACACCATCGGAGCCTTGAGGACCTTTGTTGATATGTCTGTATATCTCTTTATCTATGGAGTGAGTCTTGGTATCAACATATGTTCCAGATGGTCTCCTATGGGTCTCTCTGAGAACTCTCAACATCGATGGCTCAACCCATTCCCTTTGTCTCTACAATAAGGACAAAAAGCATGTCAAGAAGATATACATCAGTTGATGAAAAAAGAAGATACTTAACGGTTTAGAGGTACTTACAATCAACTCACTAACTTGGTTAAAAGACCGGGCGCTTGCGGTGTGTGCGTGAGGGCCATAGCCATCACAGTTAGACAAACGGTTTGCATCAGCTATACGACTCCTCCGGTATCCTTCTTCGTTGTTCCAGTATGCCCATATGGTTTCTCAGATAGTTTGACTTATTCAGTCCCCGCCTATCTGCTCCATTCTTGGCCTTAAAAACTATGTCTCTAAGTCTTGCGATAGTTTGACTTTCCTTTTCTATTTATTGATCAAATGCTTGAACGTCTTGCTAATCATCCTTATTACTGTTTTATTGATGGTTATCAGGATTTTTTAAAATCCTTATCCATCCAGATGACCAAGAGAAGACGACTTTTACATGTCCCTATGGCACTTTCACTTATGTAGAATGCCATTCGGATTGTGTAATGCTCCAGCCACATTCTAAAGATGCCTGATGGCTGTCTTTACAGATTATATAGAAGACATAATAGAGGTATTTATGGACGATTTTTCAGTTTATGGCTCTTCCTTTGATGTATTTCTGTCAATCTTAGCAGGGTTTTACAACGTTACGAAGAAAGGTAACTTGTATTTAATTGGGAGAAGTGCCATTTCATGGTAAGAGATGTGATTTTTCTAGGACATAGGATATCATGGAAAGGAATAGAAGTAGATAAGGCAAATATCGAGATAATGGTGAGCTTACAATCGCCAACAATTGTTAAAGGCATATGAAGTTTTCTCGAACATGCCTATTTGTATAGAAGATTCATCAAAGATTTTTCAAAGATTTTTCGACCTCTTACTCAACTCCTATGCAAGGACGTGCCCTTTATGTCCAATGATGAATGTCTTGTTGCCTTCAACAAGATAAAATAAGCACTCATTAGCGTACCGATCGTGCAAACACCCGATTGTGAGCTTTCCTTTGAAATCATGTGTGATGCAAGTGATTATC
The DNA here is from genome assembly GCA_900406555.1 of Pseudoturritis turrita. NCBI lineage: Eukaryota > Viridiplantae > Streptophyta > Magnoliopsida > Brassicales > Brassicaceae > Pseudoturritis > Pseudoturritis turrita. The sequence continues at coordinate 134,081 of OVBL01000823.1, forward strand.
TTGTATGATCAATGTTAGGACAGAGGAAAGACAAGAAACTTCATGTTATCTACTATTCTAGTAGAACTATAGACGATGCACAATGAAACTACGCCACAACGGAGAAAGAGCTGCTCGCGATTGTTTTCGCGTTTGAGAAATGTCGATCCTGTTTGGTGGGTTCTAAGGTAATTGTACACACTGACCATGTTTCTCTTAAGCATCTATTATCTAAGAAAGATGCAAAGACACGCCTCATAAGTGGATCCTCTTGTTGCAAGAGTTTGACTTAAAGATAAGAGATAAGAAAGGCACCGAGGATGGTGTTGTGGATCATCTTTCTCGGATGATAATAGGAGAGCCACTTCCTATGAATGATTGTTTACCAGAGGAGAATATTTACGCTATGAATTCCATACCCCGCAGCAACATCACAGCCCCGTACGACATGTTCCTAAGGAGGGAATAACTTTCAGAACTCCTTGGTATCATCACATTGCTAATTACTTAGCGCTAAAATTGAGCCTCCACAATTCTTTGGGTATAAGAAGAGAAAGTTTCTTAAGGACATTAGATTCTAATTTTGGGACGAGCTTTACGTTTACAAGAAGTGTCAAGATGGCATGTTTCGAAAATGTACTCCAGAGGAAGAAGTTGCAGGCATTCTACATGGCTGTCATGGATCAACCTATGCTGATCATTTTGCTACGTTTAAGACCATATCTAAGGTCTTATAAGCTGGATTTTGGTGGCCTACAATATTCAAAGATGGCCAAGCTTTCATCTCAAGGTGTGATTCTTGCCAAATAATGGGCAACATAGGCAAAATGAATGAGATGCCACATAACTTCATTCTAGAAGTTGAAGTTTTCGATATTTATGGAATATACTTCATGAGACCTTTTCCCACATCTTTTTGGGAACCAATACATTTTTGTTGCTGTAAACTATATGTCTAAGTGGGTGGAAGCAATAGCAAGCCCTACCAATAATGCTAGTGTCATTCTCAAGATGTTCAAGTCCATAATCTTCCAAAGATTCGGCGTACCAAGAGTTCTGATAAGTGATGGAGGATCCCACTTTATCAATAAAGTTTTTGCTAGTCTTTTGAAGAAACACGGTGTTAAACATAAGGTTGCAACCCCCCTATCATCCACAAATAAGTGGCCAAGTGGAGATATCTAATAGAGAACTCAAGGCAATCTTGGAAAAGATAACCGGTAAAACAAGAAAAGATTGGTCTGCCAAGCTAGACGACGCTCTTTGGACTTATAGGACAGCCTTTAAAACACCATTGGGAACGACTCCTTTTCATCTTGTCTATGGGAAGGCATGTCATCTTCTAGTGGAGCTTGAATACAAAGTGTCATGAGTAGTAAAAGAATTGAATTTTAATCTCAAGACAGTTGGAAAAAGAAGTTTGATCCAATTGAATGAATTGGAAGAAATTCGACACTTGGCCTACGAAAACACCAAAATCTACAAGGAGTTCAGAATCAAATCTACTAGAATGTTCACTAGAGAGCATAGTCAAAGCAACAATTTTCAGGAGAAGTTCATAATTCCGTACTTAGGTTTCTGACTCAATAAAAAAAAACTGACTCAAATAAAAGACATAAAAATAACTCAAAAAAACATTAAAGGAAAATAAAATATCAAAAAGAAAAATGCATTACTAAAACATAAGCTTCCTCCCCCAAACTTACTTCACACTTTCCTAGTGATGCATGTAGCAGGAAGCGTAACAGAGTGAAATAGATCGAGACTGTAATATGACAGTTGATGTGTCCATAATTTCATGGTTTTAAGCCTTGGTGGTAACCATTTCTTTATGGCTTTATCTTGCATTTTTCATAATTCCATCACATTTAGGCTAGTTTCCATATTTTAGAGTCCTAGATCATTCATGTGTCTTTTTGATCTATTTAAGTCTTCATCAATGTACTTGGAGAATGTTTTGAACGAAGGACATCAAGAAGAACAAGAGGGAAATAAAAGAGGATGATCGAGGTGAAGAAATGATGAAGGAACGGATAAGATAACTAGCCGGACCAACTAGCCGGCTGGCCACCAACAAAAGAGAAAATGAGAGCTCACCCGGCCGGGCCGACTGGCCGGCCGGCCACCGACGAAGAAGAAATGAGAACTCACCGGCCGGGTCAATTGGAAACACAGCTCCTAAATAGCTTGTCTTTGCATTTCCTATAGAGGAAAGGCTAATCCCAATAGCAATGATTAATATTCTTGTAGAATTTCTTCTTTTGGTAGGCTTCAAGCTTGGGTGGTGATGTTCCACTAGCTAGGTAGTTGACCACATATGCATACCAGGGTTTGATTTTTTTTATCGCTTTCGCTTCTAAGATTGCATCCAATGCTAAATTCTCCTTGTGCAAAGCCATAATCATATTGATTTATCCTCAGGCAAATAGTCATCACTTTGTATGTCCTTATTGATCCTCATTCATGAGAGATGATCCGCGACACCATTCTCAATTTCCTTCTTGTCTTTGATTTCAAGATCGAACTCTTGTAGTAGAAGAACGCATCTTAACAATCTTGGCTTAGCATCCTTTTTGGCCAAAAGATAACGCAAGGCAGTATGGACAATCACATTCGATCCAACTAGGTAAGATTTAAACTTTTCAAAGGCAAAGACTATGCTAGGAGTTGCTTTTGCGTTGTTGCATACTTGACTTGCGCATCATCGAGGGTGCGGCTTGCATAGTATATGAAATGAAGTCTTTTGTCCTTCTTTTGGCCTAACACCATTCCGACGACACTAGCATCAAACATGATCTCAAAGGGATAATCCCAACCCGGTGGTTAGATTATTGGTGCACTCACAAGGGCTTCTTTTAGCTTAAAGAAGGATTCATTACACTCCCCATCAAACTCAAATGCAACATCTTTGCACAAAAACCTTGTTAGAAGCCTTGCCACCTTAGAGAAATCTTTGATGAATATCTTGTAGACTCGACATGGCCTAAGAAACTCCTTATCCCTTTAACCGTGGTAGGTGGTTCCACTTATCCTTGATGGTAACGTTCTTGATCCCTCTATAGTCTATGCACAACTTCATGCTTCCATCCTTCTTTTTGACAAATAGGAATAGAGCTCCCCAAGGAGAAGAACTTAGTCGAATAAAACCTTTCTCCATAACATCCTCTAACTGTTTCTTCAATTCTGTTAATTATGCCGGGCCAAAACGGTATGGTGCCTTAGTTTTTGGTGTTGTTCCCGGTTCCAAAGAAATAGTAAAAGGATCATTACGAGATGGAGGTAATCCTTCCAAAGGTTTAAATACATCTTCAAAATCACGAACCACTTCGAGCTTCTGTTCTTGTTCTGAGTCTCCTCTGATAATAGACAAGGTCACTAAGTAGGCTTTACCTTCTGCAAGGGCCTTTTCAGCTCTCAAGGTTGTCACAAAGGATATTCCAGAATAGGCTATGGAAGGTTACCCACTTTCCTCAAAGGTAACTCTCCCTCTTCCACAATATAGATGTTCTTGGTAGGTTGATAGCCAGTCTATTCTTAAGATAACTTCGTATCGTCCTACAGGTATGACTAGGAGATTGGCTAAGTATGTTTTCTTCTCAACTACAATCGGAACTCCCAAATAACAATTTTTTGCATGGAGGATTTGATCTCCGGGTGTTAGGACATGTATACATACATTTACTACCATACAGGTCCCCTCAAACCTTTCTATGACCTCAGGAGACACAAAACTATGTGTTGCTTCTGAGTCAAACAAAACGTGTGTGGGTACGCCACAAAACACGTAATGTTACTACACATGCATTTAATTTTTCTTTTATAATTCTTATATTTATCACACAATCATCAAAATCATAATTCAATTTAATACTCATTGAGTTATAAACCCACCCTATTATCGCTTGACGTTTGGGCGATGGTTCTATCGCTGCTTGTGTTGTCAAGGATTGGACCGCTGGTGGTCGAGTAGACTGCACCGGCTGGATTGCATGAGTCGTTGGACATGATGTCGCGTAGTGCCCCTTTTTCTCGCATGTATAATACGTGATATACGCCAGTACTGGTCTTAGTTGGCCAATTATTAGGCATGCTTGTGAATAATGCCTCAGACGACTACACTTAAAACACTCTGGCAAGGAATCCATCGATGGACTACCCATACCAGCTCTATTACCTCTACCACGTCCTCGTCCAAAATTATGACCTCGTCCAAACCATTGTCCTTGACCTGACGTCCATCCCTTACCAGTGGGTTGGGTCTCTCATTCTCCTGAAGTTGATCCATATGCTCGAGGTGGTTGAGTCTGTCAGGAGTAAAAGGCTCGTTCTACCTCTAAGCTTTCCTCCTCGTTAACCGCTCGCTCCACTAATTCAAATAGACTATGAAAATCAAACACTAGCAGTCGGCTCATGATGTCTCGTCTAAGCCCACTTAAAAACTTCCTTACTACAGTACCCTCGTCGTTGGGTCCATAATGTCCATAACGCCATAGCTGATTAAAATCGGCCTCATAATCCAGAACACAACGTTCTCCTTGTGTTAACTCTTGAAAAAACATTTCTAACCTCTCTTTTGTTTTTGGTGGAAAATACTTCCTTTCGAATTCCCTACAGAATTCTGTCCATGTTAGATCAAACCCTCCATAATATATCTCCACCCTGCTCCACCAAGTACTCGCGTCTTTGACCAAGTAATATACGATTACATCCTTTTTGAACTCTTCAGGGCAATGGGTTGCACTGAAGTTTCACTCAATTTTCTACAGCCAAGCATCAACTTCAAACCGGTCCGCCCCTCCAAAGAAAATTCTCGTGCCAAGATTCTTCATCATCATGACAATTTTAAGGAAGTCTGGTGGCGATGGTTGTGCATTTCGATGAAATACTACTGATGCTCGTTGCTGCTCATCCGTACGAGCAAGCAACTGATAAACTAGATCCAACATTGGATCATATCTTTTCATTGGTTCAAGTCGGGTCCTACTTGGACAGCCTCTGGTAGGTCGGGGCGTTCTTGATCCAGTTGCCCTTGACTTCTCAGCTCAACTGATCCCTAAACTCGTTCATTGTGTCTACCTGGTGGACTCCCTGGTGATAACCATCCTTCATAACCCGATCTACTTTACCCTTCACTACTAGGATCTCTTTTTCCATGATCCTCCACTGAGTCTGACTTGGATGATTCTGCCGACAACCTTCTTGCATTACTTGAGCCTTCTGACTCTGGATCACTGAACTTTCTTAGTCCCAACTCTGGTTCAGAATGTGGAGATTCTTCACCAGTAAATTCTTTGAACTGTTCTGCTGACAATTCCTCGGATGGATCAGAGTCTATAGACGTGTCTGAACTGTCAACTGGGAGATTATAGCCGTATTATCACTCTGGATGATGGTAATTCGGTTGTCCACTTTCTGGGGGGTGGCCCATAAGGATGTCCTCTTCACATAGGTCTAGGTGGTCCTGCATGCATCCGCTGATGACGCGGATGAATGCGTGGTTGCGTGGTCACGGTGATGCCATCTACAGCAAAAAATCAGGTAATTCCTAACCAAACTTATTTAAAAGGGAAAGAACTTAACCAGTTTATCCTAATTGCCTTTTTGTGATCAATTGACTCAATAAATGAATTGAAAACCAAGTCCCATTTGAGCATCGTAAAAACTATGCTCTGATACCACATTTATAACCTAACCGAACTGTACCCATGTTTTTGAGATGATTCCAGACATTTTATCAAAAAACTAAGGTTAGATTCGGATTCAGAATGAGACATTATGTCGGACTGGAAAGGTTTTGGATCCAGAAAAATTATCCTAAAATTTTCCGAAATTGCTCGGTAGTGGTTTACGACAGATTGAACGATTGGATTGTCTGCTATGGTTCAAAACGGACTGATAGCTCTGGTTTGTATGGACTGTCTGTTGCGGTTCATGACAGACTGATTGTTATGGTTCGTATGGACTGTCTATTGTGGTTCATATGGACTGTTAACATGGTCTGATGAATTATATATAGGATGTAGCATATGCATAAAGCAGATGAAGTTAGTAGAACCAGTTGTCATCACCATTCCACCGATTACAACCCATGACGTGACACCTGGCAGTGAGGAAGCAGAAACTAGGCTTGTGGGTAACACACCCAGGTGTGTGGACAACACACCCAGAACACACGCCCACATACACAACTAACCTACACACCAAGCTACCCCACAGGTTGGTGAGTCACCCAGTGTCTTACCCAAGGTTCACGGCAAAAGCTGCCTAATTCAATCCTGTTCGATCCATGGATTTATTTCTCGAACCAACTGAATTTTCCTCTAGCCAATTTATCTTTCTAAGTCCTTTTTATCCTTCCCATGGTTTTCTAATTGGTTGGAAACAATTTGGTCATATCTCTGTCCCATCGGGCCGTAAAAGGTTTACCGAGTTCTCGACCGAATTTGTACCGCGTGACCCATTTTACATTTTCTTCGTACCAACTGGATAATATATCGATCCAATTAACATTGGTCTTGTCCCAAAGGCTTTTCTAAGTCTTTTCTTGATGATTTTGAAACAATTTCCCCTTGGGTATCCTTAGCCCTAATCTGGGTCATTACAATCATAATCTCCAAAGTTTGTTTCCATACATTTTCTGCTCTAAATAAACAATCTGAGAGCAACATATTTGTGAAAAGGTTACACAAATAGTCTCTAAAATACCACAAACTTAGAGATACAATACTATCAATGTAACCTTGATCATCTTCTAAAATACCATGTGCATAATATGCTTCTTTAAAAGTTGGGTAAACAACACCTCAATATGTTCTTATATCTTCAAAATTGGTTGTGCTGGTTGGGCCCCTAACGATATTTAGAAGGATTTGTGGGAATCAAAATCAACACAATTAGATTTGTCACAAAACTTTTAAGGGATCTGAAATTTCTGCGTATAAACCACGAAAACGAAGATCCAAAGATGGTTTTATTGAGCTGTTTTGAAAAACTTTTGCGTACAAGAGTTTGAGAGCAAAAAGTCTAGGGTTTTGCTATGTAAATTTCGGATTCCTCTTTCAAGAGATGTACATAGATATATATACTAGTTTGAGTCGGCCAGGCCAATTTCAAAGGGATAAGAAAAACTTCATAATCCTTCGAGATTTCCGTTTAGCTGAGTCGGCTTGGCTTCATGGGCCTTCGTCTTGACATCGGCCGAAGATGGGCTTGTTGCTTCGGCCCGCAAGTTTAAGCATTTTGCTTCGGCCCATTGCCTATCCAGGATTGGCTTAGGCCTTATCGACTTCGGCCGTATTGGCTTCGGTCACATTGTCTTCGGCCACATTGTCTTCAGCCACGTTGTCTTTTGCCACATTGGCTTCGGCCACGACTTCGTATAGAATTGGCTTCGGCCACGACTTCGTATAGAATTGGCTTCGGCCGCGACTTTGTATAGAATTGGCTTCGGCCATGACTTCGTATAGAATTGGCTTCGGCCACATCGTCTTCGACCACATTGGCTTCGGCCATGACTTCGGCAGCGACTTCGGCCGGGATTTCGGCCATGACTTCAACCGCGACTTCGGCCGGGATTTCGGCCATGACTTCGGCCGCGATTTCGGCCACGACTTCGGTTGTGACTTCGGCCAAGACTTCGGCCCTGACTTCGGCCGCGACTTTGGCCACGACTTCGTTAGCTTAGGCCTTATCTGATTCCTCGTATTTCTATACTTAGTCATTTCCCATTGACTCAGTTGGGTGGATTTTGACCCCAACAGTTAGTCCCCCAGCTCGGTAGTTTCAGTCATGATATTGCCGAGGTAAAGGAAATCTAAACTGGGATCAATGCGTCATATCAATTGGTACGAGCCGAACCGACGTGATGCCGAGTCCATTGCATTTGGTATTCTGCCCAACTTGATTACGTCGAATTTGCTTAGCCAGGTTCTTTGTCTTCAGATCGGTAATCTCATACCTAGTAGAAATTCTTCATGCAACTGTGTTTTGCACGATTCCCAAGGCATGATGACATCACCCTTTTGCTTTAAGAGTCTATATATATCTCCACTCTTTCTATTTTCTCCCTCACTCTTCATTTCTCAAAAATCTCCAAGAAGACAAGGTAACTCCCTTCCTCCCTTCTCTCTCCTTCATTTAAAGATTTTTTTTTAGGTTGTCGTTTTTTTTGTCTCTCTCGCCGATGGCCGCCAAGCTCCCTTTTCGTCGAAATGGTCTTGATTCTCGGTTTCGCCCATTCGTAGCTTTGCTGATGTCAATTTGTCCCTAGGTCGGATTTATGGGTTTGCCGAAGACTCCTTGTCGAAGTATTTTTATTTCCGCCAAAGACCCCTTGCCGAAGTGGTCTCGTATTTTTCCGAAGACATTTTTTGCCGAAGTGCCTTGCCGTTGCCGAAGTGATTTCGTATTTTCGCCGAAGATTATTCCGCTGAAGTGCCCTTGTCTTTGCCAAAGTGGCCCTTCGACCGAGGTGATTCCGCCGAAAAGCTCTTATTTTTGCTGAAGTGGCCCTTTGGCCGAACCGATTTTTCTCTATACTGAAGACTTCCCTTTGCCGAAGTCCTTCTTGCCGAAGCCCTCTCTCTTCGCCAAAGTCCTTTTTTGCTGAAGTGATCTTTCTCCGTATTGAAGACTTCCCTTTGCCGAAGTCCTTGCTTCTCTCTTCGCCGAAGTGGCCCTTTGTCTTTGTTGAAGTACCTTTTTGGCCGAAGAGATTTCTTGCCGAAGAGGCTCCTTTGACTGACGAAATGGAGAATCCTTTCGAAGTAAAAACCGAAACGGATGACTGGAGTTTTGATTTTGCTAAGATGAAGCGAGACGCGAGTCTCCAAGCGTGTTCTTCAAAGCGACGTGCTTCTAAGAGTGGATCCAAGCGTGAGGTGCCCGATCCTCCGGGGTCTACCTTTCTACTGCAGAATCTTTGGAGAGTCTTAGGCATCGGTTCAATGTATCCGAAGAGATTGAGCTTATCCTCCCGTCACCGTTAGATCGAGCCGATGAGCCTCCCAAGGGGTGTTTCACCTTGTACGAAAGTTGCTTCTACATGTGCTTTCTCTGGTTTCCAATACAAAGGGTCATTCTTGAGTATCTATGGAAGCATAGGTTGGCTTTGGCGCAAATAGCTCCTCGGGGCGTTCGACACTTGGTTGGAATTTTGGTTCGTAGTTTTGAGTGTGACGAGGAGGTTACCGTGGATCACTTGTTGAACTTGCTATCCATTCGGAAATTTCGTTCTAAAGATAAGTTTCTCTACTCCATCTCGAACAAGATCCACCGTAAGATTATCGGAGGTTTTCCGAGTAAAGATAGATATTGGGAAGACTATTTTTTCTTTGTGCCCATTTCTGAAGCTTCGGTTGGTGCCGATTGGACTAAGAAGATTAGGACCAGATGGAGAGAAATCGGTAGCCGAGCTGTAGCTTTATGAACATTTCTACTTTGTCGAATATATGATGATATTCTGCTTTGTTTGTTGGTTTTGCAGTTCCTAATCTGATCCCAAAGTGTCCTCCAGACGTAATTACACTTTGCGTGTCTCTTGCTTCTGGTGAGTGCGATTAACAAATAGATTTTACCCTTCAGAGAGTAGAGAGAGTACGAGCTCGACACTTCGGTTATTACTCTCCATATTCGACTTCTTCGTCTTCTTCTAGTGGTACAAGGAACGCTATGGGAAAGCGATCAACGGTTCGTGAAAGGATGGAAGCCGAAGTCCGTGCAAAGACTAAGCAAGCGGAGATTAACCGAACTGAAGTTTCCGCTGTGCACCCAACTTCAAGTGTTGCTCTTGCTCTTCCCGCGGCCGATCCGACCGAAGAGCTGTCCATGTTGCCTCCGTCTGTTCCCAAAGCAAGAGAGATCGTTTTGGGTCTTAGGCATCGAATTTTGTCTCTGGTTCGGCGCAGAAGCGGCAAGGCCGTGGACACGAGTGAGGAAGCCGACCAGGTGAAGCCTGCTTGAAGACGTGCCGTGACGAAGGCCGACAAAGTGAAAGGGCCTCGTAAAGACGATGTTAATAACGCAAAAGGCGTAATGCTCCAATTCGCGACACTGCCGAGCAAAAAATGCCTTCGGAGTCCGTATCTCTGCCATTCACTTCTTAGATGGTTTGCGATGATGCATCGGCATCGGTTACTCTTTTCTTGAAAATCCTTTCTACGGGGGATTGCTTCCCTCCTCCCGATACTCTGGTTGGGAGCAAACCATATGCCGATATGTCTCTTCGTGGTGCTAAGGTTCTTTATGCCGACTCTGTCCTTTTTTTTATCACTTTGTTAAAAGTGCGATATCTAACCTTCTCTTTTTGTTCAGTTTCTGGCTTCCATCAACAAAATGGTATTTGGCTACGAGTCGGATGCCCGAAAGAACGTGAGGAGAGTCGAGCATGCAAGGAGAGCGGCGGAAGAACTTCTGACCAAGCTTGACGAAGCTGAGCACGGGTGTGATGTCGTGATGGGGTGAGCATCAAAACAGAAAGAACACTTGGAGGCTGAGGTCGTACTTCACAAGGAGAGGTGCGGCCGAGCCAACGATAGGGTTCTTTGTTTAGAGTCTTCCCGGGCTCGACAGGATGCTCAGGTCGCTGAGATTCAACGGCTGCTAAGCTCGGAGAAGGCTATGACCGACAAGAAGGTTGAGCGAGCTGAGAAGACGGCGATGCGTAAAATGGCAAAGAAATTCCAGGCCAAGGTTGATTGAGCCAAGGAGAAGCTTCAGAGCTTGGGCGGGTCGTCGAAAAGTAACATGGTCGATCTCGTCCAAGTCGATGGTAACCTTGAATTCATTGCTTTGCTTCGTGGTGACGAACCCCCCTCGTTGGAGGCCGAAGTTGAGAAACTCCACGGGTGGAAAGCTAGGTACGATGGTGCCGACGATGAGTTCGATAGGTTGGTTACCAAGTTGGAGAGCGACTTGGTGGTTTCGCCAATTTCTGAGGATTCAGCCAATGTTATGCTAGGTAATGAGTCCGTCGAAGCGTTAGCGGTGAATGTCGGGGTTTGTGCTTTCTCTGGATCCAACAGGGGTACTCCTGCTTTGTCTTCGCTTGGTTTGAAGAGGGCTTCCGAATCTAGGACGACGACCGAATCCTCCGATTAGCCTTCTTCGAGGTCTGATGACGATGTGTCTTCCAAGGGTAAGGTCGCCGATGAAGAAGATCGCCGAACCCATTACTAAGGATGTGCCGAAGACTATAACTTTCTTTTTCCATTTTATGTCGTTGTGCTTGACTTTATTTGAATATGATGCTTGGATGCCTTTATCCATATTGACTTGTTATTTCTGCCTTGTGACTTTTGTTGTTGTGGTGTTGTTTCTTTATTTCCGAATCTCTGCTGAACGCTTTTTATCCGAGGTGGACAAATTTGTTTCGGCTACCAAGTATCATGAACTTTTTAACCACCGAGAAACCTCGCTGTATCTCGCTTTAATGTTAATACCAACGATTCGTTTGTTGGGTTTAAGATGAATATTCCGGTTTACGGATACATTACCGTAAACATATCCGCTCCGATAATGAGCGTAGGTGTTTCGACCAACGATTTTTTTGTTGGGTTTAAGATGAGAATTTCGGTTTACGGATACGTTACCGTAAAATATCCGCTCCGATAATGAACATAGGTGTTTCGACCAACGATTTGTTTGTTGGGTTTAAGATGAACATTTCGGTTTACGGATACGCTACCATAATCATATCCGCTCTGACAATGGACATAAATGTGTCGACCAACGATTTGTTTGTTGGGTTTAAGATGAACATTTCGGTTTACGGATACGCTATTGTAAGCATATCCGCTCCGACAATGGACATAGACATTTATATACCGCACGCTTTTAATCCACTAGGATGTAATAGTTAGATCCGTAAAGGATGCAGTAGTTCGTTGTCTGTGGCCAGCAGCAACGAGAGTGAGATAAGATGTCTTTTTAGTTAAGACTTTGAGTAGTTCGTAAAGGGTGTGAATGGGATGCCTATTTTTGTTAAGGCTTTAGTAATCCGTAAAATATGTGATATGATGATCTTAGCTTCGAAAAGCTCGCGTTAAGTAGACATAGAGCCTATTATAAAGGTGGGAGTATACGAGTATACGTACCCACTCCCCCTCTTTTTTTTAAAAGAGGAGGGCAGCTGAACCCATCCAAAGACGAGCTGCCTAAGGGATCAAGCCGCCCCGTAGTTAGGTCATTAGAGTGATAAGTTAGGCCGTCGAGTAAGGCCGTGTGGGAGTCCAAACTCGCACAACTAAACTTGATTAGGAAAATTTAGGGATTCGAAAAACTTCTATGAAAAGGAACACAAGAACAGAGATCCAAAGATGGTGTCTTTATTGTTGGGGTCAGATTCCACCTCTTGAGAATCAACAGTTAAAAATGGCTAAGTATGGAGAAACACTAGCAATGGTACCCCGATCCGTGAAGGGAGAGTTGGATCGGGTACTCCCAACTATGAAGAGAGTTGGATCGGGTACCCCGATCCGTGAAGGGAGAGTTGGATCGGGTACCCCGATCCGTGAAGGGAGAGTTGGATCGGGTACCCTGATCCGTGAAGGAAGGGAGTTGGATCGGGTACCCCGATCCATGAAAAGAGAGTTGGATCGGGTACCCCGATCTGTGAAGGGAGAGTTCGATCGGGTACCCCGATCCGTAAAGGAAGGGAGTTGGATCGGGTACCCCGATCCATGAAGGGAGAGTTGGATCGGGTACTCCCAACTGTGAAGGGAGAGTTGGATCGGGTACTCCCAACTGTGAAGGGAAGAGTTGGATCGGTTTTCCCCTAAGTGAAGGAGTTGGATCGGTTTTCCCCAAACCGTGAAGAGAGGAGTTGGATCGGGTTTCCCCGAACCATGAAGAGAAGAATTGGATCGAATTTCCCCGAACCGTGAGGGAAGGAGTTGGATCGGGTGTTCCTTAACCATGGCAGGGGAAGGTTGCGCAAGAACCCCCGAACAATGGGCAATTGGTTCGGGTACTGTGATCTCAATTGAAGATAAGACGGGTCAGGTTCAAAGACAACCGTCGACACCCGAGCCGTGAACCATGATGTCACCCGAACCATGGTTCAACGATAAGAGATTTGGGCCGAGGCGACGAGCCCACAAATTTAAGCCCACAGAAGAGATGACAAGGTTAAAGCCCATGAATGAAAGTCCATGGTGGTGGCCGACTTTGCTAAAAGGAAATCCCTAGAAATTAGGAAATCTTTCTAAACAGCTTAATAAAACACCATCTTTGGATCTCTGCTCGTGTTTTTGTGGTTTTTACTCAAAAATTTCGGATCTCTCTGAAAGACTCGACAAATTCGATTGGTGTGGATTTATACTTCCTCAATTTGGCGCTAGAAGGAGGGGGATTGAAACTTTCTTACTCCAAGGAACCACCGCACGAACGATTCGAAGAAGATGACTAGCGACGGATGAACCGACGACCCGCAGGACACGGGGATCGATGGATCTGGAGCAACAGATACGCCAACGCCTGCAGTCATGGAAACGAGCCCAGAAGCCCTGACACAGATCAAGAAAATGCTGGAGACGCTGCTCAAGAGGGCGGACGAACAAGACAAGCTGAACAACACGATGACAGGCGAGCTGAAGGCCCTGGCAACGACAAGTCGAACCCGAGGCATAGGATCAGGTCTGGATCCAGCAAGATGAACCGGAAGGCGCCTCAATCCAACAGCCCTGGACTTCTCAACCCCGCTCAACCCGCCGAGAACCCGCGGAAGATTGCCGCCACTCCATCAGAACTCAGCAAATCTAGCTTCTAGACTTCGTGGAGCAAACGACACACCGATAGAAGAGGAGCCTGCCCCAATCATTAATCTGGAGGAGGAGAATCAAATGGAGCAGAATACGGAGAGCCATGATAATCCCGAACCCTTAGCAGCCGGCCAGGCCCGAACCGAAAGACGCGAAGCCATACTGGAAGGAGATCAAGAGCTAACCGAGGAAGAAGAGAACATACTCTGGGCTGAGCTAGCACGGATTAACGAAGAGCGCCGAACAGGAGTCCGGGCCCAGAAAGAAGATATGGCTATGATGCGAGCAGATATGGATCGAGCGGCCGCCGACATAAAAGCTGTCCGATCCATGATGCACAAAGCAACTAGCAAAGTGCCAGAGATAGATCGTGTACTGGAGGAAGCACAGAACACCCCATTCACAGCACGGATTACTAGCACAAGAATCCCAGACCCCGGAAACATGAAAGTCCCGATCTACGAAGGAAAGACCGACCCAAAAGAGCATCTAACAGCTTTCGCTATAGCCATGGGACGCTCTAACTTCAAAGAACACGAAAGAGACGCTGGACAGTGCCTTCTCTTCGTGGAGCATCTCAAAGGACCAGCGCTGCAGTTTTTTTCCAGGCTCGAACGGAACTCCATCGACAGCTATAACCAACTATCCACGGTGTTCTTGAAGCATTACTCCATATTCATGGACCCTGGGACATCCGACGCCGATCTGTGGACCCTGGCTCAGGGGCAGAGTGAAACACTCTGAAGCTTCATCGGGAGATTCAAAGCCATCATGTCCAAAGTGGAAGGCCTGAGCGATAAAGCAGCCTTGTTGGCCCTGAAACGAGCACTCTGGTTCAACTCCGATTTTCGCAAGGAAATTGCGCTGAACGCCCCCACAACTATACAGGACGCTATGAATCGAGCCGCAGACTTCATCACCGAAGAAGAAGAGATGAAAATCCTAACCGAGAAGTACGGGAAGGCCAAGACGACGAACCATTCTCCCCAAGCTTTGGCCCCTTCCAACGCTAGGAAGAACAACCAAGGCTCCGGCTATATCCAGCACAAGGGAGGCTTTCGAGGAGCTCATAACTATCAGATTGACGCTCCTGGATTCAGTCGAGGAAGAGGCCGAGGCCGTGAAAGAAGCTCATGGAGCACATGGACCAAAAATGACAGTTCCTATGACGAGACGGCTTACTGCGAACACCACCACATCTACGGACATTCTACCGCGAACTGCCGAATTCTAGGCTTGAAGCTTGCTAAAGCAGCCGGCGAGCTTGGAGGAAACATTAGCCTCAAGGATTTCGAGATGGACGCAAACACATACAAACCCGACCTGACAAAAGAAGATCACACCAAGCGCAATAGAAGGGATGACGAAGCGCCCCCCCCCCCCCCCCCCTCTGGATCAAGAAGAAGGATAAGCATGATAATGGGAGGATCCCACTATTGCTCAGATACCGTCTCGTCAATCAAAGCATTCCAGCGAAGGGCAGACATCAGCATCAACTGGTCTAAACCATCCAAGTTTCCAAATGACGTGATATCATTCGAGGAAAGAGAAACGATCGAAATCGACAGACCGCATGATGACCTTCTCGTGATCGAGTTAATCATCAACGACTGTGACGTAGCACGCGTATTGGTGGACACTGGGAGCACCGTGGACGTAATCTTCCTCGAGACTCTTAGAAGAATGAATGTGGACTTGTCCGAAGTGATATCTACTCCCAAACCCTTGACAGGATTCTCTGGGGAAACCACCATGACTACTGGGACAATCAAACTACATGTCCAAGCCGGCGAGGTGACGAAGATCATCGAATTCTCTGTAGCTGACCACCCGGCCATCTACAACGTCATCATGGGGACCCCCTGGTTAAATTCAATGCGCGCAGCCGTTTTAACCTACCATCTCTGCCTCAAGTTCCCTACACCAAACGGCGTGAAGACGATTCGAGGAAATCAAAAAGAGTCGCATGTCTGTTTTCTCGCCGTACACAAGCTCAGAAATCCGGTGACTGATCCGATGGCAAGTTCAAAGCGTAAGAAGATAAAGACCGACAGAGAACCGGTGAAAGAGCTTTCGAAACTATTATAGCAGTTACAGATCGCGGAGGATCGCAAAGAAGAAGTGTCTAAACCAACTTGCGACCCTGTCATATCAGTTTGCATCGACAACAAACATCCAGAGCGATGTGTAGAAATTGGAGCAATGCTAGATGAAAAGATCAAAGAAGAACTCGTGCCATTCTTGAAGAAAAATATCAACACCTTCGCATGGGAAGCAGAAGATATGCCTGGCATCGATATCAGCATAACAAGCCACGAACTGAACGTTGACCCAACTTTCAAACCAGTAAAGCAGAAAAGAAGAAAACTTGGGCCGGACAGAGCTAAAGCGGTCAATGACGAGGTGGAGAGACTACTGCGCGTCGGATCGATAACTGAGGTGAAGTACCCGGATTGGCTAGCTAACCCAGTGGTTGTCAAGAAGAAGAATGGCAAATGGCGTGTGTGCGTGGACTTCACCGATCTGAACAAAGCCTGTCCAAAAGACAGTTTCCCCCTTCCACACATCGATCGCCTAGTCGAAGCAACGGCAGGGAACGCACTCCTATCTTTCATGGATGCCTTTTCAGGTTACATCCAGATCTTGATGAACCCCGACGATCGCGAGAAGACCGCTTTCATAATGGATCGTGGAATTTACTGCTGCAAGGTGATGCCATTCGGCCTGAAAAATGCCGGAGCAACGTACCAGCGTCTGGTGAACAAGATGTTCCCTGATCAACTTGGAAAGACAATGGAGGTTTACATAGATGACATGCTGGTGAAGTCGCTGAAAGAACAAGATCACGTCACTCATCTCAAGGAATGCTTCTCGCAGCTGAATCGTCACAACATGAAGTTAAACCCGACCAAGTGCAGATTCGCAGTCACCTCCGGGGAATTCTTTGGTTACCTGGTAACTCACCGCGGCATTGAGGCCAATCCTAAGCAAATCGACGCACTCATCAATATGACTTCACCACAAACAAAAACGGAAGTGCAACGACTTACCGGGAGGGTAGCTGCACTTAACCGATTCATCTCACGATCCACCGACAAATGCCTACCTTTCTACGATACTTTGCGAGGGAACAAGAAATTCGAATGGACAGAAAAATGCGAGGAAGCTTTTCAACAACTAAAGAGCTACCTGGCTACCCCTCCAGTTCTCACAAAACCAGAAGCGGGAGAACCACTTTTTCTGTACACCGTAGTTTCCGCCACAGCAGTAAGCGGCGTGTTGATTCGAGATGAGCGTGGGGAGCAGAAGCCAATTTTTTACGTCAGCAAAACTCTTACGGACGCTGAAACAAGATACTCACAGATGGAAAAATTGGCGCTATCCATTGTAATGTCCGAAAGAAAGCTAAGGCCGTACTTCCAGTCTCATTCGATCATCGTCTTAAGCACCTTCCCGATAAGGTCCGTTCTGCACAGCCCAAGTCAATCAGGAAGACTAGCAAACTGGGCGATAGAACTAAGCGAATACGACATCGAGTATCGCAGACGAACGTGCGTAAAATCCCAAGTCTTGGCCGATTTCTTTATCGAACTACCTGAAGAAGGTATTGACGACGAAATGCAGAAACAACTCTGGAAACTTCATGTTGATGGCTCAGCTTCCAAAAACGGTTCGGGAGTCTGCATACGGCTAACTTCTCCAATTGGCAAACTACTGGAACAGTCTTTCCGCCTTGGATTTTATGCATCCAACAACGAAGCAGAGTACGAAGCCCTGATTGCCGGGATGAAACTTGGTTACGGCCTTAAGATCGAACAACTCCATGCATTTTGCGATTTCCAACTAGTCGCGAATCAGTTCAGCGGTGAATATGCAGCAAAGGATGATCGAATGGAGGCTTACTTGAAGATCATCAAAGAGTTGGCTGCACAGTTCAAACAATTCATCCTAACACGCATTCCGCGAGGGGAGAACCCCCTAGCCGACGCACTTGCAGCCCTTGCGTCAACTTCCGATCCAGATCTAAAGAGAGTAATCCCGGTAGAATTCATCCAACACCGGAGCATCAGTTCTGGCGATTCAGTGAATGCCATAACTCATTCACAAGCGGCTAGACAAGCAACATATGTTCATGACCGGGCAAGAGGTGATGGATGAAATGCAGGGAGAATCGGCCGACCAATCACCTGCAGATCCAGATATTGCCCCAATGGAAGAAGACAATCTCGAAGAGTCACCAACCATGAAAAGCAGCAACGACCCTGTCGTCAAACCCAACGAAGAAGCAAACGAGGTCAACAACGATGCAGAATATGGCTGCGACAAGGAATGGCTCGGCGCAATCAGAGGATACATATACGACGGCGTTCTACCAACCAAAAAATGGGCAGCTTGCAAGCTTCGAGCCCAGGCAGCACGTTACGTGTTACTCGATGGAAATATCTTCAAGTGGAGATTCTCAGGACCATTGCTAAACTGCGTGGAAGGAAAGGACGCCAGGAAGATAATGGAGGAAATTCATAACGGCTCATGTGGAAACCACTCTGGAGGGAGAGCACTAGCCATAAAAGTCAAACGTCACGGCTACTATTGGCCAACAATGATCAAAGATTGCAAGGTGTTTTCAGCCAAATGCGAAAAGTGCCAACGCCATGCGCCGATGATTCACCAGCCTACAGAAGTACTTTCTTCAATCTTGTTGCCATATCCATCCATGCGATGGTCTATGGACATCGTCGGGCCACTGCATCCATCAAAACAGAAACGTTTTCTTCTGGTTTTGACAGACTATTTCTCAAAATGGGTCGAAGCCGACTCCTATGCTAACATTAAAGATGCGCAAGTGGAGGCCTTTGTCTGGAAAAATATCTTATGCCGACATGGAGTACTGGGCTGAAGAACTGGAGGGAGTACTTTGGTCTCACCGCACTACCCCAAGACGAGCAATAAGAGAAACCCCGTTCGCCCTCGTATACGGAACAGAGTGTGTCATCCCACCAGAGATACATTTTCCAGGAATTCGCCGTCAACTGCTACCAGAACAAGAAGGGCTCAATCATCTATTGATGCTTGACGAATTAGACTTGATCAACGAAAGAAGGGATCAAGCCTTGATCAGGATCCAGAACTATCAGAACGCGGCAGTAAAATACTACAATTCCAATGTTCGAGAATGAAGATTCTACGAAGGAGATTTAGTTTTGCGGAAGATTTTTCAGAACACCGCAGAACCAAATGCCGGCAAACTAGGATAAAATTGGGAAGGACCCTACAAGATCACTGAAGTAGTCAAATCTGGAGTTTACAAACTTGCTAACATGACAGACGTTCCAGTACCGAGATCATGGAATGCAATGCATTTCAAAAAGTACTATCACTAATCTACTTTACATGAACTACGAGGCGACTTGATCCCTACAAAGGGTACGTAGGCAGCTCGTCTTCGGACGGATTCAGTTGCCCCCCTCCTTTCAAAAGGGGGGAGTGGGTACGTATACGCATACTCGTATACTCCCATCTCTGTAAATAGATTCTACAATCTATCAAACCTTTGCTTAAACAGACAATCTTCACCTAAAAAGATGACTAAGTCTTAACAAAATAGACTACGGGCATCTCGCCACACCTTCTCTATTGTTGGCCACAATAGTGAACTTTTGCATCCATCTCGGATCTAAACTATCACATCCGTCTCAGGATTAAAAAGCGCGCTATACAAATACTTTGTTCATTATCGGAGCGGATATGTTTACGGTAACATATCCGTAATCGAAATGTTCATCCTACACTATAACAAGCATATGTTCATTGTCGGAGAGAATACATTCATGGTAATATATCCGTAAATCGAAATGTTCAAGAACTAAACTATGCAAACTTATGATCAACTTCAGAGCAGGAAAGTGTCCAGTAACATATCTGTAAGCCGAATTGTTCATCTCAAACATAACTACTAATACAAATTCATACTTAGAACCATTCATCTAAAACGGCGACACTTTGTCAAGCAAAGCATTCAGATATCTATTCGCAAACATGTTTATCAAAATGCAAGGCATTCTCTTATAAACCGGGTGAGAAAAATAATAATAATAAGTTCTTAGACAACTCGGATAAAGCCGTCTAGGCATAAAACAAAAAAGGGAGAGGTTTAAACTAAAGAAGAATTTAAGCTAAACAAAGAAAAGAGGATCGTATTCCTCCGCTATCTCAGGAGTCGTAACCGCCTTCTGCTTCGACTCCACCATCCGCTCAACGCCATCACCCCCAGGAACCTTGTCTCCCTCAAGTGCCGTCTCAGCAAGCTCTATGACGGTTTCTTCTAAAGCTGCATCGCTGGCTTTTTCAGAGGTTGGTTCGGGGACCGTTTCCTCAGGAATCTCCTTCAAACTAAGCCCAGCTAGGCCTGGCATCCCCTGATTAGAGCCAGAGAAATACTGGATCCCAACGCCTGCAGCGGCGATTTCCATTGGCTCGCCGTCGTTAAGTTCCTTTATTATGTCAGAACGAACTGGAGATAATCTCAGGACTCCTCTCATCTCTGCCACGATCTGGGCAAACGCTTCGTGGGATCCCACCAAATCCTCTTTTTGCTCGGCCAGGCCCTTTGCCTCGGCATCAAGAGAGGGAGGTTCGTCACCTTGGAGCAGTTCAATGAATTGGAGATTGCCTTCAATCTGAGCAAGGTCAAGCATGTTCTCCTTTGGCTCACCGTCAATCTGGCTAAGAAGCTTTTCTGCTCGGGAAACTTTACCCTCGAGCATCATCATGGTCTCACGCTTGGCCTGAATAACGGCTTGCTCGACCTTACTCTCATGAAGCTCGTTCGCTGCTTCCAGCTGCCTTGTCAAGCTAGCTATATGAGCATCCTGTCTCGCTTTGCCAAACCCCAACCGCATGATCCGCTCATCGGCCTCTTTGATACGCTTTCTACACCCTTCTGCGGCAGCCTCAAGGTCTTTGATCCTCTTGGCAGCTTTTTCCTGTTCAGTGGCCTGGATCGCCTCGGCTTCTTTGAGCTTGCCATCCAGCTCAATGGCTTTCTGCTGAGCATCTTCAACTCTCTCGCGGTCCTTGCGGGCATCAAATTCGTACCCCATCACCATCCTGTTAAGATGAGATATGAACTGCACGACAACAGGAATACTGTTAAAACGAGCCTAAGTGGATCGGGTAACAAAAACAAACATCCTATACCTTGACACCCCGAAGCGACATCTCGCTGTAGGACTTGTCCCTGAGCAGGGTATCTGATGGCGGAAAACGATCACCTGGACAGGTGATCTTTGAGAAGATAACCGCGGACGTAGAGGCATCATTATAAGCCCCTTCAGAGTTTATCGGAGCTACAGAAGAAGGGACCGCTTCAGGGATAACTCGAGACGGTTCGGAGCGTCGCAGTCGCTTCGACGCTTCTTCTCCTTTTTCATCCACTGACGATCGGCATTTTTTGTTCGGGACTTTCTTGTCCTTTGCCTTCCCCTTGCCCTTATCTTTATGTGGCAATAGTTGAGAATCGGCCGGACGAAGTCCTAAGATGACCCCTTGAGGAACCAAGGAAAGAGTCGGTTCGGGATGAGTATCAGCGGAAGTTGGTTCGGGGACGAGAGCGGTGGCAGCTGGGGGATCGGTGGACGAGATTGACTCAACGCCTGCGCTTGCTTTGCTCTCTCCTTGGCTTCTGTCTCTGCCTTGGCTTTGGCGGCAGCCCGATCTCTGAAAGTAGGTCTTCCCATGGTATCTTACGAAGAATGAGAAGGGGATGATTGCTCAACTGATTGTCCTTCTGAAAGGGCTCGGGCTCTCTCCACTCGGCGAAGATTGAAATCCCTTGACCAGTTACACTTGCGAGCTGAAAGCGCTTCGTGAACCTCAGATAGATTGGGAGGCAATGAAAGGCGGAGATGACGAACTGTAAAACGAAAATATTTAGAGGTTAGGAAACCCTAAAAAGGAAAATCGTCAAACAATGAAAACCCGAGCCATGGCCCAAGTCGAGCAACGAATCGGCTACCAATTTCCCCCAGCTAGTCTTGATAGATCGAAGACACGTCGAACCCACCGATGCTTCGGTGCGGAACAAAAAAGAAAAACTCTTCCTAATTATCGTCTTTGGACGGGAAACCTCTTATTATGTTCCTCCTGGCTTTACCCGACGCGTAATACTTCAGTTCTCTCTTATTACGACGTCTGAATTCGACCAAGTGCATCAGGTGTTCGACGCTAACTTCCACATCGCATTCATAACTCCTAGTCAGAATGCCAACCATGTGCCTGATTCCCCGAGCATTGATTTGAGAAATGGCCTTCGTAGATAACTTCAGGGATCGGGAACCATAGCAGGCAATGGTAGAAGAAGCCTTTGTAGAGAGTAAAATGATGAGGGGGAGGATGATTGGCTCGGTCTGATGGTGAAGGAAGAACAAGCTCGACTTCTTCCGAAATACCAAATCTATGCATAAGTGCCATCAGCGAATCCGAGGTTGAGAGGGTTGAACCAGGTGGATCGGGTCACTTTTTCTTCTTTTTCTTTGGAGCCTGACGGTTAGAACCCATCAAATGCTTAAATTCCTCTCTAGCCACGGCTGGGTCAAAAAACCAGTCTTCTGGTTCAATTTTTGGCAGATCGGGATCCGCTACATCAGTAAAAGGGTTCACAGTCTCATCGAAAGGAGAATTGTGAAGCTGAGGCACTTCAAACCGTGAAGGATTCCCGGAATTGCTGCCGGCTCTCGAGGATTCAGAGAGCACCATTTTCCTACCAAGTAGAGAGGGTCCTACCCCCGAACCACTTGGATCATCCAGATCCTCCGAAGTGTGTGCACCAGAAGAATCTTCCCAGCTACAATTCTGGGCAGGAAGCGGATCGGAAGAAGGAGTTGGTTCGGGAAGCAGAGACTCCATTGAGAAGCCAAACAAGCGGGTGTACGGATCGGGGGATGCAGAAACAGATGACCGAGACATCCCTTTTGAATTGAAAGACGGATCGGGATCTCTGGAAGAAAACAGATAGGGATCCCTAACAGCTCGCGAAAGGAAATCTAGGCTTCTAAGATTCAGAGGATGGATCGGGATTCTCGGCAGCCTATCAAATCAGATCAAAGCCTTTAGGAAACTGAAGAACAAGTTGGAATCCTTTAAGAAGAAGCAAGTCAGATCCAAATCTTCAAACAAACTACCGGAGAACTCGAAGACAGCGGCGGAGTCAGTTAAAGATGGATCGGGAAATTCAACCGGATCGGTGGCGAAGGAAGAACGACAGAGTTCGGACTTGAAAATAACTTAAGCAAAAAAAAACTAGAGAGAGAAAGAAGAGAGAGGTTACCTGATATGAAGAAATTTTTGGAGAAGTGTAGTGAGGAAGTGAGAAGAATCACGGATTATATAGGCAAATGGTGACGTCATTCACCTCGGGAACCAGCAAAAACTTTTGCACTCCCCGATAAAGGTATCAGGACAGCAAACACGGCAATACTACAAACACGGCAATACTACAGAGATGGTTCGGGGTTATCCACGAATCATGGTTCGGGATCATCATCAAAAGACAGTTCGGAGAAACCACGAGAATCGTTGATCTCACTAGACCACTTACAGCTCGGCATTAACATTACTGATATTGCCAAGCTGGGGGGCTAACTGTTGGGGTCAGATTCCACCTCTTGAGAATCAACGGTTAAAATGGCTAAGTATGGAGAAACACTAGCAATGGTACCCCGATCTGTGAAGGGAGAGTTGGATCGGGTACTCCCAACTATGAAGAGAGTTGGATCGGGTACCCCGATCCGTGAAGAGAGAGTTGGATCGGGTACCCCGATCCATGAAGGAAGGGAGTTCGATCGGGTACCCCGATCCATGAAGAGAGAGTTGGATCGGGTACCCCGATCTGTGAAGAGAGAGTTGGATCGGGTACCCCGATCCATGAAGGGAGAGTTGGATCGGGTACTCCCAACTGTGAAGGGAGAGTTGGAACGGGTACTCCCAACTGTGAAGAGAAGAGTTGGATCGGTTTTCCCCTAAGTGAAGGAGTTGGATCGGTTTTCCCCAAACCGTGAAGAGAGGAGTTGGATCGGGTTTCCCCAAACCGTGAAGAGAGGAGTTGGATCAGGTTTCCCCGAACCATGAAGAGAAGAGTTGGATCGAATTTCCCCGAACCGTGAGGGAAGAAGTTGGATCGGGTGTTCCTTAACCATGGCAGGGGAAGGTTGCGCAAGAACCCCCGAACCATGGGCAATTGGTTCGGGTACTGTGATCTCAATTGAAGACAAGATGGGTCAGGTTCAAAGACAACCGTCGACACCCGAGCCGTGAACCATGATGTCACCCGAACCATGGTTCAACGATAAGAGATTTGGGCCGAGGCGACGAGCCCACAAATTTAAGCCCACATAAGAGATGACAAGGTTAAAGCCCATGAATGAAAGTCCATGGTGGTGGCCAACTTTGCTAAAAGGAAATCCCTAGAAATTAGGAAATCTTCCTTATCCCTTAGGAATAGGTTTGGGCGACTCTGGCTTGTATATATACTCTTGTATACCCTCAGAAAAGGGGATCCGCAATTTAACCTAGGAAAACTCTTTACTTTTGCTCTAACACATAAAGCTTTCTAAGCAGCTTAATAAAACACCATCTTTGGATCTCTGCTCGTGTTTTTGTGGTTTTTACTCAGAAGTTTCGGATCTCTCTGAAAGACTCTACAAATTCGATTGGTGTGGATTTATACTCCCACATTTATTCAAGCCGTTTAGAAAGCTGTTGTAGAGAAAATAACAAGTGTCTTGGTCGGTAAAGTTGCGGATCCCTTTTTCAAAGGTGCACATGTCTATTTATACAAAAATAAGTCGGCTAGGCCTCTTCCTAAATGATAAAGGAAAACTTCCTTGACTGGTTAACTTGGCCCACCAAACTCCTGTGGCTCGTTGCCTCGTCCCAACCAGATTTTGGGCTTGCTGCTTCGCTGGGTCACCAGAGATCCGGCTCGTCCCCTCTTTGTCTTGTCTTGATCTTTATATATTTAGCCTGTCTGGATTGTCGCCAATATTTTGGCTCGTCGCCAATATCTTGGCATGCCACCAAGTGTTTGGCTCGTCGCCAAGATGTTTGGCTCGCCACCGTTATCTTGTTGCGAAACCAAGTGTTTGGCTCATCGCCAAGATGTTTGGCTCGTCACTGTTATCTTGGCACGCCACCAAGTGTTTAGCTCGTCGCCAAGATGTTTGGCTCGTCACCATTATCTTGGCGCGCCACCAAGTGTTTGGCTCGTCGCCCCTACTTTGGCTCGTCATCGTTATCTTGACGCACCACCAAGTGTTTGGCTCGTCACCAATATGTTTGACTTGTGGCCAAGATGTTTGGCTCGTCACCATTATCTTGGCGCGCCACCAAGTATTTGGCTTGTCGCCAAGATGTTTGGCTTGTCGCCAAGATGTTTGGCTTGCCACCTTTATCTTGGCGCGCCACCAAGTTTTTGGCTCGTCACAAAGATGTTTTGGCTCATCACCGTTATCTTGGTGTGCCACCAAGTGTTTGGCTCGTCGCCAAGATGTTTGGCTCGTCACCGTTATCTTAGCGTGCCACCAACTGCTTCTCCCTGATGCCGAGCCAAGGATTTGGTTTGTCACCTCGACCTTTGCCTCGTAGGTTGTTCTCCTTGATGCTGAGCCAAGGGTTTAGCTCGTCACTGTTTGTTGGTTCGCCGGCATGTTGGCTCGTCACCATTCGTCGGTTCGCCACCATGTTGGCTCGTCACCGTTTGTTGGTTTGCCAGCATGTTGGCTCATCACCACTTGTTCGTTCGCCAGCATGTTGGCTCGTCACCGTTTGTTGGTTCGCCAGTATGTTGGCTCGTCACTATTTACTGGTTCGCTAGCATGTTGGCTCGTAACCGTTTGTTGGTTCACCAGCATGTTGGCTGTCTTGTACCACCGAAGTCGGTTAGGCCCAAGATCTTTACTTAGCTATTTTTGGTGATCAATCTCGATCGGTGTGGAAATTGCCCCAACAGTTAGCCGCCTACCTCGTCAGAGTCAGTGATGATGATGACGAGGTGAAAGTTGGTCATCTCCGAGATTGGCATCCGAGACTTTGCTTATGTTGTCGAACTATATTGGTGGGAATACTTGCTGAAGCGTTTGTTACCGAGTCAACACTGGGGTGTCATGTCGCCGAGCCAACACTGGCTAGTCATGTCACCGAGCCAACACTGGCGTGTCATGTCACCGAGCTAACACTGACGTGTCATGTCACCAAGCCAACTTATTTTGACATGCTGCCTCTTCTCGCTTGTGTTACCGAGCTGTTTTGGCTCGTAATGTCACTTTAGGATGTCATATTGCCGAGCCATCTTCTCACTTATGTTACCGAGCTATTTTGGCTCGTCATATCAGTGAGTAGTTTAGGCTTCCCTGCTGCCGAGCCATCTTTGTTCGGCATTATTATTGAATTGTCTTGGCATCCGACGTTGCCGTGCTGTCTGGATTGTCTAACTGCCGAGGCATCTTTGGTTCGCCATCGTTTGTAGAATTGTCTTGGCAGCCAACGTTGCCGTGCTATCTGGGTTGTCTGACTACCGAGCCGTCTTTGGTTTGGCATTATTGTAGACTTATCTGGGCAGCCGACGTTGCCGTGCTGTCTGGGTTGTATGACTGCTGAGCCATCTTTGGTTGGCATCGTTTGTAGAATTGTCTTGGCAGCCGATATTACCGTGCTGTTTGGGTTGTCTGACTGCCAAGCCGTCTTTGGTTCGGTATTATTGTAGAATTGTCTGGGTAGCCGACGTTGCCGTGCTGTCTTGATTGCCTGACTGCCGAGCCAGCTTTGTACTGCTGAACCATTGTTAGTTTGGCACATTGCCGAGCCATTACGGCGTGCATTGTTGCCGAGGCATTTGACATACCGCCAAGCTATAATGTTAACTATTACCGAGTTGGTTTCAATGCTTAGATCGCTGAACCGTTTTGTCATAAGAGTATTTGACAAGGCATTTTGCCGAGGAAAATGGCATTTTGTCGAGGAAAATGTGATGAGGCGTTTTGCCGAGATGTTGTGCCAAAATTATCATGATGGCGACGCGCACCAAAACTATCTTGTTGCTATGTGTCCAAGTACCAGTGTGCTATGAAGCATTGTATACTAGGTTTTAAGATGCTAAAGACTATCGTGCTAAGGAGCGAACGATATACGTTTAGTACTATGTTTTTGAGATGTTGAAGACCAGCGTATTAAGAGACGTGTGATTGCTGGGTTTAGACCAAACATATTTATGTCTCATACTAGACGATATACATCTAGTACTATGTTTTTGAAATGTTGCAACCAGCGATCAGTTGCTGGGTTTTGAGCGCTTTGTCAGTTTTAGGGCTTGCGGTGTTCTGACTTACATTCCCGTTTTTGACGATGAAACATGTTTAAAATCTCATACTAACTGGTGGCTTTAGTATTATGCTTCTGAGATGTCGATGACCAGTGTACCAATAGGTGTTTACTTCGAGTTTTAAGACTTGCGAGTTTTCGACTTACGGGTCCCTCTCGAAGGTAAACTTGTAAGAATATCGTTCAGGATATACCTTTTGGATATTAGACCAGGATATACCCAGTCTGAATTGATATAGCACGCTTTTATACCGGTGAGAGGGTGTTGAAGAACCTTATTCCATTAGAAATAACGGTTAAATCCACAAAGGATGCAATAGTTCGCCTGTTGTGGCCAGCAACAGACGAGATGGTAGAATATCCGTGAAGGATGTAAAGTTGTGATTTGTGTAGACCAAGTGACGCAAGTTTGAAATCGTTATCTTTGAAAAGTGTAATGCGAAAGATCGCATTTTCTAGACATGGGAGTATACATGTATACGTACCCACTCCCCCCCCCCCTTAAAAAAGGAGGGGGACAGCTGAACCCATCCGAAGATGAGCTGCCTACGTACCCTTTGTAGGGATCAAGCCGTTCCAGCGCATTGCGTTCCAAGATCTTGGTACTGGAATACTGACCATGTTAGCGAGCTCGTGCACTCCCAGGTGAATTGAAGTTGATAGTTCGTTCTCAGGTTCCCGATTCACCCTGGCTTTCTTCTGTTTCGTCTTCATGTTAAGTTCTGCTACGGGATTCCTAAGCTTATGCTCAGCCATAACACAAATTCGGGACTCCTTCTGATTTCCACGAATGGTTTTGATTCTGTTCGGCGTCGGGAACTTTATGCATAGGTGGTATGTTGATGGGACAGCTCTCATAGAATTTATCCAAGGGGTTCCCATGATTACGTTGTATATCGTGGGATGGTCTGCCACCAAAAATTCTACGATTTTTGTTACTCCTTTGGCTTGGACGGGTAGTCTGATCGTTCCAAGGGTCATTGTTGTTTCTCCTAAAAATCCGGTTAGTGGCTTCGGTGTTGTTGTAACTTCGGATAGACTGATCTCCATATGCCTTAACGGATCACGAAAAATAACATCGACAGAACTTCCTGTATCTATAAGCACTCTGGCAACGTCGTGGTCTCCTACGATTAACTCGATAACGAGTGGATCGTTATGAGGCTGGTCAATGCCGACAGTTTCATTTTGCTCGAAATTTGGTAAATTGGCGGGCGCCGACCAGTTCGTGCTAACATCCGCCTTGCGCTGGAAAGCCTTGATTGCGGACACCGTATCCATGTAGTATTGGGATCCTCCCATTATAATGTTAATTATTCTTCGGGAATCCTGATGTGCTTCCTCGTCGGTTTGCCTCCCTCTCTTAGCCGCGTCTTCAGTTCGGATGGTTTGATCGGGCTGGTCTTTTTCGTCTTCTTGTTCAAAATCATTAAGGCTGATAGTGTCGCCAAGCTCTCCTGCCGTTAGTTTCGCCACAAGTTTTGTGCCAAGACTTTGACAATTAGTGGTTGAGCGTCCGTAGTAACGATGGTATTCGCAGTAGGCCTTCTCGTCATAAGTGTTGGAGTTTCTTGCCCATGTGTTCCAAGGGACTCTCCCATGACTTGCACCTACTTGATAGTTATGGGTGCCTCCAAAACTGGGTTCTTCGTGTTGTTCGTATCCGGTTCCTTGATTATTTTTCCTGTAAGGCGGTGGGTTCGGAGTTTGGAAAGATCAGCTCGCCGTTTTGGCCGCTCCGTATTTTTGGGACAATACATTCATTTCTTCTTCGTTGACTATGAAATCTGAGGCTTAGTGCAGCGCGTCTTGGATTGATATTGGCGCATTGCTTTGAATCTCCTCATGAAACTTAATGTGACTTTTTAATGCGAGCACGGCTGCCTTGTCACTTACGCCATCGACCTTTGACATAACTGATTTGAATCTCCCCATGAAACTTCGCAGTGTCTCCGTCGGCCCTTGAGTTAATGTCCATAGATCGACATCAAAGGCTCCATAAACATAGATTAATTCTTCAAGAAGGCGGCAGACAGATGCTGGATATCATTAATGGAATTTCGCTCGAGTCTAGAAAACCATTGGAGGGCTGCACCTTTTAGGTGCTCCACAAATAGAAGGCAGAAACCGGCATCTCTCTCCTTTTCCCTAAAGTTGGCTCGGCCGATTGCTATGATGAACGCCGTTATGTGCTCCTTTGGATCGGTGGTCCCTTCGTAAACTAGAACTTTGATATTTTCTGGGTCAGAAATCATTGCCTTGGTGATCTGAGCTGTAAACAGCGTGTTTTGTGCTTCTTCTAGTACACGATCAATCTCTGGGACTTTACTGGTTTCCTTGTGAACCTGGGATCTGACAACTTTCATCTCAGCAGTGGCACGATCCAAAGAGGCTCGGATTTCATCCAGCTCTTCTCTCTGGGTTCGGCTCGTTGTTCTCGACTCGTTAGCGTATTGCGCCTGTTGAACCAATATGAGATTTTCTTCCTCCTCTGCCAGATTCCTGGCTCGGTTCAGGTTAATGTCACCTTTGCTGGTTCGGCCTCCCGTCGTTGTTGGTGCGAATCCCTCGTCAGCAAGATTTTATGCGCTGTGGTCTCCTTCTTCGTCGAGAACGATTGCTGCAGCCGAGCCACCGTCGGTGCGTAGGTCATGTCCATCACTGTCTCCCCTTGCTCCTCGGATCAGTCGAGGTGGCTCAGTGATATTTGATCTTGTCGCAGTTGGTGTTTGCTCATTGGTTGGATATGGCGATGGCAGTCCTCCCAAAGTCCTTGGTGCGTCGCGTGGTGTCAAAAAATCCAGGGACGGCGCCAAATTGTGGGAGTCGAAAAATCCAGGGACGTTGGGTTTAAGCTAAGTCGTCTAGTGATTCCGCTTACAGGTGGATTCATTGTCGAACCCATGCCTCCGAGTTGTGTGTTTATAGCTCAGCTCTCTGTCGCCAGCGTCTCGATTCTTTCCGTCAGCGAGCTATTCAACTTGTCTTGCTCCTCTGCCTTCTTCAGCAACGTGGTCATCATATTCTTCAACTCTGTCAGTGTTTCTGAAGTGCCTTCCGTGTTTGCTGGCGGTGGATTGGTTCTCGCTCCAAGAAGATCGACGCCAGTGTTGCTCGCATCTTCACCGATCCGGTCTCCATCGGTAGTCATCGTTTCAGATCTCGTATTCGGTGGTTCTTAGGTATCAGAAAGCTTAAAGACTCCCCACAGACGGCGCCAAATTGTGGGAGTCGAAACTCGCACAACTAAACTTGATTAGGAAAATTTAGGGATTCGAAAAACTTCTATGAAAAGAAACACAAGAATAGAGATCCAAAGATGGTGTCTTTATTCAAGCCGTTTAGAAAGCTGTTGTAGAGAAAATAACAAGTGTCTTGGTCGGTAAAGTTGCGGATCCCTTTTTCAAAGGTGTACATGTCTATATATACAAAAATAAGTTAGCTACGCCTCTTCCTAAACGATAAAGGAAAACTTCCTTATTCTTCGGGATTTCCTTTCTTCTCTGGTTTTCCTAAGTCAGCTCGGGTGTGAACTTCTTACTTTGACGTATTAACTTGGCCCACCAAACTCTTGTGGCTCGTTGCCTCGGCCCAACAAGATTTTGGGCTTGCTGCTTCCCTGGATCACCAGAGATCCGGCTCGTCGCCTCTTTGTCTTGTCTTGATCTTTATCTATTAAGCCTGGTTGGATTGTCGTCAACATTTTGGCGCGCCACCAAGTGTTTGGCTCATCGCCAAGATGTTTTGCTCCTCGCCAATATCTTGGCGCACCACCAAGTTTTTGGCTCATCGCCAAGATATTTGGCTCGTCACCGTTATCTTGGCGCCAAACCAAGTGTTTGGCTTATCGCCAATATGTTTGGCTTGTCGCCAAGATGTTTGGCTTGTCGCCAAGATGTTTGGCTCGTCACCATTATCTTGGCGCGCCACCAAGTGTTTGGCTTGTTGCCAAGATGTTTGGTTTGCCACCTTTATCTTGGCGCGCCACCAAGTGTTTGGCTCGTCACCAAGATATTTGGCTCGTCACCATTATCTTGGCACGCCACCAAGTGTTTGACTCGTCGCCAAGATGTTTGGCTCGTCGCCAAGATGTTTGGCTCGTCACCATTATCTTGGCGTGCCACCAAGTGTTTTGCTCATCGCTGCTTTTCCCTGATGCCGAGCCAAGGATTTGGTTTGTCACCTCGGCCTTTGGCTCGTTGGTTCTTCTCCTTGATGCCGATCCAAGGGTTTAGCTCGTCACTGTTTGTTGGTTCACCGGCATGTTGGCTCATCACCATTCGTCGGTTCGCTAGCATGTTGGCTCGTCACCGTTTGTTGGTTCACCAGCATGTTGGCTCGTCACCGCTTGTTGGTTCGCCAGCATGTCGGCCCGTCACCGTTTGTTGGTTCGCCAGCATGTTGGCTCGTCACCATTTGTTGGTTCGCCAGCATGTTGGCTCGTCACGGTTTGTTTGTTCGCCGACATGTTGGCTCTTCACTGTTTGTTGGTTTGCCAGTATGTTGGCTGTCTCGTTCCACCGAAATCGGTTAGGCCCAAGATCTTTACTTAGACATTTTCGGTGATCAATCTCGATGTGGTGGAAATTAACCCCAACAGGCCGTATGAGTTAGGTCACCGGAGTGACGAGTTAGGCCATCGAGTAAGGCCGTATGAGTTAGTTTACCAGAGTGAAGAGTTAGGCTGTCTGACGATGAGCTAGGCTGTTTGACGACGAGCTAGGCTGTCTGGCCATGAGCTACGCTGTCTGGCGAGCTAGGCGGTCGAGCGAGTTAGGTCATTAGAGTGATGATTTAGGCCGTCAAGTAAGGCCGTATGAGTTAGGCACTGGAGTGACGAGTTAGGCTGTCTGACGATGAGCTCGGCTTTTCTGACGAGGAGCTAGGCTGTCTGACGATGAGCTAGGCTGTCTGCCGACGAACTAGGCTGTCTGCCGACAAACTAGGCTGTATGACGACGAGCTAAACTGTCCGACCATGAGCTAGGCTGTCTGGCGATGAGCTAGGCAGTCGAGCGAGCTAGGCTATCTGACGATGAGCTAGGCTGTCTGACGACGAGCTAGGCTGTCTGACGACGAGCTAGGCTGTCTGACGACGAGCTAGGCTGTATGACGACGAGCTAGGCTGTATGACGACGAGCCAGGCTGTATGATGATGAGCTACGCTGTCTGACGACGAGCTAGGCTGTCTGGCCATGAGCTAGGCTGTCTGGTGATGAGCTAGGCAGTTGAGCGAGCTAGGCTGTCTGACGATGAGCTCGGTTTTCTGACGAGGAGCTGGGCTGTCTGACGATGAGCTAGGTTGTCTGACGATGAGCTCGGCTGTCTGACGAGGAGCTAGGCTATCTGACGACGAGCTAGGCTATCTGACGATGAGCTAGGCTGTCTGTCTGACGATGAGCTAGGCTGTCTGACGACGAGCTAGGCTGTCTGGCCACGAGCTAGGCAGTCGAGCCAGCTAGGCGGTCGAGTGAATTAGGCTCGAGCGAGTTGGGTCGTCGGACTGAACAGGGAAAATTGTGAGTTAGAGTCTTAATGCCAGAGAGCTTGTACTATTAATCCCCTTGTTCTCCAAAGTAATGAATTATTTTTCTCCTCTTTGCGGTCCTCCGTGATCTGTAATTGCTATAAGAGCTTTGCCAGCTGTTTCTTAGGCTCTCGATTTGCCTTCATCTTCTTTTGCTTTGTCTTTGAGATCTGCTTGGTGACGGGATTCCTGAGTTTGTTCTCCGTCAGGAAGCAAACTTGGAATTCTTTGTGGTTCCCCCAAATTATCTTTACTCGATTCGGGGTCGGAAATTTTATGCATAGGTGATAGATTAATGGTACGGCTCGCATGGAGTTTATCCAGGGAGCTCCCAGGATTGCATTATAGATCGTCGGGTGATCTGCTACCGAGAATTCTACCACTTTTGTTACATCTTCTGCCCAGACAGGTAGTCTGATCGTCCCAAGAGTCATTGTAGTTTCTCCCGAAAATCCGGTTAGCTGTTTCGACGTCGCTATCACCTCGGACAAGCTGATGTTCATCGCGAAAGATAACATCCACGAAACTTCCCAGATCTATTAAGATTCTGGCGACGTCGAAGTCTTTGACGATCAACTCGATGACAAGAGGATCGTTATTGGGTCTGTCGATGTCGTTGGTTTCTCTTTCTTCGAAGGTGATTACGTCGTCTGGAAACTTGGAAGGCGCGAACTAGTTAACACTGACATCGGCTCGCCGTTGAAAAGCTTTATTAGTGAGATCCGCCCATTGTCATGTTGATCCGTCTACAGTTTGAGTGTTCGTTTCTTGCGCTCCCGCGTTTGGTTCGACGGTTGTGGTTGTTTGATGCTAAAGCGGCAATACTCCTTGGGTTCTTGGCACTCTGATAGGTGTAAAAAAAACATCGAGAGCTGTTGGGTGGAGGCGTCTTAGGGATTGCCGAGTTGGATCCAAGCCCTAGCCAACTCGTCTAGCTCGGCTCACCGTTGCCAAGGCTTTCAGCTCGTCCGTCATCGTGCTGTTCAGTTTATCTTGCTCCGTCGCCTTCTTGAGCAGTGTTTCTAGCATCGTTTTTATCTGAGTCAGGACCTCCGGATTCGTCTCCAAAGTTGCAAGCGCTGGTGCATCTTTTGCTCCGGATCCATCGGCCCGATGTTCTGCGAGGCGTCAGTTCGTCTCTCTCTGTCGCCGGTCATCTTCTTTGGATCGCTCGTACGGTGGTTCCTTGGTGTAAGAAAATTTCAATGTCCCAACAGACGGCGCCAAACTATGGGAGTCGAAATCAACACAATTAGATTTGTCACGCAACTTTTAAGGGATCTAAAACTTCTGCGTATAAACCACGAAAACGAAGATCCAAAGACGGTTTTATTGAACTGTTTTGAAAAGATTTTGCGTACAAGAGTTTGAGAGCAAGAGGTACTAGGATTTTTCTAAGTAAATTCCGGATCCCTCTTTCAAGAGGTGTACATAGATATATATACTAGTTTGAGTCGGCCAGGCCAATTTCAAAGGGATAAGGAAAACTTCATAATCCTTCGAGATTTCCGTTTAGCTGAGTCGGCTTGGCTTCATGGGCCTTTGTCTTGACATCGGCCGAAGATGGGCTTGTTCCTTCGGCCCGCAAGTTTTCGTATTTTGCTTCGGCCCATTGCCTATGCCAGGATTGGCTTAGGCCTTATCGACTTCGGCCGTATTGGCTTCGGCCACATTGTCTTCGGCCACATTTTCTTCGGCCACGTTGTCTTCGGCCACATTGGCTTCAGCCACATTGGCTTCGGCCACTACTTCGTATAGAATTGGCTTCGGCCACGACTTCGTATAGAATTGGCTTCGGCCATGACTTCGTATAGAATTGGCTTCGGCGACGACTTCGTATAGAATTGGCTTCGGCCACGACTTCGTATAGAATTGGCTTCGGCCACGACTTCGTATAGAATTGGCTTCGGCCGCGACTTTGTATAGAATTGGCTTCGTATAGAATTGGCTTCGGCCATGACTTCATATAGAATTGACTTCGTATAGAATTGGCTTCGGCCAAATCGTCTTCGGCCACATTGGCTTCGGCCATGACTTCGGCCGCGACTTCGGCCGCAATTTCGGCCACGACTTCGGCCGTGACTTCGGCCACGACTTCGTTAGCTTAGACCTTATCCGATTCCTCGTATTTCTATACTTTGGCAGTTTCCATTGATCTCAGCTGGATGGATTCTGACCCCAACAGGATTCTATGAAAATATTCTTCTTTAAAGTTACCGGATCAGTAGTTAATCCTTCCAATTGAAAATCCTTTTTGCCTGTCTTTAAATTGTTTCCCTTTGTTATCCCACGTATAGTAGTTTGGTATTTCTGCGTAAGTGAGCTTCCGTGCGCGCGGCTAATTTCGTTGAGCTTCAACCAAGCTAACATTTGGGAGTGCTCTACAAATTTCATGTTCAACACAGTTTCGTAATCATCATCATCCTTGAAAAAAATCAATTGCTTCCCTGGTAGATGTAAAGATAGTTTCTCAACCGGTGTTGTACGAAAGGTTATTAGAAATTTCTGAATCATCCATGTTGCTTCAGAGGCAGATACATATCTACAAAATTGTTAAACAGAAAATTCACTGAAATACTTATTTTTTGTGCAATAGAATAAATATATATATCAATTAATTTCATACCTGCAATCGGAAAAACCTTGGATTTCATTCTTGTTTTCTCCATCTTTGGTTCCCCTCTCAACAGCTACGGCAACACGATCTTGTCCTTTGGTAATATATTTAAATAAGTACTTAATAGAACCGACTTGGTTACACCATTCCACATTGATGTGAGCTCGATATCATTTTAATAGATCTTTGTTGTAAGGGACGACATATGTATTGTCGCACTTAAGACCATTTTCTCAACAAACCTTATATTTTTCTCCTCGTGTATATTGGATACTCATATTTATCAACTGACGTAATATCAACATGAGCCTTGGGGAAAACTTAGAACATGCTCCATCAACCATGCATGGTGAATTCAGATTAACAGCACCACATGGACCATGAATCATGCAATCTTTAACCACTTGATAGAGTTTTGGATCTTCATCTTTGTCTGGTATTTCTGCGGAAATTACATTGTCGATTTCTGTAGGACCTTTGGTTTTGCAGCTTGGATGCATGAATAATATAATGTGAGCATGTGGAAGTCCGCGCTTTTGGAATTCCACAATATACATCGCTGGTTGGAAAGAAATGAATATCTATGATAGCGATTTGCAATTAAAAGTATTACCACACATTTAAAACGTTAAAATAGATATAAGTTTGCAAAATAAACTAAACTGAAACTGTCTTCCCAAAATTTCTTTCTTTGTTAGATCTTCCATGAGGCTGTCAAGTTTTATCTTGAAAATGCGACATATGATATCAGGTTTGTCGTCGTACTTTAGATTTTTTTTTCCAGGTATTTCGCTATTTCCGACCATTTAGGATTACATGTAAAGGTGATAAATAGGTCTGGTAAAACAAGGTGTTTACATGTAGCCATAGCGTCGTAATAGCTATTCAACATAAATCTAGGACCACCAGTAAATGAAGCTGGAATAAGAACATGATTACCTTGATCATTGGATTTTTTTGTTTCCAGCGTGATATGATCATGGGAAGCAGCAAAGACAAGGCATGTTTATATGTGGGAGCAAAACATCTAACAAGGGCTTGCAACTTCATGGTCTTGGATTTAAGAAGAGTAGATCTTAATTGGAGTATTTTCAGCCCAAAAACAACAAGAAAAGAGAGAATTTCGTCCAGATTCAAAGCAGCATTTATTTAAGTATTTCTCTCTCTCTTACATGCAGTTTAGAGTTTGAATTTTGTTTCCCTAGATGCTTTGCATGTTAAGCTATTTTATGGACGTTTTTGATGTATTTCCTCTATATAATGAGGCTCATTTCATGAATAAAAGTTAAGAGTTGAAAACCCTTCTTTTTTTTTGGAACCTTTGAGAGTGATTCTCATTTCTGTCAATGGTGTGTAATATCCATTGATTCGATCTTTGGTGCGTAATATCCATTGATCAACCCGGTAAATCAAGAGCCTTCCGCAACTCTTGTGCGACCATTCGATCCACCGATCCGTCTTGGTGTGTCATATCCAAGGGATCAAGCGGTAAAGCAGGAGTCTTCCGCAGCTTCTGTACGACCATTTAATCCACCGCCTTGTTCTTGAAGTGTAACAGCTTCTTTGAGTCAATGATTATCCCATTTGCCAACTTAGAGTGACGAATCCTTGGGAGATTCTTATCACAGCGTTAACTGCCTCTTTAACCGAATCATAATTCTCTGCTCTGAAATTTGACTGGTTCAATTTGATATAGGACAGCTGATTAGCTTTGATCAACGTATAACCATCTACCAAAAATTGTTGGAATAGACCCCTAGAACGTAGTAATGTATGAGACTCATTTTCCCTCTCTTGAATGCGGAAAGCAAACCACTGTCTCATGCTAATCTTCTTAGTTTTCTTTGTGGTATAAAATGAGGTAAATCCTTTTTCAATCCCAACTGTAAAACCGTCTTCTCCATACGGAAAATTAGAGGATATTCCAATGTAGTTCACATCTTCCCCCTGGTGATTAAACCCTTCTGCACCAAAGCCCTGCTGGATTTTGATAGTTGTATCGCCGAATCCTTCACAATAAGACATGGATCGTTGCTGATTTTTAGGAGCAAATTATCCATGGCTTTGAAACATGAGATTCCCTTTGAAAATCCAACTTTGACATGGCGTTACTCTAATTGTTAAACCCTATCTATTGAAACATGAGATTCCCTTTGAAAATCCCCTATTCCCAACAATGAAACTACTCAGACATGAACATGTAAACTAAAGCAAAAGTAATAGAAAACATATTCATTAAGAGTAAGGGTTCATAAAACTTCTCTGTAGAGGTACAAGAGGTGAGATATTCTCCGTTATCGCATAAAATAAAAGAAAACTAAAAGAATTTGGTGATGAAGAGAAATTTATCAAGTTTCAAAAAGAATGATGAAGACTTTTTGATTTTTGTGTCTGACGTGGAGATTATATAGGGTGAGGTCGTATTTAGGGTTATTCCTTTAGGTATTAGGAGATCAAATCAAAAATAGGAAAATTTCCTTTTTTCAGGAGGGACGATCGATCAATCGGCTAGGGTGATCGATAAATTGGCTAGGGCGGTCGATCGATCGTGCTTCATGTGCTCTGCTTGTTTCTCCTCGAACCTTGATCGACCAATCTTCAGTAAATCCAGCATATCTTGAGATCGCACCGTTGGATTTTCACGATCTAATATGCAAATCAAAGTTAACACTCCCATCTATCTTATGGTAATCTTTGAGCTACATCTAACGGTGGAATTTTTTCCATCTGATGAACATTTAATGCTAAAGATTTGTCCACAAATTGCTTTTGCATCCTTTTTGGTAAAATTTGCTCCAATTTCCTGTAAAGACTCTAAGATCCACAAAAACACTAAAGCTAGCCATAAAATACAAAAACCAAGTAGATTCTTTATTAAAACCTATTAAAAACACACTAAAAACCAGTAAAATCTAAGATATATCAAGCAGCTCGATCCTGTAAGTATTAGTAGGGAGCATCGTAGTCTGCTATCGTCTGGTGGTCCACATGTGCTGGTAATAGACTAAAATTGTGAGGATCTTGTGGTAGTTGAGCCACTAGGTTAAGTAAACCCTGTTCTTGAACTTGGACTTACTCGTTGATGGCTCTGGGCAGTTCAACTAGGCATGCTAGGTCTTGGTTTCTGTCGTGATCTCCCATATGAGTTTGTCATGAAAAATACAAAAACAAAAGAATAATTCGAAAATTTAAAGACAAATAAAGTAATGTCTTAGACTCTATTCTAGTCCTAGACTTGTAGTAACGTTATCAGTCTCTGGCAACAGTGCCAAAATCTTAATATCTCAGGTTTTAACCTGAGAAATATGCTGCAAGTGCACAATCACAGTACTATGGTTTGTGGGCAATGATGAACAAAAATAGCAAGACAAATAATTAAAATGATGCAAATATCAATAACACAAGTGCTGGACAACGGAGAATTCTCTAGGTATCATGGACTGTTTTATACAGATAATTCGTATTAGGAATTTTTTTTTAGATATTGTTCTTGAACTCAAATCAGTAATGAATAATCAACCCACTCTCGCAATGCTAATTACCTATGTCTAAACAACATAATTACTCAACTTTCGCAGACAATCAAGCAGTTTAACATGCAATAAGATTAGGTTCGATGGTTCACAAATTCCTATAATTCAACGTAACTCTCGTAGGTTATAACACTAAAATCTTCTAGACTAGTTTAGGAAACTTAGCTACACTTTTGGTGGGTCAGTTAACCTAATATCAGTTGGTAGTTAGTTATTCCTACAATAAGCAATACGTACGAACCTAGAGCAAAAACTCTAAAAGAATAAACCCTAGTCTAACAACCTAACGTCAACAATCCATGAATCCCGTTTTAATATCCTTTAACCCCAACTAAGAGACTACTCAATCATAATTAAATAATTCATGGCAAGAGAAAAGAAGGATTGCATAATTAGATCAAAGTAAAAGAACAATGGTTTAAATATCTCTTTAATGGTTACAGAGAGAATGATCCTTCGCCATCAAACAATGAAAACTACGAAATATGTTATGGTGGCTGTAAATTTCGTGGATGTCCTACCAATATAAGAAAAAAATGTATGTATAGGTCTTGAGACTCTTCTAGATCTTCTAAGGCTTGTTCTCTTCGGTTTGGGCATGCTTGGACTTGTTTTGGGCCTAGGAGACGTATAGAAAGTGATCCCGCTAC
This sequence comes from Pseudoturritis turrita, assembly GCA_900406555.1. Taxonomy (NCBI): domain Eukaryota; kingdom Viridiplantae; phylum Streptophyta; class Magnoliopsida; order Brassicales; family Brassicaceae; genus Pseudoturritis; species Pseudoturritis turrita. Next base: position 173,514 of record OVBL01000823.1, read on the forward strand.
AAAGAGAGCTCAGGGTGACCGTGGAAAAGAGGATGGTTCCAAAACTCACCAACGCGGGTAGAAGCCCTTTTCCTGCAGGTTGAGGTTTGCTCGTATAGGTTTCACGAAAATTGGCATAACTCTTTAACTGTCAGTTCAAGTGACTTGAAACCACTTTTGGATGAAATATAACTCATGTGAGTATCTGGTATCCAAAATTCCGCTTATTCCAATAAGTTTAAGGCCTTACACAAATCCAAAACTTTTGGTGCTTTAGATCTGTCTCGAAACTGGATTTATTGCCTTTTTGTCCTTTTTGTCCTTTTTGGTCCAATTTGTCCAAATGACCTGTAAAGACTCTAAGAACTAAAAAAACACTTAAAACACTTAATTATTTAAACATCAATTAAAACATTTTAAAAAATATTCTTAAAACCATAAAAACAGAGACATATCATACAATCGTCATTCTCATGTCTCATGGAAGCCTGACCCAAAGAAAAATAAAAATTTCTTAAAGGGAGATACGGAGAGGAAATGTAACACCCCGATTTCTGGAAATATGTGGTGCATGTGAAGAGGCTTAAAAGAATTGATTTGGCTACCTATATCACCAAAGTGCACTTATCTTTTCCGTCACACATCCTGAGAGAACTCCAGAGTTAAGCGTACTTGAGCCGGAGCAATTTAAGGATGGGTGACCTATTGGAAAGTCATTTTCAGTACCGTCTGAGTCTGGAAAAAACATGGGGAAAGATCTCGTGGTGATTTTCAGGGTCAGTAAACTAATCTTTCAACCCTCCCGGACTAACGCACTGGCCGTCAGACGAGGGTGGGACCCACAGGCCGAGAGATGGCATGGGACCCACAAACGGTTGCGGTCGGGGCCTTACAGAAAATGAATTGATGGAGTGAGAAAAACGAAGGCTGGAAAGTGTCAAGGTGTTCTATGATCGATACTCCTTCGGTAAGAGCACACACCATTGAATGAAACAATGTGAGAAAGTCATATGGTCCAAAAATCTTAAATATTGTAGACTTAGTGAAAGTTGTGGTTGGATTACAAAGAGAATGACCAAGTGAAGTTTGTTATAGTGGTCTGCAGATCGCAAAATCAGAACATGGTTTGAAGTAAGAGAGTTCCCGTATTTTCAAACCTCTTTTTGTACTTGGATTGTTGTTTTGTTTGAGAACAAACAAATATCTAAATATGAGGAACTTGACATACTCATATTTTACTTGTTTTTAATATATTTTAATAAAGAAATTATTTGGTTTTGGTATTTTATTGGTGTCTTTAGTGCTTTTATAGTTTTGAGAGTCTTTGCAGGTAATTTGGACAAAATGGAGGGAAAAAATGCAAAACAACCATTTTGGAGATCGGACAACTTTCAAGCGACATAAATTTCACATCAGATGAAAGAATTACCATCAATTGATTATGCTCAGATTTGGAGACAAGATAGATGAGGATGTTACCATTCTTTTCCAAGTGGTGTGAAGTAAATCAAACGATTAGATCTCAAGTTATGCATTTTCACTGAAGACTGATCAGTCTGGCGACAGAATAAAGCAAGTAGAGGATTAAGGGTCTGATCGATCGATCGATCCTTAGCTCCATTAGCCACAGCCTCAATTCTTATCCATGCTAATCGATCGATTGCCCTGACCAACCCTCCTGTAAAAAATAAGTAAATTTTGTAACTATTTGAAATCTTTCTAAATCAACTTGGAAAAACCCTAGCGCCCACTTCTGCATCTATAAAATCATAAAGGAGCCACAAAATTTAGGATGACAAGCACACCCACCACGTTTTTATTGTTCTAAGTTTGAGGGAGAAGATCTCATTTTCTTTATATTCCATTGAGATATTTATGAACCCTACTTATTCTATGTAATTCTCTTCTTCTATTTTTGTTATGTTTTCTTTTACCATGCTTGAGAAGTTACATTTTTGGGTTCAAAGATTTCAAAGAAAATTAATGGATCATTGATTTAGGATTGTTAGATTAAGGAGTTATCTTAAGGGTTCTTCGTCTAGTTTGTTCGTAAAGTAGGAACTATAGTAATTAAGTAGTAATTGATATTAGGTGAACTGGCGCGGCTTAAAGTGTTAGATTAGTTTTTAAACATAGCTTACACGAGCAAAAATCTCTAGAATGCGGGACTTAATTCTTTAACCGTTGATCCAAATTACTTGAAATCACTTCTGGATGAAAGCTAACTCAGATGGTTATCTTGTGTCCAAATTACAGCTTATTACATTGTATGGAATGTCTTCAACGAATTTCAAACTTCTGATACTTCAGAACTGTCCAGAAACTGGATTTCTTGCATTTTTTCTTTTTTTGTCCAATTTGTCCTAATAACCTATAAAAACACCTTAAAACACTTTAAACCATGTAAAACACAAAAGAAAAACGTTTAGAACCAAAGCTAAAAACAAGGATATATCAATCTACTTGGTAAATATTATCCATATAATCAAAGTCGGAGATCAAATTTCTTATATAAGGAATTTATATGGGTCACTGCACGCATTTTAAATTTAAATCGTACAAAGGTTATTTTACATGTTTCGGGACTATGTTGGCATTTAAACCAGGATTTAAGTCGGTTGTAAAAGATATTGTTTTAACTAATTTTTTTCCTTTCACTATAAAGGAATAAAATTCACTGTATCATAGATTTTTTGGAGAGCCCAAGAGTTGTTTCTCACCAAGAACTGGGAGCTGTTGCGCCAAAGAGGAGGAAGGCCCAAGATGAAGAGGTGGGCCAAAACGTGTTTCTGAGAATAGGAGATTATTTTCCCTTTAAAGGAAGTTGTTATGGGCCCCCAGATTGGCAAGTGTGATGGGCCACGGGATGGGCCTAGAAAATTTGCAAGAGGCCCGCGGAGACTAGAGCAGAGGATTAGCAATTCCCTCGGGGTGCGGAAGAAAATTGAGCATAGTCCATTCCGGGGTAGTTGAATTCACAAACAAGCGGCCTTAGAGATGGTAGATTCAGTCAAAGGATCTGCAGCTTTGTCTGCTGTTTCTCAACCATCGTCCTCGAAGAGGGCCCCTGATGAAGGGAGAATTTCGAAGGATTTTAAAGATCTGGTGGTTAAAGAAAAATCAGCGGCGGCCGCTTAAATGATATTAAGTTGGAACTGCCAAGGAGCGGGAAGCTTGTTTGTGAATGCTCTTTCTCATGAAAACTAAACGCGTTCACCTTTTTCTTCAAGATTTGCAAGCCTCTTTAGGGTATGATTTTTGCTTTACAGTTGACCCGTGTGGTCTTAGTGGTGGCTTGGCCCTTACGGCTTTAGCTGAATTTCAAGTTCAAGTTATTTTTTCCAATAAAAATATTATCGTTGTAGTGGCTACCATTCAAGGTAATAAAGTTTTTCCATCGTTTGTTTATGGGGAACCTATTGTTTATAATCAGAACCTGGTATGGGAACTTCTTAGCCGTATTAGTACTACTCGATTTGACCCGTGGCTCATGACGGGGGACTTTAATGAAATAACCATCATAATAAAACAGGAGGACGAACCAGGCCAAAAATCTCGTTCCTTAATCTCCGATTTATGCGACAAAGTTGTGGTATGGTGGATTTCCCGTACGTGGGTAATTGCCTCTCATGGGTGGGAAGGAGAGGGGAAAATGTTATTCGGTGCCGCTTAGATCGGTCAATGGGGAATGAAGAATGGCATGACTTATTCTCACATACTAATGTGGAGTATTGATGATGAGTAAGTTTTACCCAAAATAACTTGATGATGAGTAAGTTTTAACCAAAATAAAATCAATAATCTAAACTGCAAGTGCACAGTAGACGATTGTAGTATTTAGGGATCGAATCCACAAAGATCAAGGGGTGTATCAATTTAGCATTTGGAAGGATTTGTTTTAAAATGTCAAATCCTATGTTATTGAATCATGACTTTTAGAAAATCTATTAAAATCCAATGTTATTGAACTAGTGATTTGTAAAAGTACCTTCAAATCTAGTGTTATTGGAAATATATTAAGGATTTGATTTTTAGTGATTTCAAGGTATTTTAGAGGATTTTTTCTTAGCTAAAAATACAAAGAGCCAAATCTCATGGTTTTAGGTGGGATTGCACAGAATTTAATAACAAATTCTCTAGATTCACATAAAATCATTAAAATCATCTAAAAACTCATTAAAACTCAAATCACTCCAAGTGCTAGATTGAATACACCCCCCCCCCAAGTGTACAGTACAATTTTGTAAAATCAGGAATAAAGCTAAAATAAGAAATAGTGGGGTTTTGTTTTGTGACAAGATAAGTAACTTAAATAGAAAATAAAAAAATAAATAAAACGATAAGAAAATTTAAATAACTAAGCGTTGGATACCAAGGACTTCTCTAGGGATTCATGGATTAATTTATTCAGGCTTTCGAATAGATAGTTTAACCAATTTAGCATTCATGAACTCAAATCACTGTTTTGTAATTAACCTACTCTCGTAGCGATAATTACCTATCCTAAAACATCTCAATTACTCAACTCTCGCAGGCAATTAAAAAGCTAAGAATGCAATGTTCAGATCGAGTTTGATATGTTCACCTAGCCCCATAACTCAACTCTCGCAGCTTATGACGCTAAACTCACTTAAACTAGTTTGGATTGATTAATCAAGTGATGTTCAAGAAAAAACCAATCTATATTCAATCACTAGTTAGCTACTCTAGATCATGTAGTAGACACAAACTTAAATGAAGAATTCCAAATTGAATTTCTATTCTAATAATCCTATTTATCAAGCCATGAATTCCCTATCGAATTTATCCCCTTAATCCAACAAATCACTACTCAACCATAGATATGAAAATCAAAGCAAAAGTGTAAAACAAATTCATATTCATAAGAAGAGTAGTAAAAGGGTTTAGAAAACTTCTCAAAAGGTACAAGGAGGCGAGATCTTCTCCCTTATCGAACAAAGTGTAGAAATCTATGAAAGAAACTTTTAAAAAATGAAACAATTGTAACAATGAGAAGTGGTTATCAACCCCTGGTATTTCGTGGGTGCTGGAGATTATATATAGGATAGGGATCGAGTTGGAGCTTTTCCTTTGGGGTTTTGGAGATAAGATTGAGAAAAAATGAAATTTCCCTTTTTTTAGGAATGGCAATCGATCGTTCCCATGAGACTGATCGATCGTTCGCCTCACAAATTCTTTTCTCCAGCCAAAGTTGCGAATGTTTGATCCATCAACTAGGCTTGCTTCTCCTCGAACCTTTACCGACCAGTCTTTAGTAAATCGAGCATAACTTGAAATCGCACAGTTGGGTTTCCACGTTCTGATATCCAAATTGAAGCTAGCATCCCCATATATCTCTTAGTAAAATATGAGTTTGATCCAATGGAGGCAAGATCTCCATCTGATGCAAAATATTCGATGTTCAGGATATGTCATATCTTCAAATTGCTCGTTTTGCATCTTTTTGGTCCAAATTGCTCCAATTTCCTGTAAATATTCTAAGATCCACAAAAACACTAAAAGCAACCATAAAATGCCAAAATCAAGTCATTAAAAACCTATTAAAATGTATTAAAAAGCGGTAAATCTAAGGTATATCAAGTATCTACGTTTTATGGGGTAAAAAAAGTACATCCTCGCAAAAAAAAATGGTTGGGACGAAAAAGTTTCCTTTTGATAAACGATGGCTGTCTAAGCCAAATTTTTTTAAAAATTGTTAGAGAAGGTTGTCAACGGTCAGAAACACCACAGAGCCAATGTTGGCATATCGCATTGCCAACTTTCGGGATTGGATCTCTCGTTGGCAAAACAAAGACCAGTTTAACTCAGCCGATGTCTAGACGGAAGAGGAGGAGGAGATTGAAAAAACAGCCATTGAATATTTTCAAGAGATTTTATCGTCCTACCCAATATCAGACCTTGATACGTCTTTAGAGCATGTACAGAGTTCAGTAACTCCGGAGATAAACGCCTTCCTGCTCTGAGAGTTTTCTGCCTCGGAGGTTAAGGCCGCCATTTTTTCCATCCACCCGAAAAAGCTCCAGGTCTGGATGGAATAACAGCGTTGTTTTACCAAAAAATTATGGCATATTATTGGCCCACAAGTGGTGGAGATGATTCAAAATTTCATGACTTCAGGGATGTTAGATCCAAAGAGCAATAGGTCAATATTTGTTTGATACCAAAAACATAAAGACCCCGAGGAATGAAGGAGTTTCGACCAATCAGTCTGTGCAATGTTAGCTACAAAATAATATCCAAAGTGTTGTGTCAGACACTGAAACGATTTCTCCCCGTGATGGTGTCAGAGACACAATCGGCCTTTGTGGCTGGATGATATACCCCATATTTTACTACTTTTATATGGTTTTTAGTATTTTATCTATGCATTTTATTGCCTGTTTCTACCAAAAGAGGTAGTTTTCTCGTATATGTTGGTTTTAGAGTCTTAATAGGTTAAAACACCAAAATGATGCAAAAAGGATAAAAAAGAGTGTTAGCTATGCTACATCTATTCATTCAAGTCAAAGGAAACAACCCAAGTCACTTTATCTTCAAGAATATTTACTTTCTCAAGTTGGACGTAACAGATGTACCAGACGTTTGCCAATGCAGTTGTAATCATGTCATTTGGAGATGTGGTTATAAAGTTGCACCCGATTTACCGAAGACTGGTCATTCTACCTCGAACTTGAAGCAGGCGCAAGATGAAGCCAATAGCGAACCAGGACGTGGACCGATTAGGTGGGATTTATCCCCAACTGTTAGCCCCCCAGCTCGTCAGTTTCTGTTTTGATAGTGATGAGGTAAAAGTGTTCGATACTGGAATTGTCATAGATAGTTTGGCGAAATTGTTGTGCCGAGCTGTGGAATTGTCTACCGGCAGAAGAAGAGGTCGGTAGACGTATGCAGGTCGGTGTGGATTTCGAATTGATATGTTCCTTTTTGGCTGACACGTGGCACGTTCTAGACCACGTATTTTGACGGACATCAAAGAAACGTCCCAATTCTTCCCCGGCACGCCTCCTAGGTTAATTATTTCTCATAGGACATCGTGGTCCTCCTATAAATATTAGTCTTCAGCTTTTAGTTTTCACATTCTAATCTTTACCCAAAAAGGCATAAACTCTTCTTCTTCTCTCTCTTTTGTCGTTCGTTGACATGGAGATATTAGAGCTTCCTTCGGATATTATCTCTGTCATCATACGTAAACTTGGCCGTCTCACCTTGTGGAGACTTGGACACATCCCCCGATTAGGGCGAATTGGCGGAGACATAGTGTACAATAGTGAAGTCTTGAAGGAACTTTGTATCGATGACTTGTGCGAGAACACATATAAAATTCTTCTAGACGGGGCGTATCACAGCCTCTTCGTAACATATTTAGACGCCGAGAACCCATCTGCTATTTTATGAGGCTACAAGACTCGTGACCACGGAACAGGACATCAAGGTTGTAGCTTTCTATCCGCCCGTGAATAACTCCTTTGTGTCAATGTGGCAATATTCTGACTGTCCAGACTTGCCTTTTCCGCATTGCACCGTTGAGCATGGATATCAACCTGGATGCTAAAGATGTTACTTGTATTGGTTTGAGAGACGCTTTTATCGCATGACATATGGTGTTTATTACGATCGTTGATCGGGTGTGGGAGGCCGGCTTTGCTATCCCTGAAGAGCTTGCGAGGGTAGCCGCATAAGACAAAGTGTTTTTGTTTTAAATCGTGTTTTCCCCTCTGTGGGATTTATTAGTGCTTTGTATCATCTCGACCTTTGGGGACTTACTTTAGTGGAGTTTTTGATTCCTTTGTCTATGATTTTTGTGTTGCCGTGCTTTGAACTCTTCCGTATTGACTGTCTTAGCTTGTTCTTGTTCATAATACTGAGATCGCTGATTTTAGATCGTATTGCCAACGTTCGACTAATTGCCACCGAGGTAATGTACGCTTGGTACTTAGTCTTTTTTTTGTATTGTGACCAGCGATCTGTTTGCTGAGTTTAGACATTATGGCTAGCTATCCGTTTACTAGGTTTAGATGTTATGACTAGCGATCTGTTTGCTAGGTTTAGATGTTATGAATAGCGATCTGTTTGCTAGGTTTAGATGTTATGACTACCGATCTGTTTGCTAGGTTTAGATGTTATGACTAGCGATCTGTTTACTAAGTTTAGATGTTTACTTCGATTTACAAGCATGTTATCCTCCAACATGCTTACTCCGATCATAAAAATAGATGTTACGACCAGGGTTCTGTTTGTTGGGTTCAGATGTTTACTTCAGGGTTACAAGCACGTTTTCCTTCAACATATCCGCTCTGATAATAAACATAGCGCGCTTAAATATCCATTGAGGATGTAGTAGAAAATATCCATTTAGGATGTATTAGTTCGTTGTTGTGACCAGCAACAACGAGTTCGATAATTATATCGAAGAGTCTGTTTAGTTAAGGCTTGATGTTTTGCGAGATAGTCTATAAGTCAAGGGACTTGTCTTGATCAGTATTTGCAAAAAATGTATAGAAATGAGAGTATACACGTATACGTACCCACTGCCCCCCCCCCCCCTGCTTTTAAGGAGGGGGGGGGGAAGCTGAACCCATCCTAAGATGAGTTGTCTACGTATCCTTTTCGGGGATCAAGCTGCCTCGTAGTTCATGTCTGATCTGATTTAGTGATAGTATTTTTTCATATTCATTTCATTTCAAGATCGTTGAATTGGCACATCGGCCATGTTAGTGAGCTCGTAGACCCATAGACAAACTACTTTGGTGATTTTATAAGGTCCTTCCCAGTTTGCTCCTAGTTTCCCAGTTTGCTCCTAGTTTTCCAGCATTCGTTTCCGCCGTGTTCTGGAAGACTTTCCTTAGAACCAAGTCTCCTTCGTAGAACCTCCGGTTTTGAACATTAGAGTTGTAGTACTTAGCCGTTGCATGATGGTAATTTTGAATCCAGATTAGTACTTGGTCGCATCTTTCGCTGATCTAGTCCAGCTCGTCAAGTGGTAGTAGATGATTCAGGTCTTCTTGTTCGGGGAGAAGTCTACGGTGAACTCTGGGGAAATGTATTTCTGGAGAAATAACGTATTTTGTTCCATAGACTAAAGCAAATGGGGTTTCTCCTGTAGCTCATCGTGGAGTCGTGCGATGACACCAGAGTACTCCTTCGAGTTCGTCGGCCCATTGACCCTTCCTTTTGTCAAGGTGTTTCTTTAGGGCGTCGAAGATAGTGTTGGGGTCGGTTTTCACCCCACTGAGATCAATATAAAATTAACTAAGTATAGAAAATGGACAAGCATGACAAGCCCAACTCATCACGAGCCGAGCCCAAGAAGCCGTGATGGACCAAACCCGTAAAAGCTTTGGAAATCCGAGCCCTTAAAATAAAGAGAACAGATCGGCTCGGTATCATACTAAAGATCTCGGTCTGGCGATAACAAACAATATCTTTGAGTTAGATTTCATCCAAAAGAAGTTTGAAGTCATTTGGATCAACGGTCAGAAAGTTACACCAATTATCGTGGAGATGTATCAATCTTGGCCCGCACGTCCCTAAGCTGAAAAGGGCTTGGTATGACACGAGAAAAAGACATACCGAGCTGAAATTTGCACATAAGATAGATGATTGAGTTAGCTTTCATCCAAAAGATGTTTGAAATCATTTGGATCAACGGTCAGAAAGTTACACCAATTATCGCGGAGATGTATCAATCTTGACCCGCGCATCGCGGGCCGAAAAGGGCTCGATATGACCCAAAAAGAAGAAATAACAAGCTTAAATTTGGGCACAAGATAAATGATTGAGTTAGCTTTCATCCAAAAGAAGTTTGACGTCATTTGGATCAACGGTCAGAACGCCATTATTGTGGAGATGTATCAATCTTGGCCCGCGCGTCCCAAGCCCAAAAGGGCTCGGAAGGACTTGGTAAGAATACTTAACGAGCTGAAATTTGGACAAAAGATAGATGATTGAGTTAGCTTTCATCCAAAAGAAGTTTGAAGTCATTTGGATCAAGGGTCGGAAAGTTACACCAATTATTGTGGATATGTATCAATCTCGGCCCGCGCTTCCCCGCGCCGAATGGGAGTGTCACCCGAGCCAAATGGGAACATCACCCTAGCCATAGACAAGGTGGCTCGGCCCACTTTGCCAAAACAAAGGGCTCGGCCCGTTTCCCACGAAGCCAAAGTGCTCGACCCACTGGTCCCCGAGCCAAGCTGTCGTTGTCCTTTTAATAACAAGCCGAGACACGTTGTTAGATCTTCATGGGCCGAGGCGTCATACCAGGAACCTTGTGGGCTGAGAGGGAAAAGGAAGATAGACATAAAGAAAGGAAAACAAGCGAAAGAATAGGAGAACTTCCTTATATTTCTAGGAGTCGCCCTAGCCGACCTAAACTTCTATATATACTTATGTTAATCTCTTGAAAGGGGGATCTACAATTTTACCTAGCAAACACTTGTTATTCTCTGCAACAGTTTTCTAAACAGATTTAATAAAAACACCATCTTTGGATCTCTGATTGTGCTTTCGTGGTTTTTACTCAGAAGTTTCAGATCCCTTAAAAGTCTTGACAAATCTAGTTGTGTGGGTTTCGACTCTCACATATAGTCTTGCTTATTGCCTCGGCTTGGCCATTTCCTTGTGGATATCGAGGCGTGGACTTGCTAAGTCGAATCTTCCACTTTTCGCAGAAAGCTTCAAATCTTGTCGAGATGAATTGTGAACCTTTATCAGTGACGATCTCGTATGGAACTCCATGTCGGCAGATGATGTTCTTCCATACAAAGTTTTCTACTTGGGCATCATTTATGTTGGCGTAGGAATCTGCTTCAACCCATTTGGAGAAATAATCCGTTAGAACAAGTAGGAAACATTTCTGCTTAGATCGATGTAGAGGCCCAACGATGTCCATGGACCATCTCATAAATGGAATAGGGTGCCGAGATTGAAGACAACAGTTCGGTTGGTTGATGGATCATTGGCTCCTGTCGTTGACATTTCTCGCACTTCGCAGAAAACTTCTCCCAATCCTTCACCATAGTGGGCCAGAATTAGCAGTGATGTTTTATTTTGATTGTTAATCCTCGTCCACCAGAATGATTGCCGCAAGACCCACTGTGGACTTCTTCCATGAATTGTCTGGCTTCTTTCCCTTCCACATAAGCCAACAGCGGTCCCGAGAATCTCCATTTGAAGACGTTTTCGTCAGGTAAAACATATCGAGCTACTTGAGCTCCAGTTATCGCATTGACGGAATCGGGGATGCTAATACTCGGGTGTTCGATGAACTCTACCAGAATGATTCTTTTCAAGCCTGGGTTGAAGGTAGATGCTAGTGCTGCCAGTACATCCGCCGAGGTGTTCTCTCTACGGAGTATTCGAGTAAGTGTGAATTCTTTGAATTTTACAGCTAGCTCTCGAACAATTTTCAGGTATGCCTCCATCCTTTCGTCTCTTGCTTCGTATTCGCCGTTGAATTGATTTACCACCAGCTGCGAATCACAGAGTGCATTGATGCTTTTGACTTAAATTATGTGGGCAAGCCTCAGACCGGCGATTAAAGTTTCGTATTCTGCCTCATTGTTAGATGCATGGAATGCCAGCCAAAATGATTGTTATAAGACTTCACCCGTCGGCATGAAGTGTCAATGTTGGATTTGGCGCTGGTTCTTCCACGCCTTCTTCCGGTAGTTCGATAAAGAATTCTGCTAATACTTGAGATTTTGCGCAGATTATGCTCCGATATTTGATGTCGTATTCGCTCAACTCTATTGTCCATTTTGCCAATCTTCCGGACTGGCTGGGACTGTGCAGGATGGCTCGTAAAGGGAAAGTGGTTAGGACCACTATAGAGTTTTACTGGAAGTATGGCCTTAGTTTTCGAGTTGACAGTACTACGGACAATGCCAGCTTCTCTATCTGCTGGTATCGGGTTTCTGCGTCGGTCAAAGTTTAGCTTACATAGAAAATTGATTTATGTCCACCTCGTTCTTCTCGGACGAGTACCCCACTTATTGCGGTAGCTGAGATGGCTGTATATAAGAGCAAGGGCTCCCCCTTCACGGGTTTTGTGAGCATTGGAGGATTCGTCATATAGCTTTTCAGCCGTTGGAATGCCTCTTCGTATTTCTTGGTCCATTTGAACTTCTTGTTTCCTCTCAAGAGGTCATAGAATGGCAAACACTTGTCGGTGGATCGCGAAATAAAATGGTTCAAAGCTGCGACTCGTCCTGTAAGCCTCTGGACTTCTCGCTTCATCTTTGGTGAGGCCATCTAGATCAGGGCGGTGATCTGTTTTGGGTTCGCCTCGATGCCATGACGAGTTACTAAGTATAGGCACGGGCATTCGGGTAACCATTCGGATTTCGGGTCAGTTAATTCGGTTATCGGGTTTTCGGTTTTAGGAATATAATACCCATTCAGGTATTTTAAAATTTCGGTTCGGTTATTTTCGGTTTTGGGTTGGTTTCGGTTTTGGAAACGAAAACCGAAAATAACCAAATTTTTCCGGGTTCGGGTTCGGGTGGTATTTTCGAATTTTTCACCCAAAATACTCAAAAATTATCCGAAATACTCATAATTATCCGATTTTTTCCGGATTTGGTTCGATTTAATTATTTTTAACTCGAGTTATCCGAAAATATACGAAAATAACAAAAAATATTGAAAAATTCAAATAATATACCTAATTAAATTAATTATTTTTAACCAAATATATCCATAATACCTTAATTGACCGGAAAAACAAAAAAAAACTAGAAAAATTGCCTAAACTATATGAACATACTCGATCTTAAATCAAAATATATCTAGGTTAATTTATGTTTCGGATACTTCAGATACCCGTTCGGGTTTCGGTTCGGTTCGGGTTCGGTTTCGATTTTTCGGTATTAGATGTTGAGAACCCATTCGGGTATTTTAGAAAATCGGATTCGGTTCGCTTCGGATGATTTCGAGTCGGGTTTGGTTTGGTTTTTTGGTTTCAGATTTTTTGCCCAGCCCTAACTAAGTATCCGAGGAATTCCCCTAATGTGAATGCGAATCTACACTTGGTCGGGTTGAGCTTCATGTGATGTAGGTTTAGTTGCTCGAAGTACTCCTTTAGATGGGTTACATGGTCCTTTTCTTTGAATAATTCCACGAGCATATCATCCATGTAAACCTCCATCGTTTTGCCCAGTTGATATGCGAACACCTTGTTTACCAATCTCTGGTAAGTTGCCCCGGCATTTTTGAGGCCAAAGGGCATCACCTTATAGTAGTATATCCCGCGATCTGTGATGAACGCAGTTTTCTCCTGGTCGTCCGGATTCTTGAAAATCTGGTTGTACCCGGAAAAGGCATCCATAAATGAAAGGAGCTCGTTGCCTGCCGTAGATTCCACCAGTCGATCGGTATGTTGGCTTTTCCTTTTTTTGCGATCCTCCGTGATCTATAATTGCTATAAGACTTTTGCCAACTGCTTTTTGGGTTCTCGATTTATCTTCATTTTCTTTCGCATTGTCTTCGAGATTTTCTCGGTGGCAGGATTCCTGAGCTTATGTTCCGTTAAGAAGCAGATTTGGGATTCTCTCTGGTTTTCCCAGATCGTTTTTACTCCATTTGAGGTCGGAAATTTTACGCAGAAGTGATAGGTTGATGGCACGGCTCGCATGGAATTTATCCAGGGGTTCCCGGGATTGCATTGTAGATTGCTGTGGGGGTGTAAATCCGCACAATTGAATTTGGTTAGACTTTTAAAGGCGTCTGAACCTTCTGAGTAAAAACCACGAAGACACAAATAGAGATCCAAAGATGGTGTTTTTATAAAAGTTTTTTAGAAAGCTGTTGCAGAAAATAACAAGTGTTTGCTAGGTAAAATTGCGGATCCTCTTTTTAGAGGGTGTACATGAGTATATATATAAGTCAAAGTCGGCTAGGGCAACTACTAAAACAATAAGGAAGCTTTCCTATTTTTTCACCCCCCCCCCCTTCTCTTCTTCATATCTATCTTTCTTTTTCTCCTTCGAATATTTCTGAGTCGGTTTCCCATGATGGGCTTTAGCTCATTGCTCCGACTCATACATTTGATGGGTCTTTTGGTTCTGGTCTTAAGCCTTACAGGTTGGGTAACCGTGGGCCTCACTCCGGTTCTTCGCGTCGGCTCGGGTGCCTTCATGCATCACGGCTCGGGTATCATCGCTTCACGGCTCGGGTGGTATTTTGGCTAAGCGGCTCGGGTGGCATCCTTCCTCGACTCGGGTATCATCGCTTCATAGGTCGGGTGACACTCCTCTTCACGGATCGGGTGGCATTTTGGCTAAGCGGCTCGGGTGACACCTTCCTTCACGGCTCATGTGATATTTGGTTCGGGTGGCATCTCGAGCAGTCGGTCATAGTAGTTGCGTACCCGAACCATTTTCGAGTGACACCCGAACCATTTTCGTGGGACACCCGAATAGTTTTCAAGCGACACATGAACCGTTTTCGAGCGACATCCGAACCGTTTTCGAGTGACACCCGAACTGTTTTCGAGTGACACCCGAACCATTTTCTTGCCACATCCGAACCATTTTCGAACGACACCCGAACTATTTTCGATTGACACCCTAACCATTTTTGAGTGACACCCGAACCATTTTCGAGTGACACCCGAACCATTTTCGAGCGAGATCCGAACCATTTTCAGGCGACACCCGAACCGTTTTTGAGTGACACCCGAGCCATTTGAGTTTGGCTCAGGTGTTCAAGCCACCTAGTTGACACCGAGCCGTCTTAGCCATTTTCTCATCTGTTAACTTCAGGTGGATGAAAATTGATCCCAACAGTTAGCCCCCCAGCTCGTCAGTTTTAGTGATGAATGTCGAGGTTAAGAGCATTCTGAAGTTAATATCCCTAGCCGAATTATCGTGGTGATCCCGATCTTTTACTCACTGTCACCCCTAACCATTTTTCACCATGTCCCCGAGCTGTTTCTCCCTGTCACCCGAACCGCTGAAACGAGGGTGTCGAACAGTTCGAGCAAGTCCTTGATGCGCTGAAATATGCCACCGAGCAGTTATGTTGCTTAACTGGGTTAGGCTAATCAAGAGTTTGGATCGGGGATCATAACATCTGCAGATATTTCCCGAGCCGTCTGTGATCTAGCCTTCTCCCCAATGTTATCATATTGAAGACATTCAGCTCGGGGATTTCATATAATACTAACTTTGTTCGGATGACATTGGCAAGCTATCACCTTTCTCGGGGAGTCTAAACGTTTATGCTGATTCTCGAGGCGTATGACGTCACTGCTTGCCTATATAAACTCTGATGCCTCCCAATCTTTCACAACTTCATTTCTCCGAAAATCCTCAAAAACAGGTAACCTCTCTCTCCTTTCTCTCTCTACTTTTCACTTAAGTTATTTTTAGCTAGGGCCTTCGTTATTCCTCCTTCGCCGCCGACCCATTTGAGTTCCCCGATCCACCTTCAATTAGCTCCACCGCTGTTCTTGAGTTTTCCGGTAGTTTGTTTGAGGATTTAGATCTGACTTTTAATTTATTTAGAGGATCTTGATATGTTCTTCAATCCTTAGAAGGCGTCGATCTGTTCTGATAAGCTGTTGAGAACCCCTATCTGTTTTCTGAATTTTCGAAGATTTAAATCTTTTCTCCTGAGTTATTAGGGATCCCGATCTGTTTATCTATCTTCCAAAGACCCCGATCCATTTCCAAACACAAAGGATGTCTCTGTTATCTGCGTCTATGTCACCCGATCCGTATGCCAGGTTGTTTGATAGTTCAGGCCAGTCTTCATTTCCCGAACCGTCTTTCTCTGCCGATCCGTTCAATGCTCGAAGTTGTAGTCGAGCATATTCTTCCGGTGCGAATATTTCAAAAGATTTGGACGATTCAAATGGTTCAGGGGTAGGACCTTCCACTCTTGGTAGGAAAGTCGTGTTCTCTGAATCCCCGATAGCCAACAATAATGCCGAAAATCTTTTGGAACTTGAAGTCCCGCACCTTCACAATTCTCCTTTTGACGAGATGGCAAATCCTCTCGTTAACACAGTGGATCCCGAGCAGGCAAAATTTGAACCAGAGGATTGGTTCTACGATCCTGTTGTGGCTAGACAAGAGTTAGAGCGTCTGGTTGGACCTAACCAACGAGCCCCAAGGAAGAGGAAAGCTAAGAAGCGACCCGATCTACCTGGTTCAACTCTCTCTACCTCAGATTTGTTGACAGCCCTTCGGAAGAGATTTAATATCTCGGAAGAAATTGAATTAGTTCTTCCCTCAACGATGGACCGAGCCAATAAACCTCCCCCGATCACTTTACTCTCTATGAGAGCTTCTTCTACCGCTGCTGACTATGACTCCCGATCCCTGAAGTAATCCTACGGTTTTTATGGAAGCATAATTTGGCCATTGTTCAAATCAATGCTCGGGGAATCAGACATCTGGTCGGCGTTCCTGTCAGGAGTCACGAATGCGATGTTGAGGTTGGGGTCGAACAAAAGAGAGTTGAAGTACTATGTATCGGGTAAAGCCAAGAGGAAGATCATAAAAGGATTTTCGAGCAAGGTTGATAACTGGGAGGATTATTTTTTCTTTGTCCCCGTCACCGAGGCGTCAGTGGGCTCAAGATGTCTTGGCTTAATTTAGATGAGATGGGGAGAACTTGGCAGCCGACCTGTAGCTTGTTTTTTGGGTTACGGCTCAGTTTTCTTTTATATATTGATTTTGTTTTAGGTCTCTTACATTGTTTCCTTCTTTTGCGGCACGCCATCTTGAACTCTAGTTGTCTCCCGATCTGTCTACGATTCACGAAGCGCTTTCAGCTGGAAAGTGTAGTTGGAAAAGAGATTTCAATCTTCAGCGAGTGGAGAGAGCCTGAGCCCTTTTTAAAGGTCAATAAGTTGGTCAATCATCTTCTTCCAACTCTTCAGACGACACCATGGGAAACCCCACATTCAGGGACAGAGCCGCACCCAAAGCAAAACCGGAAGCTGAAGCTAGGGAGAGGAAAAAGCGGGCTGAGGCATTGGGTCAACTTCGACCCCCGAACACCCTTACTCCCGCCACTCTTGTCCCCAAGCCAATCTCCTCAAGAAATCCTCCCGAGCCGACTCCCAACTCAGTTCCCGAAGGGGTTGTGTTAGGGCTCCGTCCCGTAGATTCCAAGCTCTTACCGCACAAAGATAAAGGTAAGGGAAAAGCCAAGGAGAAAAAGGGGCCGAGCCGAAAATGCCAGTCATCGACAGATGACAGAGGTGATGGATTGGCTGAGGCGTCGAAGCGATAGCGACTTATAATGAAGGGGCTTATAATGATGCCCGAGGTGATTTCTCGACTCATCCCCGAGATGATTTCTCTATCCGCTGCACCCATTAATGCTGAAGGGGCTTATAATGATGCCACGGCGTCTGCGGCTATCTTCTCCAAGATCACCTGCCTAGGTGATCGTTTCCCTCCATCCGACACCTTGCTTAGGGATAAGTCCTACAACGAGGTTTCTCTCCGTGTTGTTAAGGTATGCCTTCTTGTCAACATTCAAGTTTGCTTTACCGCTGAGACCCGAGCCGTTTCAGTTTATCTACCGTCGAATAATGCCTTTATTTCTTGCGCAGTTCGTAGCCCATCTTAATAAGATGGTTCTAGGGTATGAATCCGACGCTCGTAAGGACATGGAGAGAGTTGAGGACGCCAGGAGGAAGGCCATTGAGCTAGATGGGAAGCTCAAGGATGTCGAGATGAGTCGCGCTTCTGAGAGAGAAAAGGCCATCAAGAGGATTAAGGATCTTGAAACTGAGGCAGAAGTGCACAGAAAGCATCGCAAGGAGGCCGACGAGCGGATTATACGATTGGAATCTAGCAGGGCAAAGCGTGATGCTCATATTACCAGTTTAACGAGGCAACTAGATGCAGCAAACGAGCTCCACGAGGTCAAGATGAAGCAGGCAGTTCTGGAGGCCAAACGTAAGATGAAGTCATCGTTCGAAGACAAAGTCTCTTTGAGCCAAAAAGCTTCTCGGTGAGATTGAAGGTGAGCCGAAAGATAACATGCTTGATCTTGCTCAGATCAAAGGAAATCTTTAATTTATTGGATTGCTTCAAAGTGAAGAGCCGCCATCTCTTGACGCCGGGGCAAAGAATCTGGCCGAGCAAAGGGGGAGCTCGAGGGTGCCCACGAGGCATTTGCCAAGCTGATTGTTGATCTAGGGCACACACTAAGATTGTCCCCATTTCGCTCTGACATCTTAAAAGAGCTTAATGATGGCGAGCCTATGGAGATGGCCGCTTCGAGTGTCGACATCAAAGACTTCTCTGGTTGGAACAAGGGAACACCGGGTTTGTCTACGCCCGACTTGAAGAAGACGCCAGAGGATCCGACATCTTCTGAATCAAGCGGGGGTAGCTCGATGAAGATTCCCGAGCTGTTTCCTGAGGAAGGCATCGAAGAAGCTATGATCATTCCCGAGCCAGGGAAAGTCATTGATTCCATCATCGAAGAGCACGAAGAAGGAGAGGAAACCGAGAACCCTAAAGGGCTGGAGCAAGGGGAGATCGAGAATCCTGAAGTTCTAGAATCCTATGATCCTTTATTTTTTGTATAGTTTAAAACTCTTTTGGATACCTAGATGGCTTTATCCGCTTTGTAGTCTTTTTAAGAACTACTATTTTTTGTCTTGCCATTGATCTGATCGTCAGATTTAAGGATATCGTTTTTTCATTTTATATCGGTTTTTCATTTTTTAAGAAAATGCTTTGTGTTTGATGAAAAATAGCCAAGTGTGCTTTCTTGTTCGGCAGCAAGTCTAAGTGCTTTGCTTGCATTGTTTTAACAAGAAATAACTATTTTGTCGAATACATGTTTGCATAGCTGCGTCTGAGATGAACATTTCAGTTTACAGATATGTTACCATTAACTTATCTGCTGCGATATGAATCATATGTTTGCATAGTTAGGTTTGAGATGAACAATTCGGCTTACAGTTATGTTACCATAAACTTCCCTGCTCTGAAATTGATCATAAGTGTGCATAATTTAGTTTGAACATTTCGGTTTGCGGATACGTTTACGAATATGTCTATTTTGTTAAGACTTAGTGATCCTTAAAGGATGTTTAGGTAACACTTGTCTTTGAAAGCTTTGTTTTGACAGATTGTAGAATCTATTACAAAGATGGGAGTATACGAGTATACGAGATGCCTACATACCCTTTGCAGGGATCAAGTCGTCCCGTTGATCGTGTAAAATGGCTTAGTGATAATACTTCTTGAGGTGCATGGCGTTCCATGATCTTGGCACCGGAACATCGGTCATGCTGGCAAGTTTATAAACACTTGGTTTGACTACCTCTGTGATCCTGTAAGGTCCTTCCTAGTTTGCTCCCAGTTTTCCAGTATTTGTTTCCGCCGTGTTTTGAAAAACTTTTCGTAAAACTGTCTCCTTCGTAAAATCTTCATCTTCGAACATTGGAGTTATAGTACTTTGCTGCCGCGTTCTGGTAGTGTTGGATCTTGATCAAGACCTGATCTCGTTTTTCATTGACGAAATCCAACTCGTCAACTAGTAACAGGTGATTGAGCCCTTCTTGCTCCGGAAGAAGTTTGCGGCGAACTCCCGGGAAATGTATTTCCGGTGAAATAACACACTCTGTTCCATAGACAAGGGCGAATGGGGTTTCACTAGTTGCTCGTCTTGGGGTTATGCGGTGAGACCACAGTAGTCCTTCCAATTCTTCAGCCCAATGTCCCTCCTTTTCACCGAGACGCTTTTTCAGACCGTCAATGATTGTCTTGTTGATTGCTTCTGCCTAATCGTTTCCTTGTGGATACCTTGGAGTGGACTTGCTAAACCTGATCTTCCATTTTTTGCAGAAGGTTTCGAAATGATTAGAGATGAACTACGAGCCATTATCCGTTACAATCTCGTATGGTACTCCATGCCGGCATATGATATTCTTCCATACAAAGGACTCCACTTGTGTGTCTTAATGCTAGCGTAGGAATCGGCTTCGACCCATTTTCGAAAAATAATCTGTTAAAATCAACAGGAATCGCTTCTGCTTTGAGGGGTGCAGTGGCCCAACGATATCCATGGACCATTGCATCAATGGGTATGGTGATGAGATTGAGGAGAGCATTTCCGTTGGTTGGTGAATCATTGGCGCGTGACGTTGGCACTTATCACACTTGGCCGAGAACTTGTTGCAGTCTTTGATCATCGTTGGCGAGTAATAACCATGGTGCTTGACTTTTATCGCCAACGCTCTTCCGACTGAATGATTGTAGCATCAACCATTGTGAACTTCTTCCATGATTTTTCTCGCATCCATTCCTTCTACACAGCTCAACAATGGTCCCAAAAATCTCCACTTAAAGACGTTCCCGTCGAGTATAACCTAACGAGCTGCCTAGGCTCAAAGTTTTCGAGCTGTCCACTTTTAGGTGGGTAAGACCCCATCGTATATATATTCTCTTATTGCGTCGAGCCACTTCTTCTCGCAGCCATATTCTGCTTCATCGTTGATCTCGTTTGCTTCTTCATTGGGTGGTGATTCGACGACAGGGTCATCATTGCTTTCGATGATTGCCGACTCTTCGAGAATGTCCTCTTCCATTGGAGCAATATCGGGGTCGGTGGATGGTTGGTTTACCGGTCCTTCCGGCATTTCAGCTGTCTCCTCCTGCCCGATTTTTACTTCTCTTGCTTGCTTAGCTGCTTGTGAACGAGTTATGGCGTTCACAGTGTCGGAAAGATTGATGCTTGGGTGCTGGATAAATTCTACAGGGATAATTCTCTTCAGATCCGGATCGGAAGTTGAGGCAAGGGCTGCAAGTGCGTCAGCCGAAGTATTCTCTCCTCGTGGGATACATGTTAGTACGAATTCTTTGAATCACGCAGCCAATTCCTTGATGATCTCTAGGTAAGCTTCGATTCGATCATCATTTGCTGCGTACTCGCCACTGGATTAATTTGCGATCAACTGGGAATCGCAGAATGCGTGAAGCTGCTCGATCTTCAGGCCACCAGCGAGTTTCATCCCGGTGATGAGGGCTTCGTATTCTACTTCGTTGTTGGATGCGCGAAAACCCAAGCGAAATGATTGTTCCAGAATTTCACCGGTTGGACAGGTTAAACGTATCCCTACTCCCGAGCCACTTTTGGAGGATGAGCCGTCAATGTGAAGCTGCCAGGGCGGATTCGGTGTCTCGTGGTCAATGCTCTCTTCAGGGTGTTCAATCAGAAAATTGGCTAGGACTTGAGATTTTGAACATGTGCGTCCGTGATACTCGATATCATATTCGCTCAGCTCGATCGCCCATTTTGCTAGCCTTCCTGATTGACTTAGGATGTGCAAAATGGACCTTATCGGGAATGTACTCAAAATAAACTGGAAGTAAGGCCTCAGCTTTCTGGCAGACATTACGACATATAATGCCAATTTTTACATTTGCGGGTACATCGTCTCAGCGTCTGTCAGAGTTTTATTGACATAAAAGATTGGCTTCTGTTCCCCGCGTTCGTCTAGAAATCAATATGCCGCTGACTGCTGTGGCGGAAATTGCAGTGTACAGAAAAAGCGGCTCTACTGCTACAGGTTTTGCAAGAACGGGAGGGGTGGCCACGTAAGCCTTCAGTTGTCGAAAAGCTTCTTCGCATCTTTCAGTCCATTCAAACTTCTTGTTTCCCCGCAAGGTATCATAGAAAGGTAAACATTTATCAGTGGATCGTGAGACGAATCTGTTTAGTACGGCTACCCTCCCGGTAAGTCTTTGCACTTCTCTTTTTTGTCTTTGGCGAAGCCATATGTATGAGTGCATTGATCTGCTTGGGGTTTGCTTCTATGCCATGATGAGTAACCAAGTATCAAAGGAATTCTCCTGATGTGACCGCGAATCTGCACTTAGTAGGATTCAGCTTCATGTCATGACAATTCAATCGCACAAAGCACTCCTCGAGGTGAGATATGTGATCCTGTTCCCTGAGCGATTTCACCAGCATGTCGTCTATATAAACTTCCATTGTCTTCCCGAGTTGGCTAGCGAAAATCTTGTTCACCAGCCGCTGATATGTTGCTCGGGCGTTTTTCAGACCGAATGGCATTACTTTGTAGCAATATATTCCACGATCCGTTATAAAAGCTGTTTTCTCCCGATCGTCATGGTTCATCAGGATCTGGTTATTCACCTGAGAAGGCATCCATGAATGAGAGGAGTGCATTCCCTGCCGTTGCTTCGACTAGGCGATCGATGTGTGGAAGGGGAAAGCTTTCTTTTGGACAGGCTTTGTTTAGGTCGGTGAAGTCCACGCATGTGGGAGTCGAAACAAGCACAATTGACTTTGTCGAGGGTTTGTTAAGGGAAACTGAAACTTCTGTGTACAAACCACAAAACGAAGATCCAAAGATGGTTTTATTAAGTTGTTTCGAAAAGCTTTTCGTACAAGAGTCTGAAAGCAAAAAGTCTAGGATTTTGCTAAGTAAATTGCGGATCCCTCTTTTAGAGGATGTACATGAGCCAAAGACTGCGGGTCGGCCCATGTGCTGAGGCCACGGATCGGCCCATCTCTGAAACCTACGGATCTGCCCATCGTTAGAACCTACGGATTGGCCCAGCGTTGAAACCCACGGATCGGCCCATTGTCGAAGGCTATGGATCGGCCATCGTTGAAGCCCATGGATCGGGCCATCGTTGAGCGTATGGATCAGTCCATCGTCAAAGGCTACGAATTGGCCCATCGCTGAGCATATGGATCGGCCCATCGTTGAAGCCCACTGATCAGCCCATCGCTGAGCGTATGGATCGGCCCATCATTGAAGCCCACGGATCGACCCATCACTGAGCGTATGGATCGGCCCATCATCAAAAGCTACGGATTAGCACATCGTTGAAGCCCACAGATCGGCTGGCATTAAGGCCCATTGATCGTCTTCGTTGCTTGATGGGTTGGTTCGGTTCCTATGGTTCGACCCATTCAAACACTTAGTCATTTTTTAAATTGTTGATCTTGAGGGTGAAATCCGACCCCAACAGTTAGCCCCTAGCTTGGCAGTATCAGTGATGAGAGTGCCGAGGTAAAGAGAGTCAAAGTTAAGATCAACATTCGTCTATCCCATTGATAGATACTGCGATCCGTGGTGTTATGTGTGTGATGATCCATGACACAATGTGTTGTGTGCTCGTGCTGATCCATCGCATGATGTGTGCGCTTATTCGTGGCATGATATGTACACCTATCCGTTGCACGATATGTGCGCCTATCCGTGGCATTATGAGTGCGCCTATCTGTGGCATGATGTGTGCGCCTATCCGTGGCATTATTAATGCGCCTATCGGTGGTACGATGTGTGCGCCTATCCGTTGCACGATATGTGCGCCTATCCGTTGCACGATGAGTGCGCCTATCCGTTGATGTTGGGATATGATGCCTATCCATGATGTTGAAGATGATGCATGTCCATGATGTTGAAGATGATGCATATCCGTGATGTTCGAAAGGCATGCTGAACCGTTCGACGGACAATCCATTGATGGAGAGGTCGATTGCATTGTATGATTAGCGGCCGACCCATTGCATGATGCGTGTGTGCCAATCCGTTGTGCGATGTGTGCGCCAATCCATTGTACGATATATGCGCCTATCCGTTTGATGTTGGAATGGTGTATATCCATTGATGTTGGAATGGTGCCTATCCGTTTCTACGGATCGTCACACCTACGCGCATTTATTCGACTTTGGAAGCTTCCATACTGAGTAAGAAATCTTAATTCTTCTTGGGAAGTGCAAACGGTTTTTGCGGGTTCTTGAGGTGTGATGATGTCATCATCTGCTTTAAATGCCTATATATGCCAAGCTTCTTCCATCTTTCCTTCATAATTTCGTTTCTCCAAAATTTCTCCAAAGTAGATAGGCTTTCTCTCTCTATTTACTCTCTATTTATTTGCTTAAGTTTTTAGGGTTTCTATTGCCTTCTTCTCTGCCGCCGCCAAAAACTCGAATCTTTCGATCGATCTTCAAGTAGGTCCACCGCTCCCTTTGAATTTTCGGGTGGTTGTATTTGAAGAAACCGATTCATCTTTAAATTCCTTCGAATTTGCCGACGAAACCTTTGAAGATCTTGTTCTTGCTTCGGTGTTCGATCGAAACCCGATCTGTTTCTCTATTCGATCTTCAAAACTGCCGACGCAATTATGTTGTTTGAAAGCCCTCTGGAGTCTTCCTTTGTTGGTGCCGAACCATCTTCCTCTGGCGAGCAGATCCATTCTTCAATTTCCGAGCCAGGATTGATTCGTGATAGTTTAAATTGATCTGCCCCCACTCGTGCCGATCCCTCTTCCCGAGCCAAAGGGATAAGCGCATCGGGTCACGAAGAGTTGGTAGATTCGTTTGGCTTAGCGAATGGCCCTTCTTGCCTTGGTAGGAAAATTATTTATTCAGCTGGCTCCGATGAAGTGGGAATTAGTGCTGTGAATCCACTCGAAATCGAGGTCCCTTCGTTGATCGATGAGCCATTCGATGGGACCGCTGATCCTTTCGAAGTAAAGATTAAAGAGAAAGATTGGAATTTCGATCTCGCCACTGTGAAGCGTCGATTAGAGGCAATGACCGGTGCCAATCCATCCAAGAAATCTCCTAAAAAAGAGCTAAAAGGATACGACCCAATCTGCCAGGCTCGACCTTGTCAACCGAAGAGCTGTTGCAGACACTTCGGGCACGATTTTTGATATCTGAAGAAGTTGAGTTAACCGTTCCAACGAAAGAGGAGCGAGCCAATCATCCTCCTCCTGGACACTTCACTTTATACGAAAGCTTCTTCTAACAATGCGTCCTCTGGTTCCCAATCCCCGGAGTGATCCTTCGTTTCTTGTGGAAACTCAACCTTGCTCTTGCTCAAATCAATCCCCGTGGAGTTCATCATTTGATCGGCATTCTAATTCGAAGTCTTGAGTGTGAGTTGAAAGGCAGAGTTAGACATCTGTTGTGTCTTCTTGAGATTCGCCGAAGCAAAACGAAGGGCGTTGTGATGTACAATATAGCGAACAAAGCCAAGAGGAGAATTAGTGGTTGTTTCCAAGCAAGGATCATTTTTGGAGGGAGAAGTTCTTCTTTGTGCCGATTTCTGATGCATCGGTGGAAGAAGGATGTACCTCTCTGGTCAAAACTGAATGGGGAACTCTTGGTAGCCGACCTGTAGCTTGATTTGGGCTGTGGCTCGGTTTTGTTATTTCCGACGTGGTATTTTTACAGTTTGTTGATCTTGTCTTCTTTTGTTTGTTTTGCAGCTCGCTAACTCATTCTCTCGCTTCCAGACGATCTATCTGAGGTTCAAGAGCAGCTCATAGCTCGGAAGTGTAATTGGCAAAGGGATTTTTTTTTGTCAAGAGTAGAAAGAGCTCGAGCCATCTTTGATGGTTATTTTCTTTAGGCTTCCTCTTCCTCTAACTCATCAGAACACTCCCAATCTATGGTGCCGAGACCAACTTTTCGAGATAAAAAGGCTGCCCAGGCCAAAGCCGCAGCGAGGGCTTCTGAAGCGGCTTCTCGACCAGAAGTATCCTCGCATGCCTATGCGCCAATCTTGGTTGTAGCCCACCCGAATTCTAAATCTGGGAATCCTTCTGAACCGACTTTGCGGGCTTCGAGGGAAGTTGTCTTGGCTGTCCCCAGACCTGACGAGTCCGCCTTGGCTCATCACAAGGATAACGAGAAAGGCAAGAATCAGAGGGCGCCGAGCCGAAAGAGGGCTATTCTTGATAAATAAAAAGGTCCAGCCATCAAGCCGAAAGAGAAGAGGCAATGGTGCAGCGATAAGATTCGCTCTAACCCCGATCTGGTAGATTCTGCTTCGGTTCTGGTCCTTCCTCTCGTTTCTGCTGCGCCTTAAAATGACCCGTCATCTTCGGCGCTCCTCTTTTCGAAGATTACCTGCCCTGGATCTTGCTTTCCTCCACCCGATACTTTGGTCAAGGACAATGCTTATGCCGATATGGCTCTCCTCGTTGTTAAGGTAACCGACTGCCGATCCCCTTTCTTTTCTGTCTTTTCTTTTTGTCTCCGTTTACATTGGTTTATATGTCTATTATTCTCTTTTCGTAGTTCCTAGCTTACCTCAACAAGATGGCTCCGAAGTATGAATCCGATGCCCGGAAAGATAGAGTTTGCATTGATTCCGCCAGGAAAGTAGCTACCGAGTTAGAAGAGAAGCTTAAGGAAATGGAAAGCAAGCATTCCGAGGAGATGGTGAGGGCTTCCAGGATAGTCAGCGATCTCCAATCTGAGTTAGACTTGGCAAAGAAGGGTCGTACGGAATTGGATCGGCGGATTATGCGATTGGAGTCAGGCAAGGCTAAGCGTGAGGCCCACATTACCAGTTTGACGAGGCAACTCGATGCAGTGAATGAGCTTCAAGCCGTCAAAGTGGAGCAAGCCATTTCGGAGGCGAGACAAGAAAAGATGGCTAAGTTCCAGGACAAGATCCACCGTGCTTATGGGAAGATTGAAAATATGGTTGGCCAACCGAAGGAAGATATGTTGGACTTGGCGCAAGTCGAAGTCAATCTATAATTCATCGGGATGCTCCAAAGTGTAGAACCACCATCCCTGGAAGACGAGATCAGGCAGCTTACTGAGCCAAAGGAAGGACTCGAAGGTGCTTATGAGGTATTTGCCAAGCTTGCCGACGATCTAAAAGAGGATTTGAGAGTTTCTCCCATTGCCACCGATCTGCTGAAGGAGCTCAACAATGGTGAGCCGGTTGAGATGGCTGCTGGAAGTATTGGTGTTCGTGATATGTCAGGTTCAAATAGTGTAACCCCGGGCATAGCTGAGCTAAGTTCTAAGAAGACATCAGAGGACCCGACATCTATGGAGTCGAGTGATGGCGAACCGTCGACGAAAATTGCTGAGAACCCTCTGCTGAAAAGGCTGTCGATCCCTCCCCTAAGAAGGTCACCGAGCCGTTTTGAGGAGACCACCGAGCTCTTAGTCGAGAAGGTTGCTGAAGAGTATATCAAAAAAGCAGGCGAGGCATTCGGGGATGGAGAAGTTGAGCAGCCCCGAGAAACCTTGACTGAAGCTGCTCTGGTCAATGCCCGGATGGGGAGACAAGGGCTGAGGCAGCTACTTCTTAGATCTTTCCACCGTTTGTAACCTCTATGTTTTTCGCTTTCGAACTTGATTAGATGCGGTGCCTGGATGGCTTTATCCATTTTTGTTTGGAACTTAATTTTTGTTTTGTATCAAAGATGACCTTCTTTTGATGCGAAACATTTTAATGAATTCGGTTTTTAATCTTATCGTCAAGTAGTTTTCAACTTGGGATGTAGTGAAATGTTTAGCTTTTGTGGATGTGTATGTTTTTGTTTAGACCAGTGATATGTTATTGGGTTTTTGTGAAACGAGTTTGTATATCTCATACTTTAGACAATATTTTGCTTAGTATTTCGTTTGTGAGATGTCGCGACCAACGATTCGTTTGTTGAGTTTTTAGATGAACATTTCGATTTACGGATACATTACCATAAACATATCCGCTCCGACAATTGTCATATTTGTGGGAGTATAAATCCACGCCAATTGAATTCGTTATGTCTTTTAGCGAGATCTGAAACTTCTGAGTAAAAACCACCAAAACACACAAACGAAGATCCAAAGATGGTGTTTTTTTTATTAAGCTGTTTAGAAAGCTTTTTCGTATAAGAGAAAAAGTACAGAGTTCTGCTAGGTCAATTTCGGATCCCCTTTTCTGAGGGTTTACATGAGTATATATACAAGTTTAAGTTGGCCAAGTTAATGTCTAATGAGATAAGGAAGATTTCCTAATTTCTCGGGATTTCCTTTTAGCAAAGCTTATCATCGTTGTGGGCTTCGATTCATGGGCTGTCTTTGTCATTTCTTTTGTGGGCTTGAATTTGTGGGCTCGTTGTCTCGGCCCAATCTCTAACCATGGTTCGCGGCTCGGGCGACACCATGGTTCGCGGCTCGGGTGACACAATGGTTCACAGCTCGGGTGATGCCATGGTTCACGGCTCGGATGATGTACTATGGGTCGTGACCCCCGATCCGTTTGTCGTGCCACGGATCGGGATACACGACCCAGCTTCTTCACCGTGGGTCGTGACCCCCGATCCGTTTGTCGTGCCATGGATCGGAATACACGACCCAGCTTCTTCACCGTGGGTCGTGACCCCCGATCCGTTTGTCGTGCCATGGATCGGGATACACGACCCAGCTTGCCTTGTCATGGTTCGGGATACCCGATCACACTACTTCAATCACGGTTCGGGGTACCTGATCCAACTTGTCTTGGTTCGGGACCCCGATCCAACTCTTCACGGTTAGGGATCCCGATCCAACACCTTCACTCACGGTTCAGGGTATCTGATCCAACTTGTCTTGGTTCGGGACCCCGATCGAACTCTTCACGGTTAGGGATCCCGATCCAACTCCTTCACAGTCAGGGATCCGATCCAACTCTTTACTCACGGTTCGGGGTACCTGATCCAACTTGTCTTGGTTCGGGACCCCGATCCAACTCTTCACGGTTAGGGATCCCGATCCAATACCTTCACTCACGGTTCAGGTATCTGATCCAACTTGTCTTGGTTCGGGACCCCGATCGAACTCTTCACGTTTAGGGATCCCGATCCAATCCTTCACAGTCAGGATCCCGATCCAACTCTTTACTCACGGTTCGGGGTACCTGATCAACTTGTCTTGGTTCGGACCCGATCCAACTCTTCACGGTTAGGGATCCCGATCCAACTCCTTCACAGTCAGGGATCCCGATCCAACTCTTTACTCACGGTTCGGGGTACCTGATCCAACTTGTCTTGGTTCGGGACCCCGATCCAACTCTTCACGGTTAGGGATCCCGATCCAACTCCTTCACAGTCAGGGATCCCGATCCAACTCTTTACTCACGT
>OVBL01000824.1:0-166348 GCA_900406555.1 Pseudoturritis turrita
GACTTTGTGTATGTTTCAAATCATGGTTTTAAATATATAATTTCAGATGGAAAAAAAAAGACCGAAGAGACTAAAAGATAGAAGATGATAACTATAAAAAGGGTAAATTCGACCGTTTGTTAGAAGTCAGTCTTATGATTGTGAGACAAATAGCATTCTGAATTAGTCTATGGTGGCCCATATCACCATATGTTTTATTTTTTCTGATGAAACTCCAAGATGATGCATGATGCACTTAGTTTCTCACTTGAACCTTAATTTCTACTCATTGGTTGTAGACATTTGATGTGTTTACGTCTTTTGTATTCTCCTTCAGGCTTCCCCAAAACATGATACTTGACTGAATGTTTCGATATTCATATCCTCGTTCTAATCTTGATGAATCTTTATATCTTCTTGATTTCCTAGATAGTTGTGGGTGTAATCAATATGGTTGTTTCAGGGATCGATTTTAGAAATGAAATGTGGAGGAAATGGGTTTATGACACTCAAACTATAAAATATATCATGGATATTTTATTTATTTCTTAGATGGGTTTGCTGTGAGCCAATCGGAGAAGGCTTGGAGAGTGTTCATGTCTGCTCTATAGTGTTTCTGAGTAAACTCAAGAAACACAGACCAAGTGAAATCAGGGCATCTCCTTGGTGTGATGCTATCCAAAAGCTCTCTTGGTGGCTTCACCACTCTGTCTTTTTTCGGACACAAGAAGAACGCAAGTGATTTCCTCTCGCTCTCGCTGTTCACCACCGCCCTGTGCAAGCAGCTCTTGTACCTCTTGTTCGATAGAGCCTACAAAACAAGATTAAGCCCCGGTTAGTGTATGACGGTACCTAGCCAATGTCTTATCATATCAAACTAATATGTGGGTTTTTTTCTTTATATGGTTACCATGAAAGTATCGCCAATATTGACCACAAAGGCCTTGGGATTGGGACGAATGGATTGCCATTGATTTTCTACAAAGACTTGAAGGCCATTTACATGGTCTTGGTGAAGGATGGTAAGAGAAGTTGGATCACAATGCGGTCCTGTTCCTAATGTGAGATCTGGTTTCTGACATGGAGGGTAGTAATTAAGCCTCATTATCGAATCATTTTCTTCAAAAAACTCTCTAAAATAGTTTTGGCTTACGCCTAAACTTATCCCCAGAAGCTCCATGATCTTCAGTGACAGAGAATTCATTGCCTCACAGTACTCTTGATACACCTTCCTGCAGCAACCACAAACATACAATACATAAGTCATTTGATGTAATGTTACTGTACAATGGTTGCACCGGTTGGGTATAGAAAAAACCCAGTTATTGATCTAAGACTTGAAAAAATAAAACAGAGGAAAGGGCAAAAGACATGCTAAAGGTTTGATTTTTCTCTCTTTTGGCTTCTTGCTCTGTTTTAACTTACCCAAAAGGCTCAAACTCATGCCCCAACGCATCGCAGAAGTAATCATGAACAGTTTTTGAGTGGCTCCTGTTGTCGGAAAACGGGAAAGAAAGGGTCTCCTTCCATGGAAGCTTGGTGGAGAAGCGGCTAGTGAAACTGCTTGCGTAGCCACAGCTCTCGCCATGTTTTCTCAGAACCCTCTGCTTTTCGGAGAGAGGCAAATCAAAGAACCGGCCCATGTAGTCATGGGCGTCTGATATAAGCGCCTCGGTGACGCCATGATTGACCACGAGGAAGAAGCCGTGCTTATTACACGCCTCGGATATGAGACTGGAAGCTTCTAAAGTGGAGCAGGAGAGAGATGAGGAAGTGGAGTCACTATCAGAAAGAAAGTTTTGGAGATCGATGAGTGGAACGTCAAGCTCGGGAACGTCGACGGAAGGTTTCTCGTCGTCAGGCCAAATGAATTGGATTGGGATATTGGGTTGGAGGTTAATCATTGAAGGATTGAAGATTAATGGTGTCTGATTGTTTCCAAGGTCTAAACTTGGTTTGTCTTCTTCCTCTGGAGATGTTATTACCGCCATTTCTGAGATTTCTTCTTCTTATTATTTTCTTGATGGAGAAGACGTGAGTCTTGCGAGGAGATACGGGAACCAAGGTCCTTTAGTTATTTATATAAGCAAGCATTTAAGTCGTATGGTGTTGTCCACTCCTTTAATTTGTTTGTTTTATATTATAAGTTCTAATTGTATTGAAGGACTTTTGTCATTTGCGATATTCCAAAATCTCACAAATATTAATGAACGATTTTTTTTTCACAAGGGGCCTTAAATGGGAAAAAAAAATTATTGGGACCTACCATTTTTTTTTTTTTTTTTGTATTATGTAAATATTATTCAAAAAAGTATAGTAGATCCATGCTTAAGCTAGTTAAAACATGGAAGCAACCAGAATTGGTGTAGCTACTACCGTAATCTCGTGATTACGGTGTGAAATTACAACAATAAATCTAACTAAAAACCTTGAATAACTTCTACAAAAGATCAGAAAACCAATACTGGAATTACAACAATCCTATATCCCAACCTAAAAAGGACCAAACCTTATGGAGACTCGGCGAAGTCCAGATTCTGGCTAGATAGCGTTCGAAACAGTGGCTAGTTAGAAGGGATAGTGAATTTTCAAACACAACCTGATTCTCCTACCACAAACAAACTAAGGGCAAAGGAGGAACTCCAAAGCCGGACCACGCAAAATCCATTTAGGTGAAAGAAACTAAAACCCTCGAAGGTCGCTAAAAGAGGGAGTCATTGAGTTGATATGGTCCTGGTCGGAAAAGCTTAGAACCAGCCGACGCACCGTCCTTAAATCCATCGATTATCGGTCCATTAACCTCCAAGAGGACCACCATTAACAAGTCTTCCAACTCGTCCAAAACAATGAAGAATCTAACCCGATCACTCAAAACACATAAGCCAAGAATACAGCTAGCATCGCCTAGATCGAAAGGCGAGAAAATCACCCTCCACTTACGCCGCAGGACCAGAACACGTTACGCTTCCTTAGCCAATCAACATCAAAAGATTGAATCCAAAGAACCATCGAGATTTCTCCTCCATGGAACCACCACCGTCCTCTAACAGAGAGGTCCTAGGAACATCCCAAACGATGTTCCTCTTATTTACCCCGATCTATAGATCCGCCTCACCACAATGATCTATTTACACTGAAGAATAGAACCGCACAGAACCCAAAGATCATCCTGCCTCCTGAAACCGACGAAGGGATCTTAACAGAGTACCAACCCCGGAAAGGCTAGCTGACAAAGGGAGCTGCCGCATCGAAGCAAAACAAGGGAGACGCGAAGCACAAGAGAGCCTTAGATTTGGAAGGATCCATACCAAGGCGGAGACACTCTAACCCGTCACAAAACCAATCTCGTCGCTGCTACAGAGCAACCTAGAACGGAGCATTGAGCATCCGCCATCGACAAAGATCACACCACGGAGAAAAGAATCTCAAACTCTGCGGCATCGGTGAAGGGAGAATCAATAGAGCGATAACCGGAAGATAGAGAAAAGAGAGGGGGTCCCTTCCCCGGGGGCGGTGAGATAAACCGGCCTCTAGGAAGGGAGATCGGAGGCCAAATCTTGTCTGGTGAGCGGCGGAGAAGTCTAGGAGAGAGAAACGAGAGAGATCTCTTTTTTTAGGTCAAGCTCAATCCCTATGGTGATCGCATTTTCGCTTGGACCTACCATCTAAAGCTGTACAAAAGGGAAATATAGTCTCGTCTTTAAAGCAGAAAAATAATAATTTCAAGAACACTATCCATAGGCGATAAGTTAAAACAAAACTTAGCTAGGTTTGTTCTCTCTTCTCTCTCGGAAAGTTTAACCGTTGTTTGTGTTTGTTAACGGCGACGCTGGTCGCCTGTTTTTTTCCTTTGGTTGTTGTGTCCCATATTTATTTTCCTCTCTTCTGGAATTTTATCTGCCGTTTTCTTGTTCCAATTTGAGAAAGTTTCTCTTTCCCGTGAGAGTATCTAACTCTTCGATTTGTGGAGCTTTATTTTCGAAGAATTACTTTATGTCGGATTTTGGATTTATTTTTCTTCCTAATATGTCATTATTTTGAAATTTTGGCTCGGTTTTGCTTTCAGTCCAAGCGTTTCTTTCACTGGTTCCAGTATGTTGCATCTAGAATGTTGTAGGAAACGAGTGTCTTTTTATTGGTCCACAATTCCACTAAAAACAGGCAAATGATACTAAAATTAACGTTTCTCTAACGGATATAGGTTGCATAAAAGTAGATAATCATTAATACAAAATGTTTTTGATGTTTTAAAGAGTGGCTATATCTAAACTTGTGAAAAACTTAGGTTTTTAGATCTCATTAAATGTATTTATAGGAAAACATGTGTTCCCGGGTCGACCAAAATGAAACGGATTGAAGATTGGGCTTGAATCACGGACCACCCATCGGTCGGCCATCCACTTGGGTCCGCGATGGGTACCTTTCCTTCGTGTTTGATTTTCTTCCCCTTCACCTTTCCTTCTCGCATCTCCGCTCGTCTCTTCTTCAACACTTGATCCAAATTCCCCACAACACATATGAAATGACTCCGAAAGAAAACAAAGATGCAATGCCTACTTTAGAACTCTAAAACACAAAAACATACCAAAATATGAACAAACTGCAAATAACAAAAAATAAAGTCACAACTAAGTGGTTGAAATTGAGGGTTCAAACTGTGAAAATATGAACACATCAATCACCCATGATTAATTTTTGTATATCTTTCTATGTAATGCCCCAACGGCCATCGTTTGGTGGCCCTACATCCCTTCTCGGCTCGTGGACCCCCACTCTCGTACGACGGCCAATGCACTACTTCGGAGGGCTTAAAATACTTATTTACTGACCTTGCAGATCACCGTGAGATATTTCCCGTGTTTTGTCCTCACTCACATGATACTGAAAATCACTTCCTAGTAGATCACCCATCCTAAAATTACTCAATTTCAAGCACACTCAACCTTGGAGTTCTTTTTGGACGAAAAGAAAAGTGAACTTTGGTGATATAGCTAGACAAATCAATTCTTTTAAGCCTCTCCTCATGCACCACAATTTTCCAAAAATCAGGGGTATTATAATTGTCCTCACTCATGTATCGCAATATCATGGTTGCGTACCAAGATCGTCACCCCAACTGTGTTAGCCCACATGACTCCACACTCGTCTTGGTTCGGCTCTTATACCATTTGTAACGTAGTTCTTTCTCTTTCATTCCTCTTTCTCAAATTTTCGGTAACCATGGCTAGATGCGAGATGATGTTGGTGAATAAGCGCCATCCATTGCTATGTTTCTCCATACGGTGGACTCTTCATGGAACTCTTGTGTTGCACTGAAAGTGGAACTCGGAAATCCAAACACTTTACAAAAGTAGGGGAAGGCAATTGAGTAGGTGTTTGGACTGACCATGAAATGGATTCGCCCATGTCCATCTGTCCCATCTTCTATGAATTGTACCGTGGCCAATAAATGCTTGGTTGGCTCGAGATGAGTTAAGTAGTTCATATGTGATAGCGTTCCCAAATGCATCCTTCCAATGAGGTCATCCACTTGATCTTGGATCCCCATCTCGAACATTATATCTCGGCAAGCAAAGCGTGTGGGATGGAAAGTGCCTCGATCCAACTCATTCAAAAATTGATATCCTTCTTCCGTCCATTCCTCAAACACATAGTTTTCTTGAGAAGATTGGTGTCCCATTCTTGATGAAGCCATTGTTTGGTGGTTTTGGTTATGGTTCCTACAAAGACAATTCTCTAATAAGAACAATTCTCACTTGAAAGCACAATTCTACTATCCATCAATCTATAATCAATTCGTTATTTAAAGAGTATGGATGGATATATTCATAATTCATTAACCAATGAATGCACACAAACTAGCAACCCATGATATATAAACCTTATATAAGCAATGACAAGAAATCTTAGAACCCAAAGCTAAGAACTCCATGAAATCAAAAATTTGAGTTTTAACTTGAATTTCAATGGAGGAGATGGGTTGAGAGAGAGAGAGAGAGAGAGAGAGAGAGAGAGAGAGAGAGAGAGAGAGAGAGAGAGAGAGAGAGAGAGAGAGAGAGAGAGAGAGAGAGAGAGTGAGAGAGTGAGAGAGAGAGAGAGAGAGAGAGAGAGAGAGAGAGAGAGAGCATACTTTGTGTTTGGAAAATGATGGAGTGGATAAGAGAAAATGAGATTGATGATTTCGAAATCCTCTTTGAAAATGAGTGGGTGTGTGTGTGAATGTGAAAAGGGAGAGCTTTAGAGGAAAGAGAGTTTTTTGATGCAAATACTTTGTGAAATGAGAGGGGAAGAGGATGGATTCGTGATTGAGGGGTTAAAATGGTGTTTAATCTTGTCTAAATCGGTCTCAAATTCATTTTATAATCAAAACAAACCGGTTTAAACCAAAGAAAACCGAGTCAATGCATAAAAAATCAACAAAACTTACCTTTGGAAGTGCAGTTTCATAGGGTTAGTTTGATCGACCCATTTTGTCCATCTGGGTCGATCAGAATGACATTTTTTGTTTCACCGGTGTAGCTTTGATCGATCTATCCAAGCAGGAGGAACGATCCAGTTGATGTTTTTGGAGAAAGCCATTTTCGGCCCTGGGTGCATTTGATCGATCCATCTGATCGATCCAGGGGGTTGCCTTGGTCGATCAAACTGATATTTCACCTTATCTTGCTTTGTTTGCCTCATAAACCATCCATGATTGTTTCTTTTTATTCCTACAAGCAAAATCACACAAAAACACAAATAAAAGTAACTAAAACATAAGATAAATATGTACAAGGATACCATGAGATTACCTCCCAAGTGCGCTCTTTTAACATCATTAGCTTGATTTTTTTGGGTGATTTTAGGCGAAGAAAGTGTGAGAACCGTTCTTGGTGCTTGGTCCCCAATCGTTCAACTCAACTTTAAAAACCTTCTTCATGGCACTCTTGGCCATTTCAACTTCTTCTTTGTTTAACCCTGGGGTGAGAACGATTTCGCCTTAGGGAAATGCTTCAAACCTCCCTTGCATTATGCTTTGCACTCAAGTGCTCCTTCAACCATCTTAATGGGATGCAAGGTGAGAATAGCTTTCTTCTTCTCATTTGGGGCTTCCTTGATATCAATGGGTGCCTTAACCTTTTACACCATTTCTTCATTTCCATTAAAAAGCATATTCAAACCATCTCCATCAAAGGCCTCTTGGAAATTCTTTTCATCACACCCTATACCAAGGGCTTCGTTTTCAAATTGAGTGAGCTTATCTTTGATCTCAACACTCATCAATTGACCCAACTTTTCTTCACATGATATGGTACCACAAAGTCTTGTTGGGGCGTGAGAAATGGGGTAGGAGACGTAGGCATCAGTGGAGGATCGCTTTCTTGTTATGAAAATCCATACTTGCTCCCGTGGTGGCTAAGAATGGAGTACCAAGGATAAGGGGTAGCCTCATGGTTGTGTTCATCTCCATTACCATGAAATATGTCGGGATGACACAATTTCCAATCTTTAGGGGGTAATCTTTGAAAATTCCAATAAGACACTTTGAAGACGCATCCACAAACATTATGGAGTAAGTGTTTCCCTTCAATTTCTTGATGCCTAGAGTCTTCACCATCTCATACGAAATAACATTCACACTTGAACCCGAGTGACACAAAGCGTCATCTATCTTCAAATCTCCTAAAGAGCATGATATAGAGAACCTACCGGATCTCCTTGCTTTCTGAGAGCCCTTTGTTCTAGTGCCCCTCCACATCTTTGTTCATAATTCTTCATCACATCCATGACTTTCCCATGGTTAGCCAACACATCCTTAATGAATTTTCTTTGATTGGAGATTAAAAATCATCTCCCTTGGGCAAGGTCACTCCTAATTCATCCATATCCTTCTTGAAGCTAGTGAGAATCCTCTTGAGAGTCATAGGGAGAGAGTTCAAAGCTAGGAACTTCCTCTCTTTGCATCTTCTTTTGAGCTTTTACCTTAAGCTCCTCATCATTCTTAACAATGTTTTCAACATAGGGGCTCTCAATAAGCATAGCCAACTCCTCCAAGTGTAGCTCATCCTCTTCATACTCTTGCTTTATCAAAGGTCTATGAAGAGCTCCCCAAACCTTTTCCTCATCCAAGATAACAACATTCCAAAAGGACTTTGGGTTAGACTTAGATTTATCCGACAAAGTACCAATTGGAGCCATAGAGTTAAAGGCGACTAGAGCTAATTGCAAATCAATGGTCTTCACATGGAAAGCCAAGCTTGTTTTCTTTCATTCTAGCTCATGGTATATCCCATCAATCTTGTTGTGGACCTCTAGGAATTTATTTCTAATATTCGCGCTATTCTTAATTTGGTCCTCCAAAACTCTATGAACCAAAGCTTTGATCTCTTGATCTTCGGGTGAGGGTTGGGAGCAACTTGGTTTGGAAAGGTGTATTTTTGCTTGGGAACAAACCCTTGTTGTTGTTGTTGTGGGACAAATCCTTGACCTTGTTGATGTGTGACAAATCCTTGTGGCTTTTGTGGGTAGACTTGGTCTTGTGGATGTCATTTCGGATGTAAAGCCCGTGATGTCATTTCGGATCTTTGCCATTTTTTGGTTAGAGAAAAACTTGGCAAGAAAGCGTTTCTTGCATTCTTTCCACATTGTAATTGATGAAGTGATCACTCTCTTTTTCCATTGAGTAACTTTGTCCCCAAGAGAGATGGGAAAGAAAGTCAATTTGATAACATCCTCTGATACTCCATTCATTTTGATGGTTCCACAAAGGCGGTCAAAGTTGTCTAGGTACTCGATAGGGTGCTCTATAGATAGTCCATAAAACCTATTGTTTTGAACCATGGTAATCAAGCTCGATTTGATCTCCCGATTATCATTACTGCAAGGTGGAGCTCTAATACCCGTCCTTGTACCATTGGTATTAGGCTCATCAAATGCTCCTATCCGTCTTGGTTCTCGGGGTTGATGAATGGGCCCTCTAGATCCCACATTACCAAGACCAACCCCGTGCAACTCTCCAGGTTGATTTTTCCTCGGTTGATCCATATCCAAATGTCTCAAATGATCAATCCTCTTACGTTCTCTTCTTGCTTTTATAGCTTCTTTCTCTAAACGGTTGATGTCAAGTGAAGGGTCAAAGTCTTATGGTGGTCCTCTACTCCTCGTGTTCATATACCTTCACACAAGAGATAGCAAATCAAACACAAGAACAGTTAAATAACAAATTAAAGTAAAGATTAGTCTTCAAAAGAGTCCAAATCTTGGTGCCTAATGCAAGCTCCCCAGGAACGACGCCAAAATCTTGATGGGGTAGAAATATAATTTTGATGTGATGAAACCTAAGATGTCTACTTAGTTTTAATCTCTAAGCATAAACCATAAGTGCATGGCAATGTCATTATAGTACCTAGACGTCATTCTTCCACAAGGAGTATGATTAAGACAATAAGAATGCAAGATACTAATGAAGCTAAGTGATTCAAGTGGTTGTATTTTGAGTAACCAATCTAACAACCCTAATAAATGATTCAATTAAAAAAGTAAAGAACTAAACAGGATTAAGAAACTCAAATAAAAACAAGCATAGGCAAACCAAACTTAAAACAAAGCAATAATGAAAGCAATATGAAAAGTCAACCAAAAGTCAAAAAAATTAAGCTAAACAAGATTTATTCAAATAGATAAAAGCATGGATTTTGGATAGAGATCATAGACTAGGGATGATTTACTAATGTCTAATAATACCAAATCATATGACAAACTATTTCCAAGACATGGATCCTAACAAGTAGATTAGTCCACTTTCATGAATACTAACCCATTTCACTAATCACCCGATTTGACAAACCTTTCGATTCCAATTGATGGAGATTAGAGATCATTAATGTATAAGTCCATATAAGTCTCAATTCACCTTAAACATAAAGTGTTAATTGGCTAAGATACAAAAATCATGTTTTAGAGTTCATCTAGACATTTTTGCAAGCACCTTTCGGGCACAAAAATACCATGATCAAAGAATTGATTAGCAAATTCAATCCTAGCTTTGGGCTCACTCTAAACACATGGAAACATAAAGACTTAGATTTAAACATCACTAATCATGCATTAATCATCCTAATCTACTCTACCCATCATCCACTAAGAGAACTACTCACTCATGCTCAAACAAACCATGAGAGCACAACTAATGAAATACATAATGAAAGATTAAAGAAAAGATTAAGAAAAACTTAACTAATGTTGCATGAAAAGATCAAACTTTAACATCCAAAATAGCAAAAGATCCAAGGGTTTATGTTTTTGCCTCTTGGCTAAAAGGGATAAGATAAAGCTTAGGGTTTTAATGTGTCTAGAACTATATATAGGAATAGTAAAATAGACAAATCGGGGTTTGTGCCTAAAACGTCAATCCGTAGGGTATGGGAGATCGACCAATCTGGCACTATGGGTCGATCAAATGGACGTTTTGGTCCCAAGAAGCCTCTGATGTCACTTTGATCGATCTAGGGAAGGGGAAGGATCGATCCAGGCTACGCTTCATAAACTCCTCAATTTGGCCCTGGTGTCCATTTGGTCGATCCATTTGATCGATCCATTTGATCGATCCATCTAGCCATTTGATTGATCCATCTAGCGACGTTTTCTGTCACGGGAAAAGTGTCAGTTTGATCGAACCATTTGATCGATCCAGGGAGCTGTCTTAGTTGATCAAATGGATACTGGTGGATTCTTCGCGTTTCTTCACTCTCATTGATCCTCTTCCAACTTCATTTGCTTCCTCCAACTTTTTAGCCTCCATTGTACCTGAAAAGGACTAAAAATGCAATGCAAATGCATGGAATGAAGACTATGACTCTAAGAGCACCTCCAATGGGGGTATCTTATTGAGTATCTCACTTTTAAAACATAATAAAAATATAGAAAACGAAGAGAGAGAATGAGAAACTCATGGCAAGAGTTTCTCAAATGAGAAACCCATGAGACACTCATATTACACTTGTCTCTATTTGATTGGTTTAGTTTTTTCTTACAACTTAAAAATTATTAACATAATTAAACTATATTAAAAATAATAATATTATATTGATGAGAAACTTTTGAGAGTATCTCACCATTAAGGATGCTCTAAGACTTAACATAAACTAAATGGAGCTCAAAATGAGAGAAAGATGCAAAACGCAAGCCAAATAACTTTAAAAGCTAAGAAAAATGCATGTTAAGAATGCTAAAATATGAACACATCATATATGAAGGTGGGTTTACCCTAATGTTAATAAGAGAGAATTCCCAATCGTTTCTAATTTGACATGAACTAATCCATTAATTGTCAATTGATTTTTAATTGGAAGCCCATAAAACTTAATATATAGATATAAAAACCTAAATCAGCTATAGTTCAAGTTGCCATGGCTAATCGAAGGAGCCCATTAATGGGTTCGCAAGAGAAAAAATGATCATTTGGAGAGGAGACAAGAGCAGGGTCGGCTCAATGAACAAATGCTAAGGTCCATTCCCACATAGGAGCCTTACTTTTGAAAAAAGGGAGTTTAGTATGTTGTAAAAATAAACTGAAACAACGTTCAACTATTCATTTTCTTAAATCCCAATTGAAACAAAAGTTAGGAGCCATTTTTGTTTTTTCCATAGAGCCTCTAATGTATTTGACTCGATCCAGGAGACAAAGAAGTACACACAAAAGATAAACTAACAACTAAGTAGGGCTGCTATAAACAAGGTGGGGGCGACCAAAATGTGTGTGCTTAAGTTTTATCTCTTCCTTAATTACTATGAGAGAGAGAGAGAGAGAGAGAGAGAGAGATGAGAAGTATACTGAAGGACCCAACAATGCTGGACCTATAAAGGACAACTAATTAGACATGGGTTTTGTCGCAAATAGTAGTTCCAATTCAAATCCTCTGATGGATCCACTATAACTAGTTCATGCTTTTTATTTCCTGTCTATGGCATTATTAGGTGGAGGAAGAAAGAGAGATTGATCTCTTACCTAGAAACTGGGGGGCATAGATGATCTCATATAGATCTGTTTCTTTTATTTCTGGAGTTTCTATAGAAAAGGACACTACTCCATCCCCAATTAATGAGTTTGAAAGCATGTTCTCACTGTTCAAGATTGGCAATTTGGTAGTTTTTTTTTTTTTTTGTCAAATCGACCCCAAACCGAAAAAACATATTTATTTATTTTTGTCATTTGTTACATTATTTTAAAATGCTTTTAATTCTTTTATTTTATTACAAATAATGAGTCCACACCCGATATTCTACTGATACCATAAAAATCTACGATAGACGATTCCTACACCACACTTATGATGGACAACTTTATCCTTAACACACTTGACTACGGAACAGCTTTACCTGCACAACATTGAAGATCTCTGGTAAGTTTACCGCCATTAATCTGCACAATTCACAATCTTTTGGAATCAAACCCCACACTTGATATAGAAACATTAGTTAACCCTTGATGAACCACTAGACAAAAGAAAATTCACTTTGGTATGGGGTTTATGCCATTAAAATATATTTGAAAAGAAACGGAAAAGAAAAATCTAAAATAAATTTTTTTTTGTAACCAATAATCACGTAATATATGCCACAAAAGCTCAAGCAGACACATTTATACCAAATACGGTTAAATAAATTAGTAATTAATTCATAAGCTCCCTAAGCTCAACTCGAGTTTTCATGATTTTTGCATGAGTTCAAACTATTTTTTTTAACTCATTTAAAAAATATGTTAGATAATCGAATTTAATTGAGTTGACAAGTTACATGAGCGAGTTCTAATGAAAGATGAGTTAGTTCGTGAAGTATAATGATATGCTTATATGTCACACGCAATTACCTTTGAAAATATTAATTTAATTTTTACATTATAAAATTTGTAAGATATAGAAGTATAGCGTAACATATAAGGACTTTTATAATTTTTGGTTTACATTTTACGGTTTTAACTAAAACTCCTTATACAGACATCTATAATAATCAAAGTCTTTGATCAGACAATAAAAACTCGAATAGTCCGTCAATTAGAAACATATAATTTTCTCATATTTTCCTTTGTGTGCCATGTTTGTCTCTCCTAATTTGTTAAACGTTCGATTTAATTTAATTGTTGACAACAATTTTATTTGCATTTATTTTTAGTATTTAACTCTTAGAGTAGAAACAAAAAAAGTAGAAACCTTTGATTACAGGAAGAGGAAAAGAATTCTAAATATTTTATGCGGTAACTAAGCAACAGAGAAAATTTAAGGAAAAAAAAAAAAAAAAACTAAGCAACAGAGAATGATAAATTAGACTATAGGAATAGAGGATCGTAATGGTATGCGGGTGGAAGGTGAAAGTGAAATTGAGGAGGTAGCAATTACTTATTTTCGCGACATTTTCTTATTGACTAACCCAATTTTGAGGAAGCTTTATGAGAGGTTCGCTTGGAGATTACGGATGAAAAGACGGACGTCATGATGAGCATTTTCGATATAACTAATATATGTCTTATTTTGAAGACGGAAAAACCGAGAGGAATGACATAATTCATACCAATCAATCTATGTAATATCGGATATAAAATCATATCAAAGTTAATTTGTCAAAGATTGAAAAAAATTCTCCCAAAACTATTATCGAAGATGCAATTTGCTTTTGCAGCGGAAAGGTTAATTTAAGATAATAGTCTAATTGTTCAAGAAATGTTCTATGGCCTTTGAAAAAATAAATCATGCAAAAAAATAAATTTATGACAATTAAAAACATATATGCGTTAAGCTTATGGTATACTCAAATGGCTATTCATGGAAAAGTTGTTATGCGTGTGTTTTCACGAGAATTGGATTGTATGGGTGATAGGATGTATCAGATCGGTGAAATATAGTGATCTGAATAATGAAAAATCAAAGGGTCGGGTGGTACCTGAAAGAGGCATAAGAGATACCAGAAAAGAGATTTTGTGTGCCGAATATTGATTACCGATGTTACATAGCAAAATATGTCAGATTGATGATTCGTGGAAGAGTGACAGTCTTTTTTCTTGTTTGGGCCGGTGTTGTGCTTACTCTGAAGGAACATTGACGTGTGTCAGGTTTTACCTTAGGACACAATGATCTAGTTGCAAGTGTACATCGACCAATTGTAGTACTTAGGATCGAATCCAAGGAAACAAGAGTGAACAATAGTGATCTTCAACTAAAATTTGAGCTAAGTAAGCAATAAAATGGGATTTTGAATTGAGCAAAATAATAAAAAGCAGTAAATTAAAAGCGTTGTAAAACAATGAATTAAAATATTGGGAATTCAGAGAATTTTTAAGGTATCATGGATCGAATTATTCATGATATATTCGTAGATACAATTGATGTCTCAGAGTTTTAACCTTGAAATAATCCTACAAGTGCACATCAAACGCAATAGTACTTAGGGGTCAACTTAATCCACTAAAGACCAACTAAATCACACTACGAGTTTATTAGATTCGAGTTAAGCTAAGATGAAAAATATGAGTGTTTATTTATGGGTTGTGAATAGTGAAAAAATAGAAAATAAATAAACCTAAAAGCAAGTAAATAACCAAATAAGATCAGTATTGAAAGTGTTTAGCTTTAGAGAATTTACAGGGTATCATGGATCAATTAAATCAGATGAATTGAACAAAAGAAATTCGATAGATATGTTCTACAACTCAAATCACGAATGGATAATTGGAGTACTTCCAAAACATTAATTACTATGTCTAAAAAACATAAATTACACAACTCCTGTAGGTAACCAAGTAGTTAAACATGCATAAATAGTCCAAGTTCGATATGTTCATAAAGCTTCATAATTATACTTCTGTAGATTATAGTCCTTTGCTCATCCAAATTAGTTCAGGTAATTAAAAAATATTTTTGATGAGTTTGTTAAAATATGAGTAATAGCTAGATGGCCAATCAAGCAATAAGCAATAAAAAAATTTAGATGAAGAATTATATCGATAATCCCAAATCTAGCAACCTAACAATCAATCCATGAATCCCCTTTGAAAACCCTTAAACCCAACAAGGAGATTACTCAGTCATGATTAAGAGCAACAAGAAAAGAGGTAAATAGAGATTCATAATCATAAAACATGATAATAAAACAAGAGGATCAATAAATGTTCTCTAT
The DNA here is from genome assembly GCA_900406555.1 of Pseudoturritis turrita. Classification (NCBI taxonomy): domain Eukaryota; kingdom Viridiplantae; phylum Streptophyta; class Magnoliopsida; order Brassicales; family Brassicaceae; genus Pseudoturritis; species Pseudoturritis turrita. The sequence continues at coordinate 15,127 of OVBL01000824.1, forward strand.
ATGGAGATACAAAGGCGAAATCTTCTCTCTGAAAACTCTTAAATAAAAATCTATGAAGAAAAAAGAAGGGGTTAAGAAATCCTCTAAAGAGAGGCTGCTACTGTGTTTATCTTTTGTGTAATTCGTAGCTTATAAAATAATATGGGGGTTTCTTTCTATCAAGAGGCTAAAAACAAGTATTTATAGGCTTTAGGGTTGATTAGGGTTAAACTAGGGGCAAAAGAGACTTTTCATGCTTGAATAGGGTTGAATTAGGCTGGAAATCTCGACCAAAGAGGCTGCACCGGTCAAAATCATGTGACCGGTGCTGGCTCTTTCCCACACCTGCTTCATCTAGAAGCTAGACGAACATGTCTTCAGTAAATCAGGTGTAACTCTTCAACCGCAGCTCCAAATGACTTGAACCCACTTTCATTGTAAAGGTAACTCAAAAAACCATCTTGCTAGCAAATTTCATGAAGCTCCAAGCTGGGGACGACCTCCAAACGGTGGCAAACTTCTGGTGCGTATGTTCAGTCCAACCTTGAAAAATGCATAATCTTGTGAGTTTTGTGACTTGGATGATGATTTTGACTTGTGGAGATGGTTGTAGCATGATTTAAACATCCTTTGCTCCAATTTTCATCTTTTTGATGATGTTACCTATAAAGACCCAAAACACTACAAATACAAGAAAACTACTTCTAAAGGCATAAAACCGTAATAAAATACCTAAATAAAATAGTAAAATCCGTAATAAAAATAGTAAAATATAGAGTATATCAGAAATTTACATCGTTTTTCCTTCGTACTAGAACTTGAAGCACTATTGTATTACTAACCCACTCTCATGGCAGATAATTAATCAACTATGTCTAAACTATCATATTAATCATCTCTCGCAGTCAATAACATAGATTAACAAGCATTAATATTCAGCTTCAATTGTTCACCTAAATCACTAACTCAACTCTCGCAGTCAATTTTTTCATCAAACATAAGATAATATCACCAACTCAAGTGATGTGCAAGTCGAAGTCGTCATAATATCAAGTTCTAAATGAGCACTAAAGAAACATGCATTAATGAATATATCTAGTTGAAGAACTACTCTAACTTATCAAAAGCGCCACCCTATTCCTAAATCCTATCTATCAAACCATGAAAACCATTTGAAATTGTCCCTAGTCCCAACAAAGGATCTACTCACTCATGACAAAGTAAATCAAAGAAAAAACAATATATAAACTCATAATCATTAAGAACAGTAGAAAATGGTTCATAAAACTTCTCTAAGAGGTGCAAAGAGGCGAGATATTCTCCCTTATCGAACAAAATGCATAAAATAACAAAAGAAACTAAAAGAGTTTTTGGTGATGAAGAACTTTGGTGGCTGTGAAAAACCTACTGATTTTCGTGGTTGATGGTGTCTTTATATAGTGTAGAGGTCGATCTTAGAGTATATTCCCAAAAGATTTAGGAAAAGGTCTTAGGGGTCGATCTTAGGGCATTCTTTGGGATTTTTCTTGGCCATGAGACTCTTTTTTACTAACCATTTTTCTTTCCCTTTTGTTTTTCACGTTTTTTTTAAAGGGGGGGGGGGGATGGTCGTTATTGATGCCAGTTTCATAGGCACGAATTTTACCTTGAATTTTTTGAATCCCAAGAAAAAACCAAGCTCTCAAATCACAACCTCTGTATTCCATTAAGCTTCCTCAATCCCTGCATCTGCAGTGGTTAGAATATTGCGACGATCCCTTTCTCTCCCTTTTTACACAAATCTGGACATATGACAATGAAAACAAGAGTGCATGAGATCTGAAAAGAGGTAAGACTTTAAAGTGGAGTACCAACTAAAAATGAATTGGCTATTCATGATGAATAGAGAGTGGTAAAGAGAATAAGAAGTTCTGAATGTATAATTTGTTTTCCTAATCTAACACCTTAAAGAGAAAAATTAAGTCACATTAGTAGTCCAATAGAGATAGATTCAAAATCATATTCATCAAAATTAGTACAAGCCGAAATTTTCTCGGGGGAGTCCAGTCATGGGGTTTCTAAATCGTTTGTCCTGAACCACAGTTCCACACTAGTCTCTGAGACTCAATATCAAAGAATATGTTCCTACAAAATGTCATAGTTCCCAACAAATTTTGACTCAATAAAACAGTTTTGATTTAGAATTTTTTTTTTTAAACTACTTGATAAAAAATAAAAATAAAAAGCAAATATCATCAGATACTGAGGAACCTTCCCCCAGACATAAATCCACCGTCTCGGGGTGAAATTAAATCGAAGAAATTCATAATAAAATGAAATGAAGAGTATGAAACTTATATGTACTGAAAATGATACCTCAAAGATCGTCGGAGACTACGTTCCTATTGGTGAAATTTTATATTTTTTATTGGAAAAATAAAAAAATTCGTACATGGGGAATGATCGATCGATGAGGAGGGGCCTAATCGATCGATCAATAATGATTAGTAGTCCCTGGAATTTTTTTTGAGAAGCAATCGAATGATCACAAGGGGTAGTCGATTGTTGATCGATGGCAACTCTGTTCGGTCAATCGTTCGGCTATCTGTAGTCTGCTTTTTTAATCCTTTTCTGGAATATTAAGGTAAAAATGTTAATATTAAAAAGAAAATAACTAATCCTAGACACTTACCAGTTAGTTGTCTCCTACTAAGCGTTTCTATTTAAAGTTGTTTACCTCGACTTGGTTGCCATTTTTCTATGAGTGAGGCAGAACGTCTAAGAAAATTGGTATTTCCTTATATTTTTCGGTGTTGCTTGCTGGATCAGGATATTTTTAGTCAATCGTGAACTTCTTTCTATGCTCTCCTTTTGTTGTAAAGTTAGAATCTCCATATAGAAACCTCAATGGCTTCATCTTTATCATCGTCTGAAACATGTTCTTTGAGCATATAATTCGTCTCTGGTTTCTTTTGTCTCTTGCAAAGAGGTTCACGAACAATTGTTGGCCTTCTGTGTCTCACCTTATGGAATGCCTTCTTGTCATTCTTCCTAGAAATGCAGGCCTCATTGTCCATTTCAAAACAATCCGAAAAGTGGCCTTCAGATACATGGTTTGGTTTTTGTCCATTATGCATTGCTTTGTGAGATGGTTCTTCGCTTAAGGTTGTTGACGAATAGACTTCAATACCATTTTTGGATCCTGCATCAAAATAATCAACAAAAAAATCATTATCAAAAATCCAATTAATATCATGGTACCAAATTTCATGTGCTTCATGGATCTCTTCCGGTGGACCTTCGAATTTTCAAAATCGATCTTCATAGTTTTCTTTCGTGGATCTTCGAGTTCTGAAACTTTGTCTTCTTGGATGTCTAGAGGGTCGACACGGATAGTGAATTCCTCGATACTCTTTTGCGGATCTTCAATATTCCATTCATTGAAGTTAATGGGGCTGTCCATGTCATGATTAATCTTGCCATCATCAACGTGGACTTGCTCCATGTCAATTCCAAACCATCTTTTCTCATCTATAACATCGCTCTCGGCAATGATCTCATCAAGCCTAGTGAAGGCGTCTAAAACTCTTTCTGAAAGGAGTTTTGTTGGTTTGGTGGATCACAGAATTGATAGGTAAGATGTGAGGCTTGAAAAAGCCTTTGGTGATAAACAGATGCAGGCCATCAATAGCCACTACGAGAATCATGTGAGTGAACCAGTGGGTTAGAGATACCCTGCTCTCGAGCTAGCATCTCTTTGATAGATAGTTTGCTAGAATCTCAATAGATATCGAAATTTCGTGAATGAAACTGTGGGTCCGAAAATCCTGCTCTCTTGCTTCAGCTTGCATCATGATCTGCACCATAGCAACTCTTCTTGAGTCTCAACAAAAATCAAAAGTCATTTTTCCATGCACAGTAACTGAAACACAAAAATGAAGAAGCAGAAAAACCGAAATTAATAGAAAAAAAAAATTAGACTAATCTCTTAGTCTGAAAACTATTGGCATTGCTAGTTTCTCCGACAACGGTGCCAAGAATTTGAAGTGTGTCAGGTTTTACCTTAGCACACAATGATCTAGCGTCAAGTACACATCGATCAATTGTAGTACTTAAAGATAAAATCTAAACAAGAATTCACAATAGTGATCTTCAACCAAAAGTTAAGCTAAGTAAGCAATAAACTGAGATTTTGAATCGAGCAAAATAATAAAAGACAGTAAATTGAAAGCGTTGTAAAGCAATGAATTAAAACATTGGCAGTTCAAGGCATTCTCAGGGTATCATGGGTCGAATTATTCAGATATATTCGTAGATGAAATTAACATCATTTTGCCTTCGTTCAAGAACTCGAAAGACTATTGTATGACTAACCCACTCTCGTGGTAGATAATCAAGTATGTCTAAACTATCCATTAAATCAACTTTACAGTCAATAACGTAGATATACAAACATTCATGTTCAGGCTCAATTATTCACCTAACTCAGTTCTGAACTCTTGCATGTTAAAGCGCTAGGCCCATCAAACATCATATCAGAACAACAACTCAAGTGATGTGCAAGCCGAAGTCATTTTAAAATCAAGTTCTACAGGATCAGTAAGGAAACATGCATTCATGAACATATCTAGATGAAAAATTACTCTAACTTATCAAAAGCGCCACTTTATTTGTAAATCATATTTATCGAACCATCAAAACCCTTTGAAATTTCCCGTAGTCCAATCAAAGGATCTATTCAGTCATGACAGAGTAAATCAATGCAAAACCAATAGATAAACTCATAATCATTAAGAACGGTAGAAAAGAGTTCAGAAAAATTCTCCAAGAAGTACAAAGAGGCGAGATCTTCTCCCTTATCGAACAAAAACATAAAAGAACAAAAGAAACGTAAAGAGTTTTTGGTGATCAAGAACTTTGGTGGCTGTAAAAAGCCTACTGATATTTGTGGCTGCTGGTGTTTTTATAAAGTGTAGGGGTCGATCGTAGGGTATATTTCCAAAAGATTTAGGAGATATCGTCGAAGAAGAAAATTTCCCCTTTTTCAGGAGTGGCAATCGATCGATTATCCTTTGGGGGGGGGAGATTGATCGATTTCATCTTTAAATCTGAGGCAGTGAGTTTTGCGGATGCTCGACTGACCGATCAGTCTGGGGCAATTGATCAATCGAGGCTCCCATCTTCTGCTTGCTTCACCTCGAACCCAAAATGACCAGTCTTCAGTAATCTGAACATATCTTGAGATCCGATCGTTGGAGTTGCACTATCTAACATGGAATTCTAACACTCCAAGCTATCTTATGGTAACATTTTCGCGTGATCCAATGATGGGAATGTCTCCATCTGATGCGAAAAATTTGATGCTCAGAAGCAATATAATCTCGAAAATGCTTCTTTTGCATTCTTTTGCCTTAAATTGCTCCAATTTTCTGAAAATACTTTGAAAACTACAAAAATACTAAAAACAACAATAAAAAACCAAAACCAAGTGGTTTCTTTATTAATAACATATTAAAAACGGTAAAATCTAAGGTATATCAAGCATCTACTAGGAGTTAAGAGACAAAGACGTAATCTTTCCCCTTTACATATAGAGTTAGAAGCACTGCTTTTGGCTATAGAATATATGTTAGTGCATCAAGAGAGAGCCGTTTCTTTTCAAACATACTACTTAGAACTAGTGAAGATGACGACATATCTAATGGATTAGCCAGTGTTCTTAACTCAGCTAGTGGAGTTCTTGGGCTCGAAAGCCCGTTTTAGTTATTTTTCATTTTTTTCATGTTTTGAATGTAAAAGCATACTGTCAGACACATAGTGGTAGAACCTGCTCTTGTGGTTTTCAGTTTTGTAAATTCTATTCTTCTAGTGTGGTTAATCACTTAAAATGATAGCATGTTGAAAAAATAGTTTAATTTTTGGATTATTTATTATATTGTTTTAGTATCAACTCGCACGCTAACTCATTCAGATTACGATTTAGGTGATATGAGTCCACCATGATCAATATAAGCACATATAATAAATGAGCTGAGGTGAGCTCACTCTCAGTTCATGAAATACTCTATCTGATGATGTATTGAATAAAGCGGAATGAGTTAGTTTTTTTACACCCTACCAAGCAATCTCCTATTTTACTTCTTTGTTGCATTTAAGCTTAAGAAGATAGTTTAAATAAATTCATAACTCGTTCTTCAAGTAATATCGAAATGTGTTCAATGACGATTTTTTACCACTTAAAATATTTACAGTCGTGAGTATGGTAACGCATTGGATGTGACTCGATCCGGGACTTTGACCAACATGACGATGTTTAACCAATGGATCACTATAGATTGATAAGAATTTATAATGTAAATAGAACTGTAAAAACTCTAAGATGCTAATTTTTTATATTTCAAAACAGAGAGAAGCAACGCATGTGCAGTTCCTCAACTCAATCATGCAATTATTAAACTATTACTTAAAATAAATGAAAATCAGAAAACCCTTTTTATTTTTTGTTTATTCGCAGATACGAATGTACGATCGAATTTTTTTTATTCGCAGATACGAATGTACGATCGAGTTATTTCAAGTCTCTCATCATAGGATTTCCACTCATTCTATGTGTTTGTAAAAATATCAGATTTGACATATGTGACAACCTAAGAACAAACGATATCATGTGACTAAAGTTGTAAAGCAAGAAAAAATTAGGATGATGGTTTCCAAGTTGGAAAGGTGTGTGGTGAATGAGTGGGTGCAGCAGAAAATCTTTGATAGTAATTAATATTTAATGAAATCAAGAAAAGATGAAACCTTAAAATGGGAGTTTCTATGTTTTTCTTTTCTCTCTCTTTTTCACTTTGAAGATTCGGGGGAAAAAAGATAATGGAATCGAATGTGTGTGGGGTTATAATGGATGTCTTACTTGTACCATATGGAGTGGTCTCTAAATGCTATTGGAAGATGGTCTCTACCATGGAAACTGGTCAGTCCAAAGATCCAACGAAAGTTCGACCGTACATGACCACCTCAATGTTCACTTGGTCTCGTACGAGGAATATACACCAATCAATATAGTAAAAAGCAGAAGCTAATAGAGACAAGTTGAGTTTTGTTCTGGCCTCCATCAAAAAGCAGCAGAAAAAAATTAAGACATGTGATTGGATACTTGGTACAATGGTCCATGATATACGTAAAAGAGAAAAGCTTACTAATTTATTATGATTGCACAAGCATTCATTTCTAGGTATGATTTTGTGCTTCATGCAATGACATTAGGCTTCTCTCTCCCTGTGAAGTCCTTCATGCATGTAACTGTTTTGGCATCCATCCATTGAATTATATTTAATGTATTACAGAGTAAACTGTGAACAAGATTCATGTTTTATAAGAAACAATAACCAGAAACAAATTTTTATCAGACCGCCATATCATGGTAGAGAATCATTTTTTTGTTGTGGATGTCCATGTTTGCACCCGTGGTTGCCAAAAATGATGTTCCAAGTATGAGTGGTAACTTCCGATTTGGTTCCATTTCCATCACTATCAAATCCGTTAGAACCACACAATTTTCAACTTTCAAAGGATAGTTCTCAAACATTCCTAAGGGACATTTCGAAGACGAATCCGCAAATATTATAGAGTAAGTGTTTCCCTTAACTCCTTAACTCCAAGACCTTTCATCATCTCATAAGAGATCATCCAACTTCAAATGTCCAAGAGAACATGGTATAAGGAACCTTCTCGGGTCTCATCTTTTTGGAAGTGACTTCGGCACAACTGATTCACCACTTTGTTGCTTATAAGCCCTCATAACCTCCATAAGTTTTCCATGATTTGCTATTACATCCTTGATGAGATTCCTTTGGAGGGGGGGATTTGAGTCAAATCATCATCTTTTGGCAAAGACACTCCTATATCACACATATCCTTCTTGAAGTTTGAGAGAATCCTTTTTAGTGCCTTGGGGTACACCAGACATGGGAATGGAAGTTTGGAGTCATAAGAAGGGGATTGAACACTCGGGACTTCTTCCCATTTCTTCTTATTTTGTGCACTCTACTCAAGGACCTCATCACTATCAACCACTTGGTCAACGTTGGGACATTTAAAAAGTTTGGCTAACTCCTCTAGGTGTTTCTCATCTTCATAAAATTTTAGATTTCCCATGGGTCCATAATGAGCTTTTAATACCTTGCTACTATTGTCTTATTTCTTGTCCAAAATGACCACATTGCAAAAAGATTTTGGGTTTGATTCGGGTTTACCTGGCAAAATACCAATCAGACTCTTTGAGCTAGAAGCGGTTTGAGCTACTTGCAAATCTATGGTCTTTGTGGAAGTCGAAACTAGCACAATTAAATTTGTCGAGGGTTTGTTAAGGGAACTGAAACTTCTGCGTATAAACCACAAAATGAAGATCCAAAGATGGTTTTATTAAGCTGTTTCAAAAAGCTTTTCGTACAAGAGTCTGAGAGCAAAAAAGTTTAGGGTTTTGCTAAATAAATTGTGGATCCATTTCTCAAGGAATATACATGGGTATTTATATAAGTCTAAGTCGGTTAGGGCTATCCCTAAACGATAAAGGAGAACTTACTTATTCTTCGGAATTTCTTTTCTTCTCGGATTTGTCTAAGTCGGTCTGGGTTTATGGGCCTTCGTCTTGGACTTGCGCATATGCAGTCTTGATTTGGATCGGAGCCCATTCCTGTGACTCGGCTCAACACTGGAACCTACGGATCGGTCCAGCGTTGAAACCTACGGATCAGCCCAGCGTTGAAGCCCACGGATCAGCCCATCGCTGAGCATTCAGATCGGCCCATCGTTGAGCATATGGACCGGTCCATCATTAAAATCCATGGATCGGTCCATCACTGGGCATACGAATCGGCCCATCGCTGAGCATATGGATTGGCCCATCATTGAAGCCCACAGATCGGTCCATCGATGGGCATACGAATCGGCCCATCGTAGAGGCCCGTAGATCGGATCCAATTTGTATGGTTTGGTTTGGTCCATTCAAATACTTGGTCATTTTTAGACTGTTGATCTTATTGGAGGTGAAATTCGACCCCAACAGTTAGCTCTCAGCCTCGGCAGTATAAGTGATGACAGTGTCGAGGTAAAGAGATAGCAAAAATTAAGATCAACATTCTAAACTGCGTTATCGTGCCACCCAATCGATATTTTTTTTGATGATGCCGATCCATTGCGCGAGGAGCGCGTTGACCCATCGCATGATGTGTGTGCTGATCCGTTGCATAATGAGCGTGCCGACCGCCGCGTGTTGTGTGTGCCGATCCGTTGCACAATGAGCACGCCGACCCGTCGCGTGATGTGTCTGCCGATCTGTTGCACAATGAGCGCGCCGACCCATCGTGTGATGTGTGTGATGATCCGCGGATGTTGAAGTACTCGTCAATTCGTTCTGCACATAGTGCCTATCCGTTATGCTGAAGAATATGCCGATTTGTGGTGTGATACTTCTACGGATTGGTCCTTCTCCACGATAATTGAAGTAACTTTCTGACCATTGATTCAAATGACTTCAAACTTCTCTCAAATGAAAGCTGACTCAATTATCTATCTTGTGTCCAAATTTGAGCTCGTTATATCTTCAGGTCGGGTGCTACCGATCCCATCTCTCTGGATTGGCTACGACGAGCCCATATCGACGTGTCTTCAATAATTCGGGTGTATCTTTCTAACCACAGCTCCAAATGATGTGATTCCAACTCTATTGGAATTCTAACTCAAAATATTGCTTATCATCATTGAACCTGATCTAATCTCTTTATTATGTTACCTACCCGATCTGAGCTCTTTAGTTCGCGGGCTCGGTTTAACCGTGGCACCAAAGCTTATATGGGTTTCTTCCATCAAGGCTTCTTGGGCTCAGCTCATGATGAGTTGGGCTTGTGCTGCTCGTCCATTTCCTATACTTAGTCAATTTCTCCGTTGATCTCAGTGAGGTGAAAGATTGAGATCAACGATCCGTTTCTTTGATCACATCGCCGAGCAGTTGAGTAAGATGGGATGCCTAACTGTTTTAGCAATGTGGCCGAGCTGACCGGTCGATGATACTATCGAACTGATCTGTTGGTATGTTACCGAGCTGCTTCATCGATGGTGTTGCCGAGTTGATTCGTCATGTTACCGACTTGATGCGTTGCTTTGATCGTTGAACTGTTATGTCGTAAGAGTACTTGACGAGGCGTTTTGGCAGAAGAAAACACAAAGAGCCATTTTGACGATGAAAAAATGATGAGGTGTTTTACAAAGAAAACCATGACGAGGCGTTCTGCCAAGGAAAACATGATGAGCCGTTTTGCAGAGGAAAACACAAAGAGCCATTTTTCCGAGGAAAATGTGACGAGGCATTTTGCCGAGAAAAATGTAATGAGGCGTTCTACCAAGGAAAACATGACGAGCCATTTTGCCGAGGAAAATATGAGGATGCATTTTGCCGATGACAATATGACGAGGCGTTTTGCCGAGAAAAATGTAACGAGGCATTTTGCCGAGGACAATGTGACGAGCCGTTTTGTTGAGATGTTGTGCCAAGATGATCATGATGAAGCGACACGCCAAAACTATCGTGTTGCTTCGTGAGAATTTTCAAGGGCCAAGTTTCAAGGGCACCTTGCAAAAAATTGAATAGTTGTAACGAGCTATAAAGTAGTTAGCCGAAGCGTGTTAGGTAACTCGCAACCCTGCGCAAAAATGTCTAAGTACCAGTGTGCTATGAAGTGATGTATGCTGGGTTTTAAGATGTTAAAGACCAGCGTGCTAAGGAGCGAGTGATTGCTGGGTTTTGATTATTTACTTTGGTTTTAGGGCCTGCGATGTAGCATCGACTAATATGCCCATTTTGATAAAACATGTCCAAGTATCTCATATTAAATGATATACGTTTAGTACTATGCTTCTGAGATATTGCGACCAGCGATCAATTGCTGGGTTTAAACAAAACATATTTAGGTATCTCACTCGGACAATATACGTTTAGCGCTATCCTTTAAAGATGTTGCGACCAACGATCAGTTGCTGGGTTTAGACGAAACATATTTAGGTATCTCACGCAGACGATATACGTTTAGCGCTATGTTTTCGAGATGTTGCGACTAGCGATCAGTTGCTGGGTTTAGACGAAACATATTTAGGTATCTCACGCTGACGATATATGTTTAGCGCTATGTTTTCGAGATGTTGCGACCAACGATTCGTTTGTTGGAGTTTTAGATGAACATTTCGTTTTACGGATGCGTTTTCGTAAACGTATCCGCTCCGACAATGGACATATGTATTTATAGAGCGCGCTTTTAATCCACAGAGGATGTAATAGTTTGAATCCGTAAAGGATGTAATAGTTCGTTGCTGTGGCCAGCAGCAACGAGAATGAACTAAGATGTCTGTTTCGTTAAGATTTTGAGATAATCCGTGAAGGATGTGATCGAGACGTCTGTTTCGTTAAGACTTTGAGATAATCCGTGAGTGATGTGATCGAGATTACTGTTTTGTTAAGACTTTGAATAATCCGTAAAGGATGTGAGTGGGATGTCTGTTTTGTTAAAGCTTTAGTCAGACATAGAGTCTACTATAAAGATGGAGTATACGAGTATACATACCCACTCCCCCCCTTTTTTAAGGAGGGGCAACTGAACCCATCCGAAGACGAGTTGCCTACATACCTTTTGCAGGGATCAAGCCGCCTTGTAGTTCTTGTAAAATACCTTAGTGATAGTATATCTTGAGATACATTGCGTTATGAGATCTTAGTACTGGAATGTCGACCATGTTAGCGAGTTCGTACACTGCTGGTCGAATTGAAGTTAGATAGCTCGTCCTCAGATTGCCGGTTCGCCTTGGCTTTCTTTCGCTTCGTCTCTGTGCTAAGTTCTGCTACGGGATTCCTGAGCTTCTGCCCGGCCATAACACAAATTCGGGACTCCTTCTGATTTCTCCGAATTGTTTTAATTCCGTTCGGCGTCGGGAATTTTATGCACAAGTGATATGTAGATGGGACAGCGCTTATAGAATTTATCCAAGGAGTTCCCATGATTACGTCGTGCGGTTTATCGATTCAGGTGGTTTCTCTTTCTTCGAATGAGATTATGTCGTTTGGAAATTTGGAGGGCACATACCAAATAAAGATGACATCGGCTCGCTGTTGAAAAGCTTTAATCGGCGAGACAGTATCTGAGCAATAGTGAGATCCGTCCATTATCATGTTTATCCTTCTTCTAGCTCTGCACTGCGTCGTCTCGTTGTCTTGCCTTCCATGTTTAGGGAGATCACCATATTTTTGCTCGGGTTGTTCCGTATCTTGCTCTAACTCGAAATCTTTGAGGCTAATATTGCCCTCGAGCTTCTCGGCTTGCCAGTTTTGCGGCGAGTTTTAAACCAAGGCATTGGCAATTCACGGTTGAATCCTCGTACACGTGATGATGTTTGCAATATGCTTTTTCGTCTTAAGAATTTGAGTTTCTAGTCCATGTACTCCATAGGGTTTTTCCTCGATCTCGGCCGCGTCCAAAGCCTGCCGAGTCTACTTGATAATTGTGAGCTCCCCCAAATCCTTCTTCATGTTGTACGTATCCGGCACCTTGGCCATTCCTCTTACTGCTTTGGGGGGTTTGGATTTTGAGGGGTCCGACCCATAGTCTTTGTGCATCCGTATTTTTTGGATAAGATTTTTATTTTTTCCTCGTTAGTTGCAAAATCTATGGCGCGATGCAGAGCATCTTGGATTGTTGAAAGTGCGTTCAAGGCGATTTCTTTTCAAAAATTCGAATCGAACCATATTGTTTTTTTTCAAAGTTTGAAGAGCGGTGTAACGACCCAAAATTTTAAATTTTGAAATTTGTTGAAAAAGTTATAATATTATGTGAAATTTTAACTAGATAGTTTAAAATATTGTGTTTATCTATATATCTATTTTATTTAATTAATAAAAAAATTATCGGGTCTTTATCAAAATTCGATTCCAATTTGAATAATTAATAATGTTTGATTAGGGAAAAAAATTAGCACGTGGGTCGTATTTCTTAGCAAACCTTGTTGGGTTGATCAAGGAGTTAAAAGCCCAATTCAAATAGTTAAATGATGCTAAGCCCAATTACAAATAAGTCGTAGGCTTAGCTTATTAGGTCTTTGGTCAAGTGATAAGTATAACCATAAATATTATTATTGTTTGACTTTCTTTCTTCGTCGGGGGGAACTTGGCCGCCTTCGTGATTGTGCTGCTCTCTTTCTCTCTCTCTGCACTTTCGCTTTATTCACCTCCGTTGCATTATTGACTCATTATTAAATTACAAACCTTGCCTTGCGTATCGTCGATTCCCGGTGAGTATTTCTTCACTTTATTTCTTGTGAGTTAATCGAGAATTTGCTAAGTATTTCTTTGTATTAGATCATGAAAACTTTGGTGTCGGTTCTATGTAAATTAATTATTAGCATTCATGTTCTATTCTGATTGTATGTTGTTTGTGATTAAACTTGATTATTAATCTATATATTATTCGGTTATTTAGTGGAATATTAATATGATTTATTTTGTAAAGTTTATTCGGTGAAGTGTTTTGATTTTGAATAAGTTATATACTTTTGTTGAGTTAAGGATTTGAATAATTGATAATATAATATTAAATTTATGTGGTATGACCGAGCAAATAGGTTTATATATGTATGTGGTATAAACGAACAATTAGGCTTATATTAATTTGAGCAAATAGGCTTATATATATTTTGAACAAATAGGCTTATCAATCTGAACAATTACGCTTATCTATACGTGTGTATTTATATATAAATATATGTATATTCTGAGTAATGTGTTCTATATATCAACTTGAGCAATGAGGCTTATGAGAATGGGCAAAAACATGGTTTTATAAGGTGACTGAAGTATGTTCATAAAAATTATTATGTTTGCAAACTGGAATAGTGTTTGGTGTACCAGTACGTGAATTTTGTTTGTTGTGGAATCGGGCCGTACTGGTACATAGGTTAGGAAGTTTATTTTTGCTCACTGGGTGATAGTCAATCGCTCACGTCGTCTGATTTCCGTAGGTTGTGAACTGAAGTTCAAGAATCAAGCTGGTTCGTGGTTAAGGGATTTCAGGTTAGAGCGAGACATCAAGTATTTATTTTATTTTGTAAAGCAATGCTTTTGTATTTTAATTGATTTTGTATTTAAAAATACGATTTTAAGTCTTTTATCTATTTATTGTATATAGTAATGTCTCGTAAATTCTCTTGGATTTTTTTTGGGGCGTTACAAGCGGCCTCGTCGCCTATCCCTTTTACCTTTGATAGCACCGTTTTGAATCGTTCGATGAAACTTCGTAAAGTTTCTTTCTGTCCTTGACCCATGGTCCATAGATCGGCGTCCGATGTCTGGCGCTCCATGAATATGGCGTAATGTTTCAAGAATGCCGCAAATAATTGCTTAAAATTATCGATAAAATTCATTTCAAGCTGGGAAAACTACTGGAGGGTTGGGCCTTTGAGATGTTCCACGAACAGGAGACACTGGCCGGCATCCTTCTCATCCTCTTTGAAGTTGGCACGGCCCATCACTATGATCACTGCGGTGATGTGCTCCTTCGGGTCGGTTTTTCCTTCATACGTCGGCACTCTAATTTTTCCTAGATCGGAAACTTTTGTCCTGGTGATCCGGCTGGTGAATGGTGTGTTTTGCGCTTCCTCTAGCACTCGATCGATCTCGAGGGCTTTGCTGGTGGCTTTGTACATCCGGGATCGGACAACTTTTAGGTCGGCGGCAGCCTGGTTCAAAGAAGCTCGGATCTCGTCCATCTCTCTTTTTTGGGCTCGTGCCGCCGCTTTTTGGGTGTCCGCTGCTTCCAACAGCTGCACCCAGAGAACATTCTCTTCCTCTTCGGTAAATCCCTGGTCATGTTCGAGGTCGATCCCTCTTTGCTCAGCTCGGGCTTGTCCTTCGGCTGCAAGTTTGGGATCACCAGGGTTCTCCGTGTTATGCTCCCCTTCGAGATTTTCCTCCAGGTCGATCACAGGGGCTGGCCCATCTACGGTCTTTGTGCTTGCTTCTAGCATTCCTTTGTTTGGTTCGGCCGTTGCAACTGTTTGATGCTGAGGCGGCAATCCTCCTGGGGTTCTTGGCACACCGATATGTGTCGAGAAATCGAGAGCCGTTGGGTGGAGGCTAAGACGTCTTGCGGATCTCCCGATCGGATGTAGGCCTGAGCCTACACTGCCGGCTCGTGTTCTTTGGGTTTGGCTCTCCGTTGCCAGAATCTCCAACTTGTCCGTCATCGTGCTGTTAGCTTATCCTGCTCCTCCGCCTTTTTGAGCAACGTCTCTAGCATGTTCTTCATCTCTAGAAGCGCTTCTGTTGGTATTGCCGCGTTGGCAAGCGGTGGATTCTCTCGTGCTCCTGGGAGGTCGGCTCCGATATCTTTCGGGTCGTTTACGTTGCTGTCTCTAGTCATCTTCTTCGGATAGTTCGTACGGTAGTTGCTTGGTGTAAGAAGATTTCAAAGACTTCCCACAGACGGCGCCAAATTGTGGGAGTCGAAACTAGCACAATTGAATTTGTCGAAGGTTTGTTAAGGGAATTGAAACTTCTGCGTATAAACCACAAAACGGAGATCCAAAGATAGTTTTATTAAGCTGTTTCGAAAATCTTTTCATACAAGAGTCTGAGAGCAAAAAAATCTAGGGTTTTGCTAACTAAATTATGGATCTCTTTCTCAAGGAATGTACATGGGTATTTATATAATTTTAAGTCGGTTAGGGCTATCCCTAAACGATAAAGGAGAACTTCCTTATTCTTTGGAATTTCCTTTCTTCTCGGATTTGTCTAAGTTGGTCTGGGTTTACGGGCCTTCGTCTTGGGCTTGCGTCTATGCAGTCTTGATTTGGATTGGACACCATTCCTGTGAGTCGGTTCAACACTGGAACCTACGGATCGGCCCAGCTTTGAAGCCCACGGTTCGGCCCATCGCTGAGCATACGGATCGGCCCATCGTTGAAGCCCATGGATCAATTCATCGCTGGGCATACAAATCGGCCCATCGCTGAGCATATGGATCGGTCAATCGTTGAAACCCACAGATCGGTCCATCGATGGGAATACGGATCGGCTCATCGTAGAGGCCCGTAGATCGGATCCAATTTGTATGGTTTGGTTTGGTCCATTCCCATACTTGGTCATCTTTAGACTGTTGATCTTATTGGGGTGAAATCTGACCCCAACACTCTTTCCATCCAACTGATGGTAGATCCCATAAATCATATTGTTAACCTCAAGAAACCTCTTTCCAATATCCGCACTACTCTTTATTTGGCCTTCCAACACTCTTTGAACCAAAGTCTTAACAACTTGATCTTGAGGTAAAAGTTGGTTAGAAGAGCTACCTTGCCCTTGAAACTTTTGACCAACTTAATTTGGTAAGAGTATTGTTGCTTAGAAATGTACCCTTGTTGTTGTTGGGGTTGAAAGCCTTGTCCTTGTGGCTTTTGGGGTAGACTTGATCTTGGGAGTTCTCCACGTTGGTATTCCTATAGGACAAGTTGGGATGGTTTTTATAGTTGGGAAAACCTTTTTATATAGTAGACTCCTTGGCATTGGATGTAACTTATCCCTTCTCGTCCATCTTGACAAGCTTCAACTACTACCTCTTGATTTCCATCAAATTTCCCAACAAAGTGTACTTGACTCTTGTTGGCTAGAATATTCTTGTCCAATTTATCACTAAGCTCTTTGTACCTAGGATCTTCTCCCTTTGGCTCCCTTAGTGTCCTATCATATTTTCCACTATAGCATTGATAGATCTGTGCAAGGTTTTCCACAAGTTGTTCACTTTGTTCCACAGTTATACTCACGAAACTCCCATTGCTTGCCATGTTCAAAGAAATGTGGCACTTCTTTTCAAATCCACATTGAAAAACACTCAAGAGGGCTTCCTTTGACACCCCATGGTGTGGGCGAGAACGTGTGTAACCTTTCAGCATCTTCCATGCTTTATGCAATATTTCATGTGGGCCTTGTTTGAAGCTTGTAATGTCGTTATGGATCTTGGCATTTTTTTGGTACGAGAAGAATTTTGCTAAGAAGCGTTTCTTGCATTCCTCCAAAGTAGTGATTAAAGATGCCACTACACTCTTCTCCCATTTAGAGGCCTTATATCCAAGTGAAAAAGGACAGAGTGTGCGTTTAATAACATCCTCGGGAACCCCATTCATTTTCACCATTCTTCACAATCTATCGAAGTTATCCAACTGCTCTATTGGGTGCTCCATGGGCAAACCAAAGAAATAGTTGTTTTGCATCATATTGATAAAGCTTGACTTGTTCTCCCAATTTTTATTTGCGCAGGTAGGTGGACTAATATCGGTTCTTGTTCCATTAGTGAGCGATTCGTCAAAGCTCATATTCTCCTCTCCTCCCTAGGTGGGTGAATTGGCGCCCTAGGTTCTAAGTTCCCAATGCCAACTCCATGGGCTTCTCTTTGTTGGTGATTTGCATCACATTGGGTAACATGGGGTCCTTCTTTGTCCAAACGTCTCAAATGATATACCTTTTATTGTTCTCTTCTTGTTTCTCTAGCTAGCTCCTTCTCCAAACGGTTGATGTCCAGCGAAGGGTTGAAGTTTGGTAGTGTTCCTCTACTTCTTGTGTTCATACACATTCAAACAAGAGAAAACAAAGACAAGAACGATTAAAAACAAACTAAAGTAAAGCTTAGACTTTAAAGATTCCAAATCTTAATCCCTAATGCAAATTCTCTGGCAACAGCATCAAAATCATGATAGAAATAAAGTTTACACTCAAATGCTAAGATGCTTTAAATTTATCCTAAAGTAATATCCCAAGTGCAAGGTGTATCGGGTAGTAATATATGGTCGAACCACAAGAAGTATGATTATGGACAATAAAAGTGCAAGACTAATGAAGCTAAGCCAAATGGTGTTTTTGAATTCAAGGTTCTAAATTAGGAAATTCTAAACAAAATCATGCAAACAAGAAAGGAAAAACAAGCAAACAAGAACAAGAAACTAAACAAGTAACAATGCAAAAGAAAACAAAACTCAAAACAAGATAATGCAAGTTCAAGATTAAAAGTCAAACAAAAGTCAACCAAAATAAGCTAAGCAATATTAAATCAAATGGATAAAGCATGGACCTTGGGTAGAGATTAGGGATGATTACTATTGACTAATGTTGTTAGATCATGTAAACAAGCCATTTCCAAGACATGGATCCAAAATTCTATACTAGTTCATTTCCATGAGTTTAATCTATTCACTAATCACTCAGTTTGACCAAATTTCCAATTCTAATTGTAGAGATTAAAGAGTGCACAAGTCTAATAAGTCAACAAACCGCCTTAATCATCAGTGGCTAATTGACTAAGATATGGAAAACATGTTTTAGAGTTCATCTAGACATTTATGCGAACACCTTCCGGACACAAAAAGAACATGATCTAGGTTTTGATTAGCAAGATCAATACTAGCATAGGACTCACTCTAAACATAGGAAATCATAAGGATCTAGGCCTAAGCATAACTAATCATTCATCAATCATCCTAATCTACTCTACCCAAAATCCATAGGAAAACTACTCACTCATGATCAAAGAAAAAACAAAAAAAAGGATAAACCAAGACATAATAAAATATTAGAGATAAAGATTACAGAAATGCTTCACTAATTTGGCATGAAAGTTGAAATCTTGATCATCCAAAGGGTCTAAACTTTGTCCAAAGGATAAAAGCTAATGATAAGACTTAGGGTTTTTAATTGCATAAGAGTATTTATAGAAAAAGAGAAATGTACCTGAGTCAATCCTAAACAATCTGGGTCAAACCCGAGTCAAACTAAAAAGTGCATCTGAGATCGATCAGGGAGATAAGTCCAGTGGTCGATCTCGTGCGTCTTTTTCTCCAAAATGTCTTCTGGTGCACATGAGATCGATCACGTGATTGATCTAGGCAAGATGGCAAAATGTAGTTTTGGCTCTGGTGCACCTGAGATCGATCATGTGATCGATCCACCATGTTTTCAGTGTGAACTGACTATGGTGCACCTGAGATCGATCATGTAATCGGTTTCAGTTGCATCTCCTTTGTTCTTGTGTTTTCTTCACTCCTCTTCATCCTCTTCCATCCTCTTCCATCCACCTTGTAGCTTTCACTCCTAGGCATCCAACATACTTGAAATAGACAAAATATACAATGCAAATAAATGGAATAATGTCTAGGAGTCTAAGACTCGAGCTAAGTTAAATGAGACTCAAAATGAAGAAAATGATGCTACATGTGAAAGAAAAGAGGTTGAAAAAAAGGAAACAGAATGCTAAGGAATCTAAATTATGCACACATCAGAGCAGACTAAAGAAAAATGAGAAAGTGATATGGGAAAAAGAAAGGATCAAAGAAAAACCATGGGAGGAGGACAAGAATATTTGAGCGGTCTACTCGGAGATTATTACCCATGAAAGTAGGGAACAAGATCCGGGACAGATCCAAATCAGGTGGGGGAGACTTTGTAATATCCCAAAACCCGAGTAGGAATAATTTACCTTGTATCTAATTTAAATTCAAATAGAACGAGAATTTGGTTTAAACAGGAGATCTAGACAACAAAACCATAAGGATCGTTTCCTAAATGAAAAAAAAAAAATCATTTCCCACCCAGGAAGGGAGAACATTTCCTACATGAAAAAGGAAATATTCTCTTACCCGGAAGAGGAAACTCGATGCCATATGGATAACCGGCCGTGACGAATCAAATGTCATGGGGATAATGGGCTCGAGTCAAGGTTCTACAAGTTTCAATGGTAGAAGGAATTAATGAAGCTTTCATGGGGCGAGAGTAGATAGGGATGACAATGGAGGCCTTGTAGGAACACTAATCCTTATCGGAAAAGGAAATAGAGGGAAAAAGGAAAATTCGATCATTATCGAAAAAGAAAAATAAATGCAAAGGAAAATTTTACACCTTGGGGAGCAATTAGGGTTGTAGGTATAAATAGGCCCCTAGGCACTTCATAATCTCCGGACAGAGAAGAAGAAATCTCGCCACCCCAAGGTAGCATCACATCTGAAGAGGTAAGACGTGATCCATGAAGCTTTTCTTGGCTTTATATATTCCTTACATTAGTATGGTGTCGACATAACAGTTAGAGTTAAATTTATCCAATCAAGGTAAGGAGGCCGATGTACGATGATGATATATAGGGCATTAGGGTTTTGTGGTAGAGAGATACTAAACCAAAAAGGGGTTTGGTACGTGGAAACTCTACACGGTTCTGATCCGGGTGGGGAATTCTTGGTAAAACTACACAGTCTCAAATCATTTTGAAAACTACCTGAGTAAAAGTCGATTACTAGTGGATTATGTGAGTAAAATACGACATTAGGATGTTAGAATAATTAAGATTCTAGATATTGTATCATATGTTTGTTAGTTGCTTGTGAGTTTGGCTTGAACCTTACCCGTATAGGTAGGTTCTTGACCAAACAAGGATTGACCAAACAAGGTTCGAGAGAACTGTTCTTCCACTCCATATTGTATTGGCTTAAGTAAACTCATGTTGCATAACTATTCATAGTTAAACCTCCAATATAGCCTAAGGGTGTGGAAACTAGACTTTGGTTCAGAGAACTTGAGTTAGGTCTTATCTAACTAGGAATAAGGGTTGTGCATGTACCACGTTGAGTTTTCCTCGACCCAATGTGTCAGTGCATTACAAAGCTAACCAATTGTCTTAGAATGCTTGTTTTTCAGTGGAAGTAATGGTATGGCCACAAATGTTGTAACGGTTAGTATATTGGGATAGTCGTACAAACCTTGCACCAACAATATGGTACACAACTGTTACATTTTGTGAAATTCTTTGGCTATTTGTGTAAGAACCTAGAAGGATTTAAACTTAGGATATAAAACGGAAGTAGTATGCATGATTGTGAATTGGAGGGCTTGTTTGATCACTAGAATTGTTATTGCTTGATGCATGATTAAGATGCAGTAGACTTACGTTTGTTCACAATACCATGGTTACTAAAAAAATGGCATAGTGTCAAAGATAAGGCATATTCTAGGTGTTTGTCTTTGGCCATTGAGGGCTCGAAGACCTAGTCTGTCATGATACCGACAAGAAAGGGCTTGGGAAGTCATTAAACCATCTTTCAAGATATAAGTTGGAGGGCACTAATGTACGGATCAGTGGATGTTGATGTACGGATCAACGACCTATGATAAAAAGACTTGGGATATAAGAGGGCTCATGTTATTTTGCTGTGGGAATATTTACGTGTGTTGTGACCCGTTTAAGGATGAGATCAACCGATAATTTGTACGTGATTGTGTATATAATTTGTTGAGTGTGGTGAAATTTGGATGAGGGAGTTAACTGGCATGATTGATTGTTTACGGAACGAGGACATATTAGAGTAGGTGGTAAAGTGGTTAGAATTAGGATATATAATTTTTGTAAAACGATAATGACCGTCTCATTGAGTATTCATATTCACTCCTTACCAGATCTTGCAGGAAGGTAACCAAGTTGGGAGCAACCTTAGGATGGTACGAGTCAAACATGCATTAACGAATTTCTCATTCTTGGCTAAGAGAACATTCCATAAATGCATTTCCTTAAATGAGTTTCAATATGCAGTTTCAACCACTTGTCCACGATTTCTGATATTTCCTTTAACTGATCTTGAGCACAAGCGACTGGTTTTCCTAATCGATTGATTCCAAACCTTCATTAAATCCACTATGATTAGTTCTTTAGATCGATCACCTTGGTTAACCCTTTTAACACTTGTGGGAGTGTAAATCCACACCAATTGAATTTTTCAAGACTTTTAAGGGATCTGAAACTTCTGAGATTAAAACCACAAACACGAAGATCCAAAAGATGGTTTTTATTAAGCTGTTTTGAAAGCTTCTCGTATGAGAGAAAAAGTCTTGGCAACGGCCCATGTTTGGCTCGGGTGGCATTTCTCCTTCGCGACTCGGGTGTCTTTTCTCTCGCGGTTCGGGTGTCTTTCTCCTTCGCGGCATGGGCCATTTTCGTTTTGGCTCGGGTTCTCTAACTGTGACACGAACAGTCTTCATGTGACACCCGAACCATTTTAGGTGTGAGACCCGAACCATTTTCGGTGTGACACCCGAACCATTTTTGGTGTGACACCCAAACCCCTTTCGGTGTGACACCCGAACCATTTTCGGTTCGACACCCAAACCATTTTTGGTGTGATACCCAAACCATTTTCTGTGTGACACCCGAGCCATTTGAGTTTTGCTCGGGTGTTCGCGACACTTAGTTGACACCGAGCCATTTTTATACCTTTTCTCGTCCATTATTTTCAGGTGGGTGAAAATGATCCCAACAGTTAGTCCCCCAGCTAGTCAATTTCAAAACTGAAAATGTCGAGATAAAGAGCGTTCTGAAGTTAACATCCCTAACCGAATTTGTAGTAAAAACGCCGAACCGTTGGAATGTTTCTGTTAAGCCCCTAGCCATTTTACTTTGCTATATGCCACCGAGCGGTTATGTCAAGAGTTTGGCTCGGAGTTTACTGTATAGAACAAGTTCTGCTCGGGGGCCTCCACAGACTTTGGCATACTTTTCTCGGGGAGTCTAAACGTTTCTACTGATTCCTGAGGAGTATGACGTCACTACTTGCCTATATAAACTGTGATGCCCCTTAATCCTTCACAACTTCATTTCTCCGAAAAATTCTTCAAAACAGGTAACCTCTCTCTCCTTTCTCTCTCTATTTTTTGCTTATGTTATTTTTAGCTAGGGCCTCTGTTATTCCTCCTTCGCCGCCGACCCGTTTGAGTTCCCCGATCCATCTTCAATTAGCTCCGCCGCTGTTCTTGAATTCTCCGGTGATTTGTCTGAATATTAGATCTGATTTTTAATTTATTTAGAGGATCTTGATCTGTTCTTCAACCCTTAGAAGACTTCGATCTGTTCCGATAACCTGTTGAGAGCCCCGATCTATTTTCCAATTCTTCGAAGATTTCGATCCTTTCTCCTGAGCTATTAGGGATCCTGATCTGTTTGTTTGTCTTCCAAAGATCCCGATCCATTTCTAAACCCAAGGGATGTCTCAGTTGTCTACTCCTATGTCACCCGAGTCGTACGCCAGGTTATTCGATAGTCCTGGCCAGTCTTCATTTCCCGAGCCGTCTCTCTCCACCGAACTGTTTTTTAGCCGAGCAGATTCTTCGGGTGCGGATGCTCCAGAGGATTTGGACGACTCAAACGGGTCGGGGGTAGGCCCTTCTACTCTCGGTAGGAAAGTTGTGCTTTCAGAATCCTCGAGAGCCGAAAGTAATGCCGAAAATCCTTTGGAATTTGATGTGCATAACCTTCGCGACTCTCCTTTTGACGAGACGGTAAATCCTTTTGCCGACACAGTGGATCCTGAGCAGGCAAAAATTGAACCAGAGGATTGATTCTACGATCCTGTCATGGCAAGACAAGAGTTGGAGCGTCTGTTAAGACCTATTCAACGAGCCCCAAGGCAGAGGAAAGCTAAGAAGCGACCCGATCCGCCTGGTTCAACTCTCTCCACCTTAGATTCTTTAACATCCCTTAGGCGGAGATTTAATATCTCGAAAGAAATTGAATTCATTCTTCCCTCAACGACGGACCGCGCCAATAATCCTTCCCCCGATCACTTTACTCTTTACGAGAGCTTCTTTTACTGCTGCTTACTATGGTTCCCGATCCCCGAAGTGATTTTGCGATTTCTATGAAAGCATAATTTGGCCATTGCCCAAATCAACCCTCGGGGGATCAGACATTTGGTTGGCATTCTAGTCAGGAGTTACGATTGCGGCATTGAGGTTGGAGTCGAACACTTGAGAAGCTTACTCGAATTCAGACATCGTAACAAGAGAGAATTGAAGTACTATGTGTCGGGTAAAGCCAAGAGGAAGATCATAGTAGGATTTATGAGAAAAGATGATAACTGGGAGGATTACTTTTTCTTTGTTCCTGTCACCGAGGCGTCAGTGGGCTCAAGTTGTCTTCACTCCATTAAGACAAGCTGGGGAGAACTTGGTAGCCGACCTGTAGTTTGTTAATTTTGTTTTAGGTTTCTTATTTTGTTTCCCCTTTTTACAGCACGCCATCTCCAACTCTCGTTGCCCCCCGATCTGGCTACGGTCCACGAAGCGCTTTCGGCTCGAAAGTGTAATTGGAAGAGAGATTTTAATCTTTAGCGAGTGGAGAGAGCCCGAGCCCTTTTTGAAGGTCAATCTGTCGAACAATCATCTTCCTCCAACCCTTCAGCCGACACCATGGGTAGACCAACATTTAGAGACAGCGCCGCAGCCAAAGCTAAAGCAGAAGCAGAAGCTAGAAAGAGGGCGAGGCAAGCCGATGCAATGGGTCAAATCCGGACCCCGAACCCTCAGACGAATGCTACTCTTCTCCCCGAGCCGATTACTTCCTGTAATTCCCCCGAGCAAATTTCTAAGCCCTTAGCTCCTCAAGGGGTCATGTTAGGGCTTTGTCCCGCGGATTCCCAGATGTTGCAGCATAAGGACAAAGGCAAAGAGAGGAAAGGCCCGAGCAGAAAATGCCAGTCATCGACAGATGACAAGGGTGAAGGGTTATCCGAGGAGTCGAAGCGGCAACGATGCGCCGAAGCACCTCGAATTATCCCCAAGGCAATTCCTCTTTCTGCCGTGCCAGTAATGCTGACGGGGCTTACAATGATGCTACGGTATTTGCGGCTATCTTTTCAAAGATCACTTGCCCGGGTGATCGTCTCCCTCCATCTGATACCTTGCTTAGGGACAAAATACTATAACAAGGTGTCTCTTCGTGGTGTCAAGGTATGCCGCTTGTCATTGTTTAAGTTTATCTTGTCGCTGAAACCCGAGCCATTTTAACTTATCTCGTCGTTAAATAACATCTTTATTTCTGTGTAGTTCATAGCCCATCTTAACAGGATGGTGCTGGGGTATGAATCCGACGCTCGCAAGGACAAGGAGAGAGTTGACGATGCCCGGAAGAAAGCTATTGAGCTTGATGGGAAGCTCAGAGACATCGAAGCGAGTCACACCTCTGAACGAGAAAGGGCTGTTAAGAGAATCCAGAATCTTGAGGGCGAAACGGAGGGGCTCAAGAAGCATCGAAAAGAAGCTGACGAGCGGATTATGCGGCTGGAATTTGGCAAGGCAAAGCAGGATGCTCACATTGCCAGCTTAACGAGGCAGCTGGAAGCGGCAAGCCGTGCTAGAGGCCAAGTGGGAGATGATGACAATGTTTGAAGACAAAATCTCCCGAGCCAAAAAACTTCTTGGCAATATCAAAGGCGAGCCAAAAGAAGATATACTTAATCTCGCTCAGATCGAAGGCAATCTTCAGTTCATAGGATTGCTTCAGAGCGATGAGCCACCATCTTTTGACTCCGAGGTGAAGAATTTGACAGAACAGAGGGGAGACCTAGAAGGAGCCCATGAGGAATTTTCTAAGCTCGTAGCCGAGACGAGAGAGATCCTGAAGTTGTCTCCCGTGCGCTCTAACATCCTGAAGGAGCTCAATGATGGTGAGCCTATGGAAACGGCCGCTGCGAGCGTCTGTGTTCAGGATTTTTCTGGTTCGAATAGGAGAACGCCGGGCTTAGCTGTTCAAAGTTCGAAGAAAACTTTGGAAGATCCAACGTCTTCAGATTCAGGCGAAGGCAACTCCTCTCTGAAGGCGAACCCCGAGCTGTCTCCCAAGAAAAGCACCAAGCCGGAGAAAGTCACAGATCTTGTCAAGGAGCCAGAGGAGTTTGCCGAGAAATTGCCTAAAGAACGCGGAGGAGATGAAGACGCAGCAGAGCGCCCCACTGATCCGTAGCAGGAGAAGACTGGGAACTCTGAAGAGACAGAAATCTACGATTCTCTCCTTTTGTGTAGTTTAAAACTTTGTTTTGTGCCTGGATGGCTTTATCCATGTTTTAGTCCTTTTTCGAACTACTACTTTTGTCTTGCTGTTGATTGATCGTATAACTGTAGGATGTCATTTTAAGAAAACGCTTTGGGTTTGATGAATGCGTCTACGAGAAGCATCAATTGTTCTTTTCTTATTTTGCAATAGATCTCAATGCTTTGCTTGTATCGTCATGATAATCGTGACCGTTTTGATCATGTACCTGTGTAGTTTGAGATGTTTATTTGGTTTATCCGTTTTGATAATGAACACATGTTTGCATAGTTTAGTTTGAGATGATTATTTTGGTTTTCGAGTATGTTACCATTAAGTTATCTGCTCCGATATGAATCATATGTTTGCATAGTTGTGTTTGAGATGAATATTTCGGTTTACAGATACGTTATCGTAAACTTATCAGCTCCGACAATGAACATAAACTTGCATAGTTTAGTTTGAACATTTCGGTTTACGGACACGTTACCATAAACGTTTCTGCTCCGACAATGGACATATGCTTGTATTGTTCATGATAAACATTTCAGTTTACGGATACATTACCCTAAACATATCCGCTCTGACAATGAACAAATATTTGTATAGCCCGCTTTTAATCCTGAGACGGATGCGACCGTTTAGATCCGAAATGGATGCAAGAGTTCACTACTATGGCCAGCAGCAATGAAGATGTGGCGAGATGCCTGTTGTAGCTTAAGAATTTGAATGTCTATTTTGATAAGACTTAGTGATCCTTGAAGGATGTTAGGTAAAACTTGTCTTTGAAAGCTTTGCTTTGATAGATCGTAGAATCTATTACAAAGATGGGAGTATACGAGTATACATATACGTACCCACTCCCCCCTTTTTGAAGTAGGGGGAGGGCAACTGAACCCATCCAAAGATGGGCTACCTATGTACCCTTTGTAGGGATCAAATTGCCCCGTAATTCGTGTAAAATGGCTTAGTGATAGTACTTCTTGAGATGCATCGCGTTCCATGATTTTGGTACCGGAACATCGGTAATGCTGACAAGTTTATAAACACTTGGTTTGACTACCTCTGTGATCCTGTAAGGTTTTCCCAGTTTGCTCCCAGTTTTCCGGCATTTGTTTCTGCCGTGTTTTGGAATTCTTTCCGTAAAACTAAGTTTCCTTCGTAAAATCTTCATCTTCGAACACTGGAGTTATAGTACTTCGTTGCTACGTTCTGGTAGTTCTGGATCTTGATCAAGGCCTGATCTTGTTTTTCGTTGATTAAATCCAACTCGTCAAGTAGTAATAGGTGATTGAGCCCTTCTTGTTTCGGAAGAAGTCTGCCGCGAACTCAGGGAAAATGTATTTCCGGTGGAATGACACACTCTGTTCGATAGACAAGGGCGAATGGGGTTTCACTAGTTGCTCGTCTTAGGATTGTGCGATGAGATCTCAACACCCCTTCCAATTCTTCAGCCTAACGTCCCTTCTTTTCATCGAGACACTTTTTCAGACCGTCAATGATTATGTTGTTGATTGCTTATACTTGACCATTTCCTTTTGGATACCTTAGAGTGGACTTGCTAAGCCTGATCTTCCATTTTTCGCAGAGGGCTTCGAAGCGATTAGTGATGAACTGTGAGCCATTATCCGTTATGATCTCGTATGGTACTCCATGCCGACATATGATATTCTTCCATACAAAGGACTCCACTTGTGCGTCTTTAATGCTAACGTAGGAATCGGCTTCCACGCATTTCGAAAAATAATATATTAAAATCAATAGAAATCGCTTCTGCTTTGAGGGGTGCAGTGGCCCGACGATGTCCATGGACCATCGCTGGTGGCCTGAAGATTGAGCAGCTCCACGCGTTCTGCGATTCCGAGTTAGTCGCAAATCAATTCAGTGGTGAGTATGCAGCAAAAAATTCAGGGCTTCGTATTCTGCTTCGTTGTTGGATGCGCGAAAACCTAAGCGAAATGACTGTTCCAGAAGTTTACCGGTTGGAGAAGTTAGACGTATTCCTACTCCCGAGCTGCTTTTGGAGGATGAGCCATCGACGTGAAGCTGCCAGGACGGGCTCGGTTTTTCATGTTCAATGCTTTCTTGAGGGAGTTCAATCAGGAAATCGGTTAGGACTTGAGATTTTGCACATGTGCATCCGCGATACTCGATGTGATATTTGCTCAGCTCGATTGCCCATTTAGCTAGCCTTCTGGATTGACTCGGGCTTTGCAAAATGGACCTTCTCGGGAAGGTACTCAGTACGATGATCGAGTGCGACTGGAAGTAAGGTCTCAGTTTTCTTGCAGACATTACGACAGATAGTGCTAATTTTCCATTTGCGGGTACCTCGTCTCAGCGTCTGTCAGAGTTTTGCTGACATAGAAGATTGGCTTCTGTTCCCCGCGTTTATCTCGAATTAGCACGCCGCTTACTGCTGTGGCAGAAATTGCAGTGTATAGAAAAAGCGGCTCTCCTGCTACTGGTTTTGCAAGAACGAGAGGGGTAGCCAGGTAGTTCTTCGGTTGTTGAAAAGCTTCTTAGCATTTTTTGGTCCATCCGAACTTCTTGTTTCCTCGCAAAGTATCATAGAAAGGCAAACATTTGTCGGTGGATCGTGAGATGAATCTATTGAGTGCAGCTACCCTCCCGGTAAGTCTTTGCACCTCTCTTTTTGTCTTTGGCGAAGCCATCTGAATGAGTGCGTCGATCTGCTTAGGGTTTGCTTCTATGCCACAATGAGTAACCAAGTATCCAAAGAATTCTCCTGATGTGACCGCAAATCTGCATTTAGTCGGATTCAACTTCATGTTTTGACAATTCAATCGCGCAAAGCACTCCTCGAGGTGAGATATGTGATCTTGTTCCCTAAGTGACTTCACCAACATGTCGTCTATATAAACTTCCATTTTTTTCCGAGTTGACTGGCGAACATCTTGTTCACCAGTCATTGATATGTCTCTCCGGCATTTTTCAGACCAAATGGCATCACCTTGTAGCAGTATATCCCGCGGTCTGTTATGAAGGCTGTCTGCTCCCGGTTGTCTGGGTTCATCAAAATCTGGTGCCCGAGCATATCCTCTGCTGCCCATGCGAAAGTGTTTACGTTCGTTTTCAGGAATGAAACGAGTTCTTCCTTGATTTTTCCATCGAGCCTGGCTCCAATTTCTACGCATTGCTCTAGGTGTTTGTCATCGATGTAAACCGGCATTACGGGGTCGTAGGTTGGCTTAGCTACCTTTTCTTCGCGATCCTCCACAATCTGTAATTGCTATAAGAGTTTGGAGAGCTGTTTGACTGGCTCTCTGTCTGTCTTCATATTCTTGCGCTTCGAATTTGCCACCAGATCGGTGATCGGGTCCTAAGCTTGTGTGCAGCCAGGAAGCAGACGCGAGACTCCTTCTGATTACCACGAATTGTATTTACTCCAATTGGGGTAGGAAACTTCAAGCAGAGGTGATATGTCGAAATCGTAACACGCATAGAGTTCAACCAAGAGGTTCCCATAATGACGTTATAGATTGTTGGGTGGTCGGCTACTGAGAATTCGATGATTTTGGTCACCTCTCCGGCTCGGATGGGGATTTTGATTGTTCCAATGGTCATTATGGTCCCCGGAAAATCCAGTCAGTGGTTTCAGAGTTAATACCACTTCAGACAGATCAACGTTCATTCTTCTGAGCGTGTCGAGGAAGATTACGTCCACCATGCTGTCGGTGTCTACCAACACGCGTGCTACATCACAATCGTTGATAATCAATTCGATCACGAGAGGGTCGTCGTGTGGCCTGTCGATTCCAATTGTCTCCTTTTCTTCAAATGAGATCACGTCGTTCGAAAATTTCGAGGGTTTGGACCAGTTAATGCTGACGTATGCCCGTCGCTGGAATGCTTTGATCGATGAGACATTATCCGAGCAATAATGAGATCCCCCCATTATCATGCTTATCCTTCTCCTTGATCCAGAGGGTGGCGCCTCGTCATCCCGTCTATCACGCTTAGATTGATCTTCCTTTGTCTAGTCGGGTTTGTATGCGTTTACGTCCATCTCGAAATCCTTAAGGCTGACGTTTCCTCCAAGTTTGCCAGCTGCTAACTTTTTGGCAAGTTTTAGGCCGAGAATGCGGCAGTTTGCGGTGGAATGCCCGTAGATGTGATGGTGTTCGCAGTAAACCGTTTTGTCGTAAGAACTGTCGCTCTTGGTCCATGTGCTCCATGAACTCCTCCCGCGGCCGCGGCCTCTTCCTCATCCATATCCAGGGGTGTCAATCTGATAATTGTGAGCTCCTCGAAAGCCACCCTCGTGCTGGTCATAACCGGAACTTTGGTTGTTTCTCTTGCTGTTTGAAGAGTATGAAGCCTGAGGAGGACGGCTTAGTGGTTTTATTTTTCCATACTTTTCAGTGAGGATCTTCATCTCCTCTTCTTCGGTTATGAAATCTGCGGTTTGGTGCATCGCGTCTTGTATCATCGTGGGGGCATTCAGCGCAATCTCTTTGCGTAAGTCGGAATTAAACCAAAGCGTTCACTTTAAGGCTAGCAGAGTCGCCTTGTCGCTCAGGCCTTCCACTTTGGACATGACCGCTTTGAATCTTCCGATGAAACTTTAGAGTGTTTCGTTCTACCCCTGAGCTAGGATCCACAGGTCGGCATCTGAAGTTCCAGGATCCATAAATATGGAGTAATGCTTCAAGAATACTGCAGACAGCTGGTTGTAGTTATCGATGGAGTTTCTCTCGAGCCTGGAAAACCACAGGAGTGCCGGGCCTTTGAGGTGTTCTACCGAAAGGAGATATTCTCCGACATCTTTTTCAATTTATTTGAAGTTAGAGCGACCCATGGCTATGGCAAAAGCTGTTAGATGTTCTTTCGGGTCAGTTTTCCCTTCGTAAACTGGAACTTTCATCTTTCCTGGGTCAGAAATTCTCGCATTGGTGATCTGCACCGTGAATGGAGTGTTTTGTGCTTCTTCCAGTACGTGGTCTATTTTGGGCACCATGCTTGTTGCTTTGTGCATCATGGATCGGACGGCTTTTATGTCAGCGGCTGCTTGGTCCATATCCGTGCGCATCGCAGCCATTTCCTCTTTCTGAGATCGGATCCCTTCTCTTCGCTCCCCATCGATCCAAGTTTGCTCGGCCCAGAGGATGTTCTTTTCCTCTTCGGTCAGTTCTTGATCTCCTTCTGGGATGGTTTCGCGTCATCCAGTTAGGATTTGGCCAACTGCTGGGAGCTCGGGGTCATCACGGCTCTCCGTGTTGCGCTCTACTTGATTCTCCTCTTCTAGATTGATGATTGGGGCCGGCTCATCCTCCTTTGATGCATCGCCGGCTCCTTGTGCTCTGTAAGTCATATTTGCTCAATTTTGATGGAGCGGTGGCAATCTTCCACTGGTTCTCAGCACGTCCAGAAATCTAGGGCTGTTGGGTTAAGGCGCCTAACGTCACGCCCGATCGGGTTTGAGATCTTGTTACTAGTTCGGATCTCCGTCGCCAGGGCTTTCAACTTTTCTGTCATCGTGTCGTTCAGCTTGTCCTGCTCGTCGGCCTTTTTGAGAAGCGTCTCCAACATGTTCTTCATCTCCGTGAATGTTGTTGAAGTATCCCCGTCATTTTCAAGTTGGTTCGTCTGATCCTCCACGCCGGTGTCCCTGGTGCTAGCAGCATCCTGCTCTCCGTCGCTGGCCATTGTCCTTCGGATCGGTTTTGAGGTGGTTTTCGGTGTAAGAAAGTTTCGAGTCCCCTCAGACGGCGCCAAATTGTGGGAGTGTAAATCCACACCAATTGAATTGAATTTGTCAAGACTTTTAAGGGATCTGAAACTTCTGAGATTAAAACCAAAAACACGAAGATCCAAAGATGGTTTTTATTAAGCTGTTTTTGAAAGTTTCTCGTATGAGAGCAAAAGTACAAAGTTTTTGCTAGGTAAAATTGCCCCTCCCTACTTTCAAGAGGTTTACCCAAGTATATATAGAAATTTGGGTCGGCTAGGGCGACTCCTAAAAAGATAAGGAAGTTCTCCTATTTTTTCGCTCTTTTCCTTTCTTCATGTCTGTCGTATCTTCATGGGCCTTTCACCTATGATAGTTGCTTCGGGTGGCAATTGCCCATGTTTGGTTCGGGTGGCAATGGCCCATGTTTGGCTTGGGTGGCAATGACCCATGTTTGGCTCAGGTGGCATTTCTCCTTCGCGGCTCGGGTGTCTTTTCTCTCGCGACTCGGGTGTCTTTCTCCTTCGCGGCTCGGGCCATTTTCATTTTGGCTCGGGTTCTCTAACTGTGACAAGAACAGTCTTAATGTGACACCCAAACCGTTTTAGGTGTGACACCCGAACCGTTTTCGGTGTGACATCCGAACCATTTTTGGTGTGACACCCGAACCACTTTCGGTGTGACATCCGAACCGTTTTCGGTGCAACACCCGAACCTTTTTCGGTGTGATACCCGAACCATTTTCTGTGTGACACCCGAGTCATTTGAGTTTGGCTCGGGTGTTCGCGACACTTAGTTGACACCGAGCCGGTTTCATACTTTTTCTCGTCCGTTAATTTCAGGTGGGTGAAAATGACCCAACAACAATTAGTTTATATTTTATTTTTAATCTTAGTCCAAAATTGACTCCTTTATTAATGACTAATGATTTTAAGATTGAAAACACTTAGAGAAATAATTGTCCGTCTTATAAAATAACCCCCAATGAAACACTCGAACTAAATTAATTTCTCTTGTTTCGGGTCGTTACATAGCGCATGTAGGAAATGACTCCCCTCATTGTGATGATCGTTGTGGAAACGCCTCCTCCCCTTCTCAAAAAACCCCAACGGTCTTTAGGTGGGAGTCTCAAACTAAACGCCATCGTTCAGGATATGTCCATGATTCTCAAAACGAAGTGTAACTTACAAGACCGGTGAGGAAGACAGTGCACTCCGACTTACTTTAGTGACGCACAGAGTAAGATGGTCAAATTCTGTAAGGAAAATGTCGCTTCCACTTGACTGACGAACAAAGTGGAAGTGCTCGGTCTTCGTCCTAGTATCGAGTATTTACTTTTATACATATATTTTCTACCAACGCGCATAGATAGCACCACTATCTCTCATAATTCTGATAAGAGCTCCTAAAAAAGACAACGACTCTCCCACGAGTTACCTTAGTGCCAAGCAAAGTAAGTCGAGTTTAGCAAAGAGAGTGCCCCCGTTTGCTTTTGTTATGAGCTGGACAAATCATTCAAACTAGGGAGACAAGTTCCTTCTTCGGGTGACAATCATAGGAAGGTTGTGCGCCATATGTGCTAACTTTACTTTTGGTTTCAGGAACTCTAATACCAAAAAACACCTTACACCAACTCCATTTTTTGTTTCCCCACGTGGAAAGAAAGAGTGAGGGAAACTATTATAAGTATTCCACAACCTCATATGGTAATGACATCTTGAAAAGCTTTGTCGGAGGTATTCCTATGGTAAGACGACAAAATTCTCGGTCTCTTAGAAGAACCACTATGTGACCGGCCCCCGTGACCGTGCCATATGAATGGTATCTTCGAGAAACTAGTCATGCACTCACTTCTCGGCAAGCATGTGATGCGCACTATTTTACCTTCGCTATGGAGCAAAGATCCAATAGGCGATCATAACTTTAAAATTTGTAAAGTCTCAAATAAAACCACAAGTGCATAGTGCACCGAGGTAGTACTTAAGGGTCGATCCCAAGAGACTAAAGATTGCAACACTAGATATGCGAGAAACAAATTAAGCTATAACAAATATTTTTGGGATTTTTAAATGGTTTAAAATGCTAAGAAATGCAAGATGATGAATAAGATAAAAGCATTGGACCATGGGTAATACTATCATGAGAATGGATTAACAATCAAACAAGGGTGCAAAAGATTGGATGAAACACCATCCTAGAACATGGAACTCAATATTATGACTAATCCACTTTAGTGGTACTAACCACTTCATTTGATCACCTAATTGTCATAGACTTTTGCACTTTCAATTAGATAATAAATGGGCATTAATGAGCAAGTCCAATTACTCCACTAAACACCCTAAACATCAATGGTTAATTGGCTAGGATATGCAAAGCTCACAAAAGGTTTGGTTCAAAAATTTCCACAAACACCTTTCGGGTGTGAAAATGACCAAGATTTTGAGTGATCAAGTCAAAACTAGCATCCTAATCAAGTGAAGGATCTAACAATAATCAACTCTAATAATCATCATCTATCCATCAAAGCATCCTAATCAAGAATGACTCATAGTTCAACAAAAGAGAAAACATGGATCATGGGCATAGGTAATTGACTATGGATGATTAATAAGTAAGTAATGATGCTAGGATAAGCAATCAACTTCAATTCCAAGACATGAATCCCATAAAGTAGACTAATTCACTTTCATGAGACTAATCCATTCACTAATAATCTAATTAAGCTTATTTCTCAATTGCAATTAAAATGACTAATGATCTTTAATGCATATGTCGAATAAGTTAACAAACCACCTTAATCATCAAGTGTTAATTGGCTAAGATGTGGAAAACATGTTTAGAGTTGGTCTAGACATTTTCACAAACACCTTTAGGGCATAAGAAATCCATGATCAAGGATTTGATTAGCAAAGTCAATCCTAGCTTTGGGTTCACTCTAAACATAGGAAATCACAAGATTCTAAACCTAAATATCATTAATCGATCATCAATCAACCTTAATCTAACATAACACATAATCCATAAGAAGGCTAAGTCCTAAACATGATGAAGAACAAAGACAAAAACATAAACATAATGAAAATACATAAATAAAAGATAAGAGATAAAAGAGTTGAAGAATTCTTCTCTAAAGTGGCATGATGAGATGAAGATCTTGTCCAAACATCAGGAAGAGAGTTTGGATCCAATCCAACTCTAGAGGGAAGAAAACCTAGTGCATAAACATCAATAATTTTTTTTGGATCTAATCCAACTCTAGAGAGGAGAAAACTTAGGATTTTTAATGTGCTAAAACATATATATAGTAAAAGGGGAAGGTACCGGGTCAAACCCAAAATTATGCTGAAAATGTAAGCGGCATCGACCTGTCCCATCGATGTTGTGAAGAGGGCTGATCGATGCAGCGAGCATCAGTCCTCCTTCTTGCCTGGTGCAGCCCACATCGACATGCTGCATAGACCTGGGGAGCTGTGCAGGTCGATGCAGGCTACCTCATATGGTTTTTGGCTCCTTTTTGCTCCCCTTGGTTCTCCTTTCCTCTCCAATTGATTCTCCTTGATCATAGGCCTCCATAGTACCTGGAATAGACTCAAAATGCAATAAAAATGCAACATAATGGACCTAGGACTCTAAGAAAAAACCTACACTAAATGGAACCTAATATGAAGAGAAAGGTGAAATAAGCAATCTAAATGAGTGTAAAAGTTAAGGGAAATGCATGTTTAAGGACTGCTAAAATATGAACACATCAACTCCCTCGGACTTATCCTTTGCTTGTCCTCAAGCAAACAAGTAAGAACAACCCCGGAGAAGAGGTTTGAAAGTGAGAACTCAAAGCCCAAGGTTCCTTTCCAAATCATCCATTGCCAATTCAAGATGGTTTAACTCTTTTTCATTCTTTTTTTTTATCAATAACTATTTTGGTTCTTTTCTTCTTCTTCTTCCCCATTTTTCCACTCTCAACAAACTCACACTCTCACAAACCCAACAACCATCTCAAACCTTATCAAGACCCAAATGAAACGTCAAGACACTCTCAATCCCACCTAGACTAGCCAATGAGACTACTCGTAATGGAAGAAACAACCTTGTCGTTTCCATCTCAAGAGATTTTATGCATGATGTACAAAATTGGAAGAGGCCTCACTCATCAAAGTAATGAAGGATTCAAAGAAAGGCTAGGGGTTTCTAAGGTGTGGTACCATCCTCATTGAAAATATGTATTTGAATCGGGATTGGCCATTGAAACCATTGGAGAGTGGTAAAAATGGATAGTAAATGGTTTAAATGTGTATATGTGAACCATGGTTAAGGTCTAGAACCCATAAGTGAGAGAATTAAATCCAATTATGGTCAAATAAGGTGGAGTGGCTTCAATTCAATCAAACAATCAAGAATAACTTAGCGGAACTAGAGCAGAGAGATTAAAGATGCAAAGAAACAAGCTTTTCACGGTTTACTTAGCATAAGAAAAGCATTATCAATATATTCACAAGTGATTCTATGTACTAAAGACCTTAAGTAGGCCATTCTATCATGGTTCTCATATGCACAATGCAAATGCAACCTAGAATGAATGCAACTAAATGAGAAAAAATATTTTTAGGATTTTTGAAGGTTAAATCATGTAACAAAACAAACTCAAATGAACATTAGCAACCATTCCCCCCCCCCCCCGGACTTACTTCTCACCATCCCGGTGAGAAAGAAAAACCGAAGAGAAGAACAAAAAACACAAGAAAACAAACATGAAAGACCGAAAATCTAAATGATATGTACAAGGGATTTGTGTGGTACCTTGGAGCTCAGGATTGGAGGAGATAAGGATTGGATTTGTTTGGTCATCTTTATTCATGCTTGTTTTGTGTCACTAGCTTGACAAAGGATAGACTTGTCACTAGCTTGACGGGATAGACTTGTCACTAGCTTGACGGGATAGACTTGTCACTAGCTTGACGGTTGATTTCTCTTTTTTACTCTTTCCTTGCATGTTTCTTTTACTCCTAGTTGTACACCTAAGAGATCAAGATCACAAGAAAGAGGGAAAATATTATCAATAAAAGAAAGTAAAAAGCTATAGTCTCAATTTGAATCCTAACTCTAATGGCAATCGTTTACTCCCCGG
The DNA here is from genome assembly GCA_900406555.1 of Pseudoturritis turrita. NCBI lineage: Eukaryota > Viridiplantae > Streptophyta > Magnoliopsida > Brassicales > Brassicaceae > Pseudoturritis > Pseudoturritis turrita. The sequence continues at coordinate 51,824 of OVBL01000824.1, forward strand.
CAACAGCGCCAAAAACTTCATGCACACTATTTTACCTTCGCTATGCAGCAAAGTTCCAATAGGCGATCGACGCTTTAAAATTTGTAAAGCCTCAAATAAAACCACAAGTGCATGGTGCACCGAGGTATTACTTAATGGTCGATCCCAAGAGACTAAAGATTGCAACACTAGAGATGCGAGAAACAAACTAAGTTATAGCAAATATTTTTGGGGTTTTTAAATGGTTTAAAATGCTAAGAAATGCAAGAGAGTGAAATGCAAGAAGTTGAATAAGATAAAAGCATTGGACAATTGGCAATACTGTCATGAGAATGGATTAACAATCAAACAACGGTGCAAAAGATTGGATGAAACACCATCCTAGAACATGGAACTCAATACTATGACTAATCCACTTGCGTGGTACTAACCACTTCATTTGATCACCTAACTGTCATAGACTTTCGCACTTGCAATTAGATAATAAATGAGCATTAACGAGAAAGTCCAATTAGTTCACTAAACACCCTAAACATCAATGGTTAATTGGATAGGATATGCAAAGCTCACAAAAGGTTTGGTTCAAACATTTCCACAAACACCTTTTGGGTGTGAAAATGACCAAGTCTATATTTTGAGTGATCAAGTCAAAACTAGCTTTAATCTTAATCTAAGTGAAAGATCTAACAATAATCAACCTTAATAATCATCATCTATCCATCAAAGCATCCTAATAAAGCATGACTCATATTCCAACAAAAGAGAAAACATGGATCATGGGCATAGGTAATTGACTAGGGATGATTAACAATTAAGTAATGATGCTAGGACAAGCAATCAAGTTCAATTCCTAGACATGAATCCCATAAAGTAGACTAGTTCACTTTCATGAGACTAATCTATTCACTAATCATCTAATTAAGCTAATTTCTCAATTGCAATTAAAATGACTAATGATCTTTAATGCATATGTCCAATAAGTCTACAAACCACCTTAATCATCAAGTGTAAATTGGCTAAGATGTGGAAAGCATGTTTAGAGTTGGTCTAGATATTTTCACAAACACCTTTCGGGCATGAAAAATCCGTGATCAAGGATTTGATTAGCAAAGTCAATCCTAGCTTTGGGTTCACTCTAAACATACGAAATCACAAGATTCTAAACCTAAATATCACTAATCAATCATCAATCAACCTTAATCTAACATAACCCATAATCCATAAGAAAGCTAAGTCCTAAACATGATGAAGAACAAAGAGAAAAACATAAACATAATGAAAATACATAAATAAAAGATAAGAGATAAAAGAGTTGAAGAATTCTTCTCTAAAGTGGCATGATGAGATGAAGATCTTGTCCAAACATCAAGAAGAGAGTTTGGATCCACTCCAACTCTAGAGGGAAGAAAACTTAGTGCATAAACATAAAGATAAAAGATAGAGTTGAAGAATTCTTCTCTAAAGTGGCATGAGGAGATGAAGATCATGTCCAAAACATCAAGAAAAGAGTTTGGATCTAATCCAACTCTAGAGAGGAGAAAACTTTGGGTTTTTAATGTGCTAAAACATATATAGTAAAAGGGGAATGTACCTAGTCAACCCGAGACAAACCGGGTCAAACCCGGAATTGTGCAGAAAATATAAGTTGCATCGACCTGTTCCATCAACCTGGTGAAGAGGGCAGGTAGATGTAGTGAGCATCAATCCTCCTTCTTGCCTGGTGCAGTACACATCGACCTGGTGAGCTGGGTAGGTCGATGCAGCCTACCTTTAAATGAGTCTCCTTATAATGACTGAGTTACCAATTTAACTTATACATCTGATGTCAATTTCACCCGTGGAGGAAAAGCCAGTAAAGTCGAAAAGTACTTGGAGGGATACTTTATCAAACCATATACAGTGTCACGCAAAATAAAAAATATCTAATCAGGACTGTGTTTCTATATGGAAACTATGACGGTCTTAATACTTCTCCAAGATTTGACCTCTGTCTTGGTCCAAATATTTGGACAACAATAGATGTGCAAATATCAAGTATAGGTGCTTTCGAGGAGATCATTCACATCACAAGTTATAACATTTTGGAGATATGTCTGGTCAAGACAGGGACAAGTACACCAATCATATCATCCATATAATTAAGACATTTGCAATATAATACTTATATTGCTCGAACTGGTTCCTTAAAAAGACTAGACCGCCTCTACTTCACCAATTCAGATGACATTATACGGTAAGATAACTTAGACCGGCTACCATATGATTCTATCATATTTTTTTTATTAACATGGGTGATCCGGACCGGAGCTACGGGTTCAGTGCTCAAAATTCCTTTGGAGGGACTGATGAACCATTGCTAGGCTAAACAAACAAGGCTAATTCCATTATTATGACTTATCCTTCTTGAATTTTGGCAGTTATCCCAAAGATGTCCATGATCGTATTTGGTTTCCTTACTTCCAGCTGGAGTGGACGGAAATAAATGCAACTCTGAATGCAAGTGACTCTTCTAAGGGTTATGATCCGCCACGAGAAGTATTACGACTGCCGCCATACCCACTAATGCCAGTGAGCCATTCACTTTTACCCCGAATTTGGAAACCTCTGATGACGAAACATATGCTTACCTTTACTTCGCCGAGATCCAACAAATATGAGCTAATGAAACTAGGGAATTCAAAATTATGGCAAATGGTAACGTTGATTTCGAGGAAAATAACCTCTAAGATATGCTACTTGGGCGGACACAAACAAACCAAAAAATCCCCCTAATAGCAAATAGAGAAAAATGGTGAGCAATCTTTGCAACAACTAAAAGAGCACATCAACATTTCTCTAGGCAAGCCTCGCAAAGATCTCATCACTCGAGTATGCATCGATGATGCCCACCCAAAAAAATGCGTAGGACTAGGATTTGACCTCCCATACCCACTCAAAACCAACTTGGTACAATTCCTCAGGGAAAATGTTAACATCTTCGCATGGACAACATCAGATATGCATGGCATAAGCTTCGAGGTTGCTTCGCATGAACTCAATGTCGATCCCACTTATAAACCCGTCAAACAAAACCGACGCAAGCTAGGCCCCGAAAAAGCCAAAGTAGTCAATGACTAGGTCGGTGGCCTTCTTAAAGTCGGTTCAATCAGCGAGGTGAACTACCCCGACTGGTTGGCCAACCCAATGGTGGTCAAAAAGATAAACGGAAAGTGAAGAGTCTGCATCGACTTCATCGACCTCATTAAAGCTTGTCCAAAGGACAGTTTTCCACTCCCACACATCGATCTACAGGTAGAAGCCACTGCAGGCCACCAGCTATTGTCCTTTATGGTCGCATTCTTCGAATACAATCAAATATGGATGAACTCAGAAAATCAAGAAAAAACCGCCTTCATAATAGACCGTGGCACTTATTGCTATAAAGTAATGCCATTCAGACTTAAAAACAACCTACCAACGGTTAGTAAATAAAATGTTCGCTGACCAGCTAGAAAAGAGTATGGATGTCTAAATCGATGACATGCTGGTTAAGTTAGCTAACCAAGATTATCATGTAGCCCACCTTAAGGATTGCTTTGCAATACTCAACGAATACGACATGAAACTTAATCCCACAAAGTGCTCATTCAGAGTTCCCTCAGGAGAATTCCTCGGATACCTCGTAACGGAAAGAGTAATCTAGGCGACCCCGAAGCAGATCGCCACTTTCTTAGAAATTGCTTCGCCAAAGACAACCTGTGAGGTGCAAAGATTGACCGGTAGAATAGGGCTTCAAACCACTTCGTTTCCCGATCAACCGACAAGTGCCTACCTTTCTATCAACTCCTAAAGGGGAACATAAAGTTCAACTGGGACGCGAAGTGCAAAGAGGCCTGCTAACAGCTCAAAACATATCTCAGTGAACCTCATATATTGGCAAAGCCAATCGAAGGAGAACCGTTGTACCTATATATCGCGGTGTCACCCGCAGTGGTCAGCAGAGTGCTAGTCCGCGAAGAGCAAAACGAGAAAAACCAATCTTTTACGTAAGTAAAACGCTGGTAGATGCAGAAACTAGGCACCCGGCTATGGAAAAACTAGCCTTAGCCGTGGTCATTTCAGCTTGCAAACTCTGACCCTATTTCCGATCCCACACGATCGTTTTGAAGACTTCGCACCCGATACGAACTGTACTGCATAGTCCCAACCAATCCGGACGATTAGCCAAATGAGCCATATAGCTCAGTGAATACGACATCGAATACATGACCAAGATATGCGTAAAACCGCAAGGCTTCGCTGATTTTATAATCGAACTGGCTCCCCTGGCTATCAATGAAAAAGTACCCGGAAAAACATGAACACTACATGTGGATAGTGCATCCTCGAAACAACGATCCGGAGTCGAAATTAAGCTCACCTCTTCCACATGCGAGGTGTTAGAGCAGTCGTTCAGACTCTGCTTCAACGCATCAAACAATGAGGCATAATATGAATCACTCCTCACTGGTCTGAGACTAGCCCTCGTGATAGGAGCACTAGAACTGAGCGCATTCAGCGATTCTCAGCTCGTAGCAAGCCATTTTCATGGCGAGTATGAAACCAATGATGAGCGAATGTAGGCTTACCACAAAATCACCCACGAGCTATCATAATAGTTCGACAAGGTCAAACTTACAAGGATTCCTCGGGGGAGAGAACACCTCGGCCAACGCACTAGTGACCTTGGCATCAACTTCCGACCACCTTGTCAAAAGAATCATTCTTGTCAAAGGAATAGAAAGACCAAGCATCGATATAGCACCAAAAGCAGCTATACACGAAATCAGAACCAGGAGTTTGCAACTTGGGGACCCAGAATCGGACTCTGATATCCAAGATGGCATGACTCCTGAACCCGAACCCAAATAGACCGAAGCGATGGAGGATGAACCCGAATCTTTTGATGCTTCCCAACAACAAAACGAGGCCGACTCAACAGAGCCAATTTGCTCGAACGACCCCGAGCAGGGATTGGCAACGGATTAGCCCGTCGAAACACCAAATTAGAGGATCTCCATCCTCAAATATATCAAACATGGCACCACACCACCTAACAGGTGGGAAGCAAGAAACCTTAAAGTAAGGAGTGCTCGGTTTTGTATCGCCAACGGCAAATTATACAAATGAAGTGTCGCAGAACCTTATTTGACCTATATTCATGTCAAAGAAACCCACACTGTCATGACCAAGATACATGGGGGCTCTTGCAGAAACTACTCCAGGGGCTGATCCCTAGCCCTAAGAGTCAAAAGATAGGGTACTTCGGGCCAACTATGCTCACCGATTGCGGAGCATTCTCTGTAAAATACGACAAGTGCCAAAGACACGCACCGATAATACACCAACCGACCGAGGAACTTTCCTTGATATTGGCCCCATACCCATTCATGATCTGATCGATGAGCGTCGTGACATCGCCTTAATCAGAGTTTAGAACTATCAGCAAGCCGTCGCCCGCTATTACAAATCGAAAGTTAAACAACGATGATTCCAAGTAGGTGACCTTGTCTTGCACAAAGTATACAAAAACACCAAAGAGTCAGGTACCGAAAAACTAGGAACCAATTGGGAGGATCCCTACCGCGTCAATGCAGTAGTATGCCACGACGTCTACAAGCTCACAAAAGTCAAAAATGGAGTGCCAGAGAAGCGATCATGGAACACCATGAATCTCAAAAAATATTATCATTGAGCACCTTCAACAATCGAACTATGTAACAGCTTGATCCCTTGACGGGGTACGTAGGCAGCTCGCCCCTCGAGTTCACCCACCACCCTATTTCTACTACTCATCCTTCCTAATCAAACAGCCCTGACAAGTGGGGTAAAATCTTATTTTTCAGTATCCTTTTTCATACCTATCCTTTCAATTACTTCGTGACCGATAAAGAATTCAATCTCAAAATGATTTAACTTAACCTCTCTACGATTCACATCATTTCAGCGGAGTCGATCTCAAAATGAACTCACTTAACCTCTCTACGATTCATATCGTTTCAGCGGAGTCGATCCCCAAATGATCTCACTTAACTTCTCTATGACTCACATTGTTTCAGAGAAGTCGATCTCAAAATGATCTCACTTAACTTTTCCACGGTTTACTTTCAAGTCGATCTCAAAATGACCTCACTTTATACTTCGCTATTATTTACACCTAAGTCGATCTCGAAAATATTGGTATTTAACCCGCCAGTCAAACATCGAAGTTATAAATTTGAAATCATTCGGAGCTCGATCATCAACGTATGAAAAAAAATTAAGTACTTGACATACAGAAAGAGTCTTAAAAACGACTAAGTATGAGAAACACAAAAGTAGTCTGAGAAATGACTAAGCTCAAATCATCTTAGCCAAGGCCCAATAAGACGTAAAATAAAATAAAATATAAAAACCTTCTCAGGCAACATTCCAATTCGAAGGATTAAAGCCCTCCTGGGCACCAAAAACAAAAGGTTCGCCAAAAAAAAAAAAAAAAAAAAAAACCCCTGGATAAACACAAATTGTTCCATCAATTATTAAAATGGGGGCGGGGGAGGAGAGAAAAAAGGATAAACCGAAAGAAATGCCACTCCTACTCCGCCTCCTCGTTCACCTCGTCATCTTATTCCTAGTGATCGAGCTCACGTCTCCTCTTCAGGCTTCAGAAGCAAAAGCTTCTCCTGTTCTGCCTCGACGGTGGTTTCATTGTTCAAAAGCTCTTATCTAGAGATCGAGGTTGGCCATCAGTTCTGATGTGGAATTAATTTTAAACCACTCACTAAACTTCCTGCAAGTGCACATCAATCACAATTAGTATAGATAAAGGATCGAATCCACAGAGACTTGTCAATCCACGAATTGTAATGAATAAAATCAAGATAGAACAAAATAAGAGTTTGTCGAAGGTGATTATTAAACTTGAGTGAACTAAAAATCCAGCAACTAAACTACATTAAAACGAGAATTCAATGGGAGAATAGCGTTAGGACTTAGGTAATTCGCCGAGAATCATCCAACAATAATAATTGATCGATTTCAGAGATTTTGGATATATGAACTGTCTAGAACACAAAACACTAATATATGATTTTACCACTGTCGTGGCTCCAACCACTATGCTTTAAATTCCTAATAGACTCAACTATCGTAGGTTATTACAAGAAGAAATCACGTTTTATAGTTCAATTTCTGATAAAGTTCACTAAACTCCTTAACTCACCTTTCGAATGGTTAAAATGCTTAGCTCATCAACTACTAGTTCAGGCAATATAACAAGCTTTCTGAGAGTATATCAACCTAAGATCAGATTGCTCGATGCGCGGTAAAGTAATCATGCATAGAGAATAAGTAAAGATGAAGACTTTATTGATATCCCTAAACAATCATCCCTCAATTATTAAAATGCGGGGGGGGGGGGGGGAGGAGAGAGAAAAGGCTAAACCGAAAGAAAGGCCACTCCTACTCCGCCTCCTCGTTCACCTCGACATCTTTATTCCTAGTGATCGAGCGCACGTCTCCTCTTTTGTTTGAACCGAACTGGTTGAGACCTAGCAACCGAATTCAGGCTTCAGAAGCAAAAGTTTCTCCTGTTGCGCCTCCACGGTGGTTTCGTTGTTCAAAAGCTCTTATCTAGAGATCGAGGTTGGCCATCAGTTCTGATGTGGAAGCAATTTTAAACCACTCACTAAACTTCTTGCAAGTGCACATCAATCACAATTAGTATAGATAAAGGATTGAATCCACAGAGACTTGTCAATTGCACTACGAATTGTAATGAATAAAATCAAGCTAGAACAAAATAAGAGTTTGTCGAAGGTGATTATTAAACTAGAGTGAACTAAAAATCCAGCAACTAAACTACATTAAAATGAGAATTCAATGGGAAATAGCGTTAGGACTTAGGTAATTTGCCGAGAATCATCCAACAATAATAATTGATCGATTTCAGGGATTTTGGATATATGAACCGTCTAGAACACAAAACACTAATATATGATTTTACCACTGTCGTGGCTCCAACCACTATGCTTTAACTTCCTAATAGACTCAACTATCGCAGGTTAATACAGAAGAAATCACGCTTTATAGTTCAAGTTCTGATAAAGTTCACTAAACTCCTTAACTCACCTTTCGAATGGTTAAGACGCTTAGCTCATCAAATACTAGGTCATGCAATATAACAAACTTTCGGAGAGTATATCAACCTAAGATCAGATTGCTAGATGCGCGATAAAGCAATCATGCATAAAAAAATAAGTAAACATGAAGACTCTATTGATATTCCTAAACAATCATCAATCAATTATCGAATTAGGAAACTCATTGAAAACCTAAAACATAACTAGATGATTACTCAGACATGATGCACGAAACAACAAAGCAAATAGAAGTACAAAGAAATCATGATAAATAAACTGGAATCAAAGAGTAAGAGTTAGAGATTATTCTCTATATCGAATACAAAGCGAGATCTCCTCCTGGAAGCTCTTAAAACTCAAATCTATGAAGAACACCAAAGGGAAAACGTGCCTGCTATAAAAAAAAGTGTATTTAGGTCTATTGTGGCGTCTTATTCCTAACAAGAGGCCAAAAACAAGTACATATAGGTCCAGGGTCTTTTAGAGTTTAGGGCAAAAACTGAATTTTGGTGTGAAACTGCCTGATACTGGACATGGGTACTGGACAGGAATCAAGGTATTATTGGAGCTGGATTTAGCACTTAATTTCGTCCCAGTAAAAGGCCATTTTGCAAATAGAATGTTTGCAACTTCATCATAGCGCTTCGTCGATAAGAAAGCCCATCATAACCTGGATCTACTCCCGAAGGCCATCTTTGAGCTCGATGTGAGCTCGTCAGAAGATTAAGTCAAAAGGCAGAGATATTTTCGGAAGATCGAGTGGAGTGGAGAATACCAAGATAAGCGGAACTGTGGACGAGGTGGACAGTTATATAAAGAAGGAAGAGCCTATGAAAAAGGGGATCTTTTTTTGACCTAATAGCAACTCAGCTCTACGAGCTCTCTTTAAACACATCTCATCCGAGATCACTCTGTATTATCAAAGATCAATCAAATCAAATTCGTCGAATCAGTTTTTATTGTTATTCAGTCTTATATAGATTATCTTGCCCACATTTCTTTCCCTGAAACTATATAAAAACTTAGTGTGGAGATCCGCTTCCACAGATAGGCACAACTAAAACCTGTCAGAACTCTTTCATGAGTTTTCTCTGTGGACGAAACAACGGGTTCAACTTCTTCAAAAAAATTACACTGATCTCGTAATTCATCGAGCATTTCCTTAGTGTATGTGGTAGGTTGCCAGATGCTAAACTGTCGAGGAGCCATGAGAAGGAAAGATTGAAGAAAATTTCGAGAAGAGAAAGATGAACATTTTGAAAAGAGGCCGAAAGGTTGAGAGCGAAAAAAGTTAAGGAAAACTGAGATTCAGTGCGTAAAGCTTTAAAATCTTTTAAATGAGGAAATCTATTTAAGTAATTAGGGGGCTAATTGTTGGTGTCCAAATCTCGGCCCAATAATTAATAAAATAAAGGCCCTATGAGAAATCAATGAATGAGGCTCATGAATAATAGTTTTAAAAAGATTCTTTGGGCAGAGAAATCGTAACAGAAGAGAGAGAAAATCAAGAAAAATTAATGGGAATCAATGACGAATAAAAACGATTAAAGGAGAAGTAATGAGAAAAAGGTGATAAAAGGAGGGAGGAGAACAAGAAAGAGGGGACATCGAAATTCATACAGCAATACACTAGCACTTAACACACAAAACACTCTCGTTATTCACACCGAGCTCACTTTCTTTGTAGTTTCATTAATTATATTCACCCCAGACTCAAGTGCTGTCAATAAAATCTTATTCTTTACATTGTTGTTATCTGCTCTTTTTTCTACAAAATTTTCTCTTGCCATTTAAGCACAAACTCGATCCCTGAATCATTTTTCACTTCTAAATTCTTGATTGTTGAATATTTTATACCAACAATCCCCGAACCATTCTTAGAGACTCTATGACCCCTTATATTATTCTTTTATGTCTAAGTTACCGGGAAGAATATCAAGACCCATGACCATGAGTCTAGCCACCACCTTTGGTTTCTTGGTGCGAGGAGAGTTTCACATATCAGAGGATGTATCAACAAGAATACTTCTATGTTTTGGTTTTGTCCTTTCGGCTACTATTCCATTCTGCATGCCAACTTGCATTTGAATTATCACTTCGCTCCATCAATGACATCACTTCTCGCATCAGTTGAACATTGAAACACATGATAAAAAAAACATTTCGGTAAATAATCTATAAAAAAAGTGTGAATAGATAAACTGTAAAAAATAATGTATAAAAGAAGTGTGAATGGATAAACAAGAACAAATTTGGAAAAAAAACCGTAAAAATAAATTCTTCCAAAGTCTAATACTAGTTTGTTTTCGGTCTGCTTTATGGTGATATGCAATCAGTCTGTGAAACCCTAATCACTCTATTATCTTTTGAGTTGTTTGAGATTGCTTATCTTATTTTGGTTTATACCGGTTAGTGTACTAGTGGTGATTTTTCTTAAAAGAAAATAAGTGGAAAAAATGAAAAATTACCACAAACCCTAAAACGCAACTTCCACACATCGTCAGAGCAACTGTTATTCTCTCTGTCTGACCATGAGTTCGATGAATTAGAGGGACACTAAAACCTCCGAAGCAACGATTATTGATGTTCCTTTTGAACCAGTTCCTGAGAATTCGACGAGTTTGTTGTCTAGGGTTTCAAAATTGAATTCCAAATCTATAGCCACTTCGGTTCGTAGGTCTCGTCGTTGATGTGCTGCTGCATTATCATCAATTATGTAACTCATTGATGATGATGATGTTGAGTTCATGGGTGATGTGCCTCAAGCTACTAGTGAATCGTATACTTTGGTACTTCTTCGTCATGACTATAATGCTGAAATTGAAGACGAGGAAATGGTGGATGAGACTATGGAGGATGAAGAAGGAAATCCAGGTACCGATCTGTTTCTTGATTTCAATTGTTAATATGAATTGAATCATATATTTCATCTTGAGAAGGATACAAGGTTCCCTCAGTATCGTAAACCCATGCATGTGCCTTTCAATCAGCGTTTTGCTACAAAAGCAACTAAGCGTATAAATCCATTAGTAAACGCTTGGTCACTGATCAACGTTTCCTGTCTCTTGGTTGTTCCAAGACCATTGGTGCTCAACAGCTCATTAAGAGAGCCGGGTTGATTCACACTGTTCTTGATGTGGATTCTTATGTACCTGAGATAGTTAAGGAGTTTTATGCTAATTTTTCGAATATGGAGTTTCATGAGCGATGCCTTTTCTTAGTCTATGTGTGCGTGTTCATGTATGAGTTCACTCCTGATTTCATTAATGGGAGATTACAAAATCCATTGATGATGTAGTCATCTTGATGTACGGAGGTACTTTGCATCGCTGGGAAGATCTGTCATCAGAATGTATGACTTCCTCCATGGTTGTGCTTCACAAGGTTTATTGTCATAACTAGATGCCCACAACCAACATGATTATTCTGCGGAAGGATAAAGCAAAAATGGGGTTGCCAATCTGAAGCAATTCAACTTTGGGAAACTGATGTGGGATCAAGTTAATCAGCTTTCTAGACAGTCTAAGAAGTCAACTTTAAGACTCATCTTTCCTAACTTCATCCATCAGCTTCTGAAGTATCAACGAGTTCCCCCACTCCTACGTGGTGATTCCATCTCTACTACTCCTAAGAAATCCAATCTTCATCGGAAGTACCATCAGTATTCTGGGTCTGATCCGAAGAATGTCACAGAGGCTTCTCTCGCCGGTGATCTCAAGTATGTAACTAGATTTCTCCAAAGCATGCAACTAAAACTGGCAGGTAAGTTCTCTGCACTTTATTCTTATTCTCTTCCCTTTACCTTGATTTTTATATGAATGTGCACTCAAGAAGGGGGAGAATACGATGATTTCACTTATGCTGATAGTGATGAGAAAGCTGAGGAGATGCAAGTTGAAGATGAAAGTTGCTGAGTGTAGATCATTATTGTTATCCAGTAGTTAGGGGACTTGTTTCTGTTGTGTTTTGAGACTTGTACCGTCCCCTATTTTGGCTTCCGACCATTTTGTTTCTTTGGCTAAACTATGTTTTGTTTGTTTGGTTGAATTAAAGTAATCAAGATTTAACTTGACGATAACAACAAAAGGAAATATACCAGTCTACCTTCAGTCTGCCATTAGGTGGGCTGCATAACCCATAACTCGAAATGTAAAACGCAGAGTTTACCAAATTATGTATGTGACGATCATGTCTTTTATATATATAGACCTTTAATTTTCTTTTCTTTTGTATATTTTGTAGCCTTTATGGCAATCGGGTCGGTGACGCAGTTTTGAACATGAGATATTGTGAGGCCCAAATTATATTCTAAGGCGCAAATTATACTATCGAAAAGAAAAAAACTAAATAATTAAGACAGTGCTTCCTTTTGTCGCATCAGTTTAGAAAATCAGTACCTCCTTTTGCAGTACAATTAAGCCAGCACCGCATTTTCTTTTCATAAAACTTTTTCCAAAACGCTGTTTTAGATCTACAGTGAGCTTACGAAACTCGAAACCACTTATAACAAAGAAAAACCTACATTTAACATTTGTTTAGACGACATAACTCTAAAATCATCTTATATCTTATGTTTTTCAAACCTTATTTACCTTTGAAAAATAGAATGGAAGAAAAAATAAGAGTCATGGTTTAAAAAAGGAGTACAATACCAAGGGAATACTTGACATATTGTCCGTTGAACAATGAAACACATGATAACAAAAGTTTTTTCGGTTTTTTTTAATAAAATTTGTACTAAACAAGTAATGTATAAAAGGAGTGGCAGTAAATAAACAATAACAAATTATGGAAAAACTGTAAAAACGTATTCTCCCAAAGTCTGATACCAATATGCTTTCGGTCTACCATTAGGTGGTCTTGGAAACCCTATATGTAAAAAGCAGAGTTTACCAAACTTTTTGTATAGTACAAGCAGAAACTCAGCAGTGTCTGCTACTACTCTGCCTCCAACGGCAAAGGCTGAACTCACCTCTGTTTCTTTTCTACGAGCGAAAGCAGAGACTGCACCTACTATGCTATATATATCTTTTGTAGTCTGCAATGTCACCGAGCGACAAAGGCTTAGCACACTCTTCACCGAGCGAGATCCAATATGGTAAGAATTCTAATAAATTGTTTATGAGTTTAATGTTAGTTTTATCTTCTTTTAAGTGCAAAAGATGAACTAGAATGAGTCAATTTTTGGCTCCTTTTTTGTAACATTAACAAAAAGGAATGGCATTTTGTGTAGGCTACATTTACTGACGATGCAAATATCAAGACAGAGGCATATGTGTTCGAGAAGTTTAGCGAATCCAAAAATATCATGATTTGAATCCAAAAATCATAAGGGTTCTTCTACAACTCAACATTTATCATGTATTCATGAAAGTAATTCAAATAGGAGTAAATTTTGTAGCATGAGATAAAGCTTTCAACATACTCACATTACAGACTTGAAGACAACATGTGGAAACATCTTTCAAAGAAAGAATATATAGGTGAAAATATTAACGAGCGGAAGGAGTATCACTGATGAAACTTATGCCATGTCCCATGGACTCTGTTGAATTTGCGCCTTGGTTTCTTCTTTTACTTAAGTTATTGTTGGGGTCAATTTTCAACCCATCGAAATTGACCGCTGAAAATGGCTAAGTAAAGATTTTGGGCCTCGCCCAATGCGGTGAGCTTAGCCAAACCCAGCGGGAGCGCAGATGGGCCAAACCAGCTTTGGTGGTAGGCGACGAGCCAAAACGACAGCGATAAGCCAAAATACCGGCGACGAGCCAAAACGCCGGCGACGAACCAAAACGCCGGCGACGAACCAAAACGCCGGCGACGAGCCAAAACGCCGGCGACGAGCCAAAACGCCGGCGACGAGCCAAAAATGTTGGCGAAGAGCCAAAATATTGGCGACGAGCCAAAATGATGGCGACGAGCCAAAATGTCTGCGACGAGCTAAAATGCCTACGACAAGGCAAAACGCCGGCGACGAGCCAAAATATTGGCAACAAGCCAACATGTTGGCAACAAGCCAAAACGCCAGCGACGAGACAAAACACCGGCGACAATCTAAACAGGCAACGATCCAGACAAGACGAAGAGGCGACGAACCGGACCTTTGATGACCTAGCGAAGCAGCTAGCCCAACATCTTGTTGGGCCGAGGCAACGAGCCACAAGAGTTTGGTGGGTAGAGTCAGCAAGACAAATTAAGAAGCCCACACCCGAACCGACTTAGAGAAACCAGAGAAGAAAGGAAATCCCGAAGAATAAGAAAGTTTTCCTTTATCGTCTAGGAAGAGGCCTTGCAAACACTTGTGATTTTCACTGCAACAACTTTCTAAACAGCTTGAATAAACACACCATCTTTGGATCTCTGTTCTTGTCTTTCTTTTCATAGAAGTTTTTCGAATCCCTAAATTTTCCTTACAAAATTTAGTTGTGCGAGTTTCGACTCCCACAATTTGGAGCCGTCTGTGGGGAACCTTAAACTTTCTGCCACCTAAGAACCACCGAATGCGAGATCTGAAAAAATGACTACCGACGGAGAGCAGAGCGGCGAAGACGCGAGCAACACTGGCGCCGATCTTCCTGGAGCAAGAACCAATCCGCCACCGGCGAACACGGAAGGCACTTCAGAAATGCTGACAGAGTTGAAGAACATGATGACCACGTTGCTGAAGAAGGCAGAGGAGCAAGAGAAGCTGAATAGCTCGCTGACGGAAAAAATCGAGAGGCTGACGACCGAGATCTGAGCCCAAAACACACGACTCAGAGGCATGGGTTCGATGATGAATCCACCTGTCAGCGGAATGGCTAGACGACTTGGCTTAAACCCAACAGCCCTAGATTTTTTAACACCACGCGACGCACCGAGAACTTTTGGAGGACTGCTACCGCCACATCTAACCGACAAACAAACACCCGCGGTGACCAGATCAAATATCACAGAGCCACCCTGACTGATCCAAGGAGCAAGAGGAGCCAGCGATGGACGTGACCAACACACCAACGGTGGGTCAGCTGCAGCAATCGTTCTCAACGAGCAGGGGCGCGAAGAAGGAGAGCATAACACGGAGAATCTCCCTGATGAGGGATTCGCACCAACAATGACGGGAGCCCGAACCAGCGAAGGCCACGTTAACCCGAACCTAACCAGGAACTTAGCAGAGGAGGAAGAAAATCTCCTATGGGTCCAACAGGCGCAATACACTGACGGGCCGAGCCAGAGAGAAGAGCTAGACGAAATCCGAGCCTCCTTCGATCGTGCCACTGGTGAGGTGAGAGCTGTCCAATCCCAGGTGCACAAGGCAACCAGTAAAGTTTCGGAGATTGACCGCGTATTAGAAGAAGAACATAACACGCCGTTTGTAGCTTGGATTACCAAGGCAAGGATCTCGGATCCTGGAAAGATCAAAGTTCCAGTTTACGAAGGGAATATTGACCCGGAGGAGCACATACGGCATTCATCATAGCAATGGGCCGAGCTACTTTTAGGGAAAAGGAGAGAGATGTTGGTTTCTACCTTCTATTTGTGGAGCATCTAAAAGGCGCAGCCCTCCAATGGTTTTTCATACTTGAGCGGAACTCCATTGACGATTTCCAGCAGCTGTATGCCGCCTTCCTGAAGCATTACTCCATATTTATGGATCGAGGAGCCTCTGATGCCGATCTCTGGACATTAACTCAAGGGCCTACGGAGACACTACGTAGTTTCATGGGAAGATTCAAAGCAGTTATGTCAAAGGTCGAGGGCGTAAGCGACAAGGCTGCCTTGCTCGCATTAAAAAGGTCGGTGTGGTCCGAATCAGAGTTTCAAAAAGAAATCGCTTTGAATGCGCCATTATCAATCCAAGACATGCTACACCGAGGCTCATATTTTATAGTCAACAAAGAAGAAATGAAGGTATTGTCTCAGAAATATGGAGTGGCCAAAACGACGAGCCGTTCCTTCCAAACTCAAAACCCACCACCTCACAGGAAGAGTAATCAAAGAACCGGATACGTACACCATGAGAAACCCAATTTCGAAGGAGCCTATATCTATCAAGTGGGAACAGGCCGAGGCAAAGCTCCATGGAACACGTGGACACGAAATCCAAGTTCTTACGACGAAAAGGCCTACTGCGAGTATCATCACATGCGCGGACACTGAACAACAAACTGCCGAACCCTGGGAATAAAGCTTGCGGCAAAACTAGTAGCCGGAGAGCTCGGCAACGCTGTCAGGCTTAAGGATTTTGAGCGAGAAGACGAGAAAGATCAGCCTAACCAGGCAAACCAAAACGGTGACCCCCCAAGCGAGGAAGGTGAGATGACGAGGCGACACTGTCAGGCTCTCGGAGAAGAATAAACATGATAATGGGAGGATCACAATACTGTTCAGACACGGTGTCTTCAATCAAAGTATTCCAGTGGAGAGCCGATGCTAGTGTCAACTGGTCAGCACCTTCCCAACTTCCCAACGATGTAATCTCGTTCAAAGAAAGGGAAACTGATACGCCCTGATTTAAGGATCACTCAACCGGTTTATGAAGATAGGATTCACGCCAAGAAACAGGTTGCAAACTTGGGTGAATTTGATGGATTGAAGGGTCGCACAACAGATGTGTAAGTCTGCTGATATTCCCACTCCTCAAAGCCTCTAGATATGACGCACTAGAATAGCAAAGAAGAGGTTGTTACTTGGATATTACGCACCAAGTGATAGAAAATGTTCTTTAGCAAAGAACAGAGAGAATTCTATCTCAGAAAACAAAGGAAAATTCGATTTTTTTTTTATAAAAAGTTGGATGATTCATTTTCTGATCTTACAAGGGTTTTTAAACAGCAGAAAAGTGGTAAAAACAAAGCAAACTCGAAAATAATAAAACATTAACTACCTAGGACTGAAATAACTCTTCTCCTTTTACTGACTTTTGAGCTTTCCACACGTTTTTGACCCTTGCTCTTTATGGATCAAATTTATTCTGATGGGCTTAGTAGAATTGTGATCCAATTTGCCTCATTAAAACCTTTCCTGGAAAACCCATTGGGATAAAACCAAGGATAAGAAAAAAGAGTACAAAATGATCACATACCCATTTTAGTGATCTTCTCGGGCTTGTATCAAAACCAGAATGGTTTGAGATACGTCTTCTACAATCCAGCCCAAGTGATCTGGGTGAGTAAATATTTGGTTAAGTAATCCTCCAATTCCCTCTTTGAGTCTTTTAGCTCTCGCTCGGGTCATAGGTCCAACTGGTACAACTAGGTCCTCCTCGGCCTCAAGCTCTGGTTCAAGCTGCACTCCATGATCCATCCCATCCCGGGCTAAAACATCATGCTGGTCTATGTCTGAGTCATGCAGCGCATCATTCCCCTCCTCTTGAAAAGGATTCAACCACGAATCTGGAACATCTGCCACAAAAGGAGAAAGATCAGAAACATTAAAAGTAGAAGAGACGTTATACTTACCTTGCAAATCAAGTTGATATGCATTGTCACTGATTTTCCGGATGATTGGAAATGGGCCATCAATGCGCGGTATGAGCTTAGTCTTCCTCTCTTCTGGAAACCGTTCCTTCCTTAGATGCACCCAAACAAGATCTCCTTCATTGAACACAACTTTGCTTCTTTTCCGGTTTGCCTTCTTTTCATACATCTTGGTCTTAGTCTCAATGTTGCTCCGGACCTGTTCATGCAACTTCCTAATGGACTCCGCTTTCTTTTCACCATCTGTACTAACCCTTTCACTTATAGGCAAAGGAAGAAGATCAAGTGGAGACATAGGGTTGAAACCATAAACCACCTCAAAAGGAGAAAACTTAGTTGCGGAATGCATTGAATGATTATACTCAAATTCTACATGTGGCAAGTTTTCTTCCCAAGTCCTAAGGTTCTTTTTGACTAGAGACCTAAGTAAAGCTGACAATGTGCGGTTTACAACCTCTGTTTGGCCGTCTGTTTGGGGGTGACAAGTCGTAGAAAACATCAGCCTAGTTCCTAGCTTAGACCACAAAGTCTTCCAAAAATAGCTAAGGAACTTTGTATTCCTATCTGAGACTATGGTTCTGGACATTCCATGCAACCTAACAATTTCTCTGAAGAAAAGATCAGCAACATGCACAGCATCATCAGTCTTATGGCAAGGGATGAAATGGGCCATTTTGGAGAACCTATCAACCACCACAAAGATAGAATCCCTACCGGCTCTAGATCTAGGCAAGCCTAAGACAAAGTCCATGCTAATGTCTACCCACGGATGAGAAGGTATAGGTAGAGCTGAATACAAACCTTGGGGTTGCTGTTTTGACTTGGCTTGCTTGCACACCACACACCGGCTGCATATCCTCTCCACATCTTTCATCATGCTTGGCCAGAAGAAATGTTCATACAACACCTTGTGGGTCTTCTTAACACCGAAATGCCCCATAAGACCACCACCGTGGGCTTCCCTGAGAAACAACTCCCTCAAAGAGCATTGGAGAACACATAAACGGTTATCAAAGAACAAAAACCCAGAAACAAGGTAATACTTCCCATAAGCAACCTTAGAACACTTCCTAAACACCTCTTTGAAATTCGCATCAGTTGCATACAAGTCTTTAATGAATTCAAACCCAAGCAACTTTGTTTCAAGAGTAGAGAGAAGCATATACCTATGTGATAGAGCATCAGCTACCACGTTTTCCTTACCTTGCTTGTAGCGGATGACATAGGGAAAAGTTTCGATAAACTCAACCCAGCGCGCATGCCTCTTGTTTAACTTGTTCTGCCCCTTAAAATGCTTCAGTGACTGATGATCAGTATGGATCACAAATTCCTTGGGCCACAAGTAATGCTGCCACGTTTGGAGAGCTCTCACCAAGGCATAAAGTTCCTTGTCATACGTTGGGTAGTTGAGCGTGGCGCCTCCGAGTTTCTCACTAAAATAGGCAATGGGCTTCTTTTCCTGCATTAACACAGCACCAATACCAACTCCTGAAGCATCGCATTCAATTTCAAAAGTTTTAGAGAAATCAGGAAGAGAAAGTAAAGGTGCTTGGATCAACTTAGCTTTAAGTGTTTGGAAAGCTTCCTCCTGGGCTTGCTCCCATTTAAAACCAACACTCTTCTTGATTACCCCCGTGAGAGGGGCTGCTATAGTGCTGAAGTTTGGCACAAATCTCCTGTAGAATCCGGCAAGACCGTGGAAACTCCTAACCTCTCCAATGGTCTTAGGGTTGGGCCAATCACGGATGGCCTTGATCTTCTCCTCATCAACCCGGACTCCATTTGCACCTACAACAAATCCTAGAAAAACCACATGAACCGTTCCAAAAGAGCACTTTTTAAAAGTTAGCAAACAACCTTTCTTTCCTAAGGACCTCTAACACGGATTTCAAATGTTGTTCATGTTCTTCATGGGATTTGCTGTAAATCAAAATGTCATCAAAATATACAACCACAAAATGACCAATGAAAGACCTTAACACATGATTCATGAGACGCATAAAAGTGCTAGGTGCATTTGTTAAACCGAAAGGCATAACAAGCCATTCATACAAACCTAGCTTTGTTTTGAATGCAGTCTTCCACTCATCACCTTCTTTCATGCGAATTTGGTGATAGCCACTTTTTAGGTCAATTTTAGAGAAAACAGATGAACCATACAACTCATCTAACATGTCATCTAGCCTAGGGATGGGATGCCTATATTTTACCGTAATGTTGTTTATGGCACGGCAGTCCACACACATGCGCCATGTCCCATCTTTCTTTGGAACGAGTAGCACAGGCACGGTACACGGACTAAGGCTTTCCCGGATGTATCCCTTTTCAAGTAGCTCATCAATCTGCTTCTGAAGTTATTTGGTCTCCATGGGATTGGTTCTGTAAGCTGGCCGGTTGGGAAGAGAGGCGCCTGGAACAAAGTCGATTTGATGTTCTATGCCTCGGACCGGTGGCAATCCCTTTGGATTCTCCTTAGAAAAAACATCTGAAAATTCCTGCAAAACATCTTTAAGACCACTCGGAAGCTCCGGTGCAATGTTAGAAGATGCCATTAGTGACTCTTTGTAAACAAGCAAAAGAAAAGGCTGTTGTGAAAACAATGATTTCCTTATCTGACTTTGCTTGACCAGGAAGTTAGAAATCTTGGGGTTCACCTTTGGCTCATCAGACGTCTTTGTTGCTTCCCGGTTCTTCTTGAGCTGAATCTGGTCCTGATGCACTTCTAAGGGAGACAAAGGCACCAAAGTGATCTTCTTTCCTTGGTGTTCAAAAGAATGCATGTTGGTGTAGCCGTCATGAATGACTCTCTTGTCAAACTGCCACGGCCGGCCAAGCAAAATATGACTAGCATCCATTGGAAGAACATTACACAGAATCTGATCTTCATATCTCCCAATTTTTATAGGAACCGTGACTTGCTCTTTCACATGCTGTTCGCCGGACTCATTAAGCCACTCCAGCTTAAAAGGACGCGGATGAGGCTGCACTTCCAAGCCCAATTTCCTGACAAGAGTGTCACTAGCAACGTTAGTACAGCTGCCGCCATCAATAATAAGAGAACACACTTTATCATTAACTAAACATCTAGAGTGAAAAAGATTCTCCCTTTGTTCTCGTTCATCAGGCTTTGGCTGGACACTTAGAGATCTTCTTGTGACTAGAAGTTGGCCTTGAGCTGGGTATTCAAATTCCCCTTCCTCCTCATCAAAGATAGGACCGAGATCCTCCTTCTCTTCCTTCTCTTCCTCGGACTCTACCTCACCATTGTCCAAAAGAATCATCACCTTTTGATTCGGGCACTTATTAGCATAGTGTCCAAGCCCTTGACACTTAAAACATCTGATGTCTCTGGCTCGGTTGTTGGTCTCCACTGTCTTTCCTTTGTCAAAACGAGCAGGCGCATTAGTTTTAAAATCAGTATTGGACTAAGCTGGGGACTTACCTTTGTCTTGGTAGTTTGGTTTTGGAGCAAAGGATGGCTTAGGTACAAAAGAGGGCTTTGAGAATCCCCTCCTCTTGGCCTGTTGCTCAATCAGGGTCGCCTTATGGAGCATCTCCTCCAAACTCTCGTATTCCTGGAGCTCCATGCGGTCCTGAATGTCACGGTTAAGACCAGCTAAGAAATGGGCCATTGTAGCCTCCACAGACTCATCAACATCTGCCTTGATCATGAGAGATTCCATCTCCTGGAAATAGTCTTCCACGGACTTAGTGCCTTGAAGCAAACGCCTGAGCTTTTGGTGAAGCTCTCTGTGATAATGGATCGGTACAAATCTCTTTATCATCAATGTTTTGAGATCATCCCAAGTAGCTATTGCCCCCCCCCCCACCTGATCTCCTCCTAAGAGTCACAACTTGATAAAACCAATTAATAGCATAACCAGAGAATTCAGTAGCAGCCAACCTTACTTTCTTAAGCTCTGAAAAATTCTGACAATCAAAAATAAGCTCAACTTTTCTTTCCCATTCAAGGTAAGCATCTGGATCATTTTTACCATAAAAAGTGGGAATTTTAAGCTTAAGATTTCCTAGATCATCATTCCTTTCATTTCTCCTAGCAGCAAAAGGATTAACATCACCTCGTTCTCGATTTTGTCTCCTTGGTCTGTTGATAGATCTGACATCCTCATACAGGTACTCCTCCCCAATCTCATCATCTGATTGGTTATTTCTCCCTGGCCGGTTTCTTCTTGGAGCTTTTCTAGGCTGGTTTTGTTGGCTAGCCTGGATCTCATCAAGCCTCTGGTGAATCTGGTTCAAACCTGCATTCATGAGATTAGTCATTTGGTCATTGAAAGCTCTCATCTGGAGTTTAGACAATCCGGCCATTGAATTTCCAGGCCCTTGTCTTTCATCATTACTAGACTCCATGTTTCCCTGAAAAACACTTAAACAAACGATTTAGTAGAAAAGATCTCACACTCTCAAGTGTTTAATCTCAAAGTTTTGTGGTCACTCAAGAGACTTCCTTCCCAAGGTTCTAAGAAAGACAAATCCTAATCAAACCCAATGGAATTTTCCAAGTAACAAGGAAAAAAAATTCGTAGAAGATGAACGATTTTGAGGGATCCGTTTTAACTGTTCCAAGGCCGGTTTTCACTTCGGCCAGCAGGCTTTCTCTTCCACCACCCCACCTGGATTTCTCTTCAGCCGTGATTCAAACTTCTGGTTTTTTTTTTTTTTTTTAATGAAATGAAGCGATCACTATGGGGTAAAGAACAGCCCAGATCCAGTAAAAAGAAGAAGAAAGAATTGTGAAAAGATGAGAAGATGATTTTGAAGTGAAGATACCGGATTGAGTGGCTCTGATACCACTTTGATACGCCCTGATTTAAGGATCACTCAACTGGTTTATGAAGATAGGATTCACGCCAAGAAACAGGTTGCAAACTTGGGTGAATTTGATGGATTGAAGGGTCGCACAACAGATGTGTAAGTCTGCTGATATTCCCACTTCTCAAAGCCTCTAGATATGACGCACTAGTATAGCAAAGAAGAGGTTGTTACTTGGATATTACGCACCAAGTGACAAAAAATGTTCTTTAGCAAAGAACAGAGAGAATTCTATCTCAGAAAACAAAGGAAAATTCGATTTTTTTTTATAAAAAGTCGGATGATTCGTATTTTGATCTTACAAGGGTTTTTAAACAGCAGAAAAATGGTAAAAACAAAGCAAACTCGAAAATAATAAAACATTAACTACCTAGGACTGAAATAACTCTTCTCCTTTGACTGACTTTTGAGCTTTCCACACATTTTTGACCCTTGCACTTTATGGATCAAATTTATTCTGATGGGCTTAGTAGAATTGTGATCCAATTTGCCTCATTAAAACCTTTCCTGGAAAACCCATTGGGATAAAACCAAGGATATAGAAAAAGAGTACAAAATGATCACATACCCATTTTAGTGATCTTCTCGGGCCTGTATCAAAACCAGAATGGTTTGAGATACGTCTTCTACAATCCAGCCCAAGTGATCTGGGTGAGTAAACATTTGGTTAAGTAATCCTCCAATTCCCTCTTTGAGTCTTTTAGCTCTCGCTCGGGTCATAGGTCCAACTGGTACAACTAGGTCCTCCTCGGCCTCAAGCTCTGGTTCAAGCTGCACTCCATGATCCATCCCATCCCGGGCTAAAACATCATGCTGGTCTATGTCTGAGTCCTACAGCGCATCAGAAACCACCGGCATTGAATTGATCGTGGATGATTGTGATGTTGTCCGAGTTCTGATAGACACGAGAAGCTACGTAGACGTAATCTTCCGGAAAACTCTCAGAAGGATGAACATCGACCTATCCAAAATCACGGCCACTCCAAAGCCTTTAACCGGATTCTCAGGGGAAACAACAATGATCCTTGGAACAATCAAGCTTCCCTTCCGCACTGAAGAAGTAACCAAGATAGTAGAGTTTTCGGTTGAAGATCATCCCACGATCTACAATGTGATTATTGGCACCCCTTGGATAAAGTTCATGCGAGGCGTACCATCAACCTACCACCTCTGCATTAAATTTTCGACCCCCGGAGGAGTCAAAATGATTTGGGGGAACCAGAAAGAGTCCCGTTTGTTTCCAAGCCGAGCACAAACTCAGGAACCCCGTCACGGAGCCAAACACCACAACTAAGCGAAAGAAGATGAAGACTGACAGGGAACCCGAAAAAGAGTTGGCAAAACTGTTATAGCAATTACAAGTCATGGAGGATCGTGAGAGAAAGAGCAAACCCACTTGCGACCCCGTTATTTCAGTGAACATTGAAGGCAATCACCTAGACCGTTGCGCCAAAATAGGGGTCGAGCTGAAGGACCCAATAAGGGGAGAGTTGATTTCTTTCCTCAAAAAGAACGTAAACACTTTCACGTGGGCGGCAGAAGACATGCCCGGCAACAGCATCGATGTGACCTGCCATGAGCTAAACGTGGACCCGACCTTCAAACTAGTGAAAAAGAAATGAAGAAAACTTGGGCCAACAAGAGCACAGGCGGTGAATGACGAGGTCTAAAGGTTACTACGCATCGGATCAATAGTCAAAGCGAAATACCTGGACTAGCTCACTAATCCTGTAGTGGTAAAGAAGAAGAACGGAAAGTGGCGTGTGGGCGTGGATTTCACCGACCTGAACAAGGCCTGCCCAAAGGATAGCTTCCCACTTCCACATATCGATCGATTGGTAGAAGCCACAGCGGGCAACAAACTCGTTTCATTTATGGATGCTCTTTCTGGATAGAACTAGATCCTAATGAACCCCGACAATCAAGAGAAGACAGCGTTCATCACCGACCGCGGAATATACTGCTACAAAGTGATGCCATTCGGCCTCAAAAATGCCGGAGCAACTTACCAGCGATTAGTGAACAGAATGTTCCCCGACCAACTCGGGAAGACGATGGAAGTTTATATAGATGACATGCTGGTGAAGTCTTTGGAAGAAAAGGATCATGTAGCTCATTTAGAAGAGTGTTTCGAGCAACTGAACCTGCATAACATGAAGCTCAACCCGACCAAGTGCAGATTTGCGGTGACTTAGTCACTCACCGTGGAATTGAAGCCAACCCAAAGCAGATTAATGCGCTCAAACAAATGGCGTCACCGAAAACAAAGCGCGAAGTCTAGAGGTTGACAGGACGGGTCGCTACACTGAATCGGTTTATCTCTTGATCAACCGATAAGTGTTTGCCTTTCAACGATACACTGCGTGGCAATAAAAAGTTCGAATGGACAGAAAAATGTGAACAGGCGTTTCAACAACTAAAGGAATAGCTAGCCAGTCCTCAAGTACTTACGAAACTAGAGGAAGGCGAACCATTATTCCTTTACACGGCCATTTCCGCAACAGCAGTAAGCGGAGTACTTATCCGAGAAAAGCACAGTGAGCAGAAACCTATTTTCTACGTCAACCAAACTCTCACCGACGTTGAGACCCGATATCCGCATATGGAGAAGCTGGCATTGTCTATAATAATGTCCGCCTGGAAGCTGAGACCATACTTCCAGTCACATTCAATTGTGATTTTGATTACTTTCCCTCTGCGATCCATCCTTCATAGTCCTAGCCAGTCTGGAAGTTTGGCGAAGTGGGCAATAGAGTTGAGCAAATATGACATCGAGTATCAGAGCCGAACCTACGTGAAATCTCAAGTCCTTGTAGATTTCCTGATAGAACTCACAGAAGAAGAAATAGAAGAACAGCTCCAAGCCTAGTATGGAAGCTCCACGCAGATGGATCATCATCAAAACAAGGATATGGGGTAGGAATACGGTTAACCTCTCCAACAGGCGAAATCCTCGAACAATCATTCCGCTTAGGTTTTCACGCATCCAACAACGTAGCAGAGTATGAAGCCTTAATCGCAGGAATGAGACTCGCTCGCGGACTCAAGGTTTCGCATATCCATGTTTACTGTGATTCGCAGCTGGTGGTCAACCAAGTCAGCGGCGAGTACGCAGCCAAAGACGACCGAATGGATGCTTATCTGAAGATCGTCAAGGATCTAGCTGTACAGTTTGAAGTATTCACATTGACACGGATACCGCGTGGGGAAAACACTTCGGCGGACGCTCTAGCAGCACTCGCATCCACCTCCGATCCAGACCTGAAAAGGATAATCCCAGTGGAATTCATCAAACACCCAAGTATCAACCTCTCTGATGCCGTGAACGCGATTAACCGCTCCCAAACAGCCAGTCAAGCTGACGATACATCCGGGAGAATTTTTGCAGAAGAAGTCAGCGCTGACACCACAACTATGGAAGAAGACCAAAACAGGTGGCCTTCGGCTGAAGAAGAAATAATCGAGGTAGAGGAAGAGCCCAAAACCAACAGAAACGGATTACGTTAGCTTTAATCCATCCTTTTCTCTGTCGCAAAGGGCTTGAGGAACATAACCTCTAAGATTGTTTCCACTTAAGTGTCTGTTGATGAGGAAGATAACCTCTAATTTTGGGTGTTTCGAAATCAGTCTCATCACAGTTGTATCATGGGATCCATAATCGTATGTACTGTCACACAACAGACGATTTTTTAATTAAGAACAAAGATCATATTTTGTCTCTGTGAATCTATTTCTGTTTTATAGTTTCATTTCCAATCTGGTTTCAGAAAAAACAATTCCTTATATTACCGTTTGTAAAACTTTAATCGCAGTCTTCATATCCAATTTTTCATGGTCCTACAAGAACGTCCTCGGAAACAGCTAAACTTGTTAAAGTTTTTTTGTTTTAGTCTCATTGAGAGAATAACGGAAACACTTTGTAGACACTCTTGCTCTATATCACCTACACGCATACTACACTGATTTTGCAAGCTGGGATTCCCTTTTCTATCAAAATTTAGATGAAAATATGCTCTGGTCAGATGTACGCTTACGAGGAGAAGCGCGAAATTTCTAGCTTCTTCGATTCAACCAACGTGGGAAACACCAAAAATAGATTTCGAATATCTTTGGGGATGAAGAAGCCTGGAGAGGAAGTATATAGGATCGCCCCGGAGACAGAGCGGCATGTAGGACCATGATTTCTACGATATGGCAAAACTTAATAATTGTGATAGATGATGATACATAACAGAATTAAGATACAACAATCGATACCAAAAAATTGATTAATGAAGAACGGTTTGTACGGAGGCGAGACACTCTTTCTTTAATTCTTTAATTGCCCGTAGTGTGACAGTTTGATGCAATCAGAATCCCAGGATACAACCGCATCATTTTCTGATTGGCAGCATCCAAAACCAGAAGTCTAACATACGCTAGTGATATGTGTACTCTCAAGACTTAGAGAAAAGAGAAAGAAAAGACATGAAAGGGGATTTTTTTGTTGTTGTGTGATCAACGTTTTTTAAAATGAGAAGTTGAGGCCTTTGTTATATTATCAAAGCACTCAACGTTTATTTGGAACAATCAAGAGGAATTATGAGAATTGAATCTCAACGTTAAAGTCATTATTCCATTTTTGTCATTAATAATTTTTGCTGTTACACAATTCACAATTAAAGGAAATAATTGTTGACTTTTTCAACATTATGACTTCAACACATTTGGGAAAATAAAAATTTGGGTCGTAGGCCCATTTCCAAATCCCAAACCCAATCCGGCTCGGCACGACACGGCACGGCTCGGCTCTGCACACATGTGCAGCTGGATTTCTCCTCTAACTTCCAAATTTGACTCTTAGTCAATATTTCAAGCTTTTCAAGCTAGCCACTTTGAACCTTCATTTCTCATTCAAACGAACTTCAATTTGGAAATTTGCCCGAAAAAGTAGTCCAACGCAACTTGTCAACAATAAGTTCCAACAATCTCCCATGTGAATAGAAATGGCTCTAAACATATGACTACTCAACTCGACAGACTCGACTGACAGACAAGACAGAAGGACTTTTGAGAGTACAAGCGAAAAATTCACTGTATCTGAGATAGAAGCTTTTTCAGCCTTAAACCAGTCATTGTAAATATATATCGGGTTTACTCGACCAGGAGGTGAACTTGATGTCTTGAACTACTCGGGCTTTGATTTAAACCGAGACAACAGCTATAACACATCTTCATTTTCTCACCGAACTAGGTTTTTAATTGTGTTCATTGTGGCCTTGAACATGCTTGGTTTATCATGAGTGAATTTGGAGAATATAGTCTTTCGTTAATTCTCCTAGAAACGGCCTCATTTCACACTCACTTGGTGATATTCCATTAGTCATTGTTTTATGAAGTATCATGTAGTACTCCACTGATATATCAAAGTTATGGTTTATATCATTAAAAGCAACGCTTATCCTTTTTATACAGAACGCATTGTACATCATCTTAGGAACTGGGTGAGTTTCAATGCTCTAAGCAGATTTAGTTTGATTTAGTTATCCCTTTGAACCTACATCTTGGGATCTCCAGTCACGTACGTGGGATTTCCATCAAATTTCCTCTTAACTAATAGGCTTTAAACCCATTCCTTTTGATTATTTAACTACTTGATCTCATGGCAAAGCTTTAGTAAACGAATCAGCTAGGTTATCAGCCTTGCGACTTGGATTACTCATGTAGCGACTTAGTACATGGACTGAGTCCGCCGATCGGTTAAGTACTTTAGACTTTCGACCACACTTAAGTAGATCTTGAATCTCTCAAGTATCGTTTTAGCATAATGAGTTTGATATGATTATTCCTTTGGAATATTTGGTAATCTTAATCTCTAGAATCACATCCATTCGACCCAAGTCTTACATGTCAAACTTCACAGTAAGAACAATCTTAGTTTGTTCGATTACAGAGGTGATAAAGTCTTTTTCTTCACGAGTTTATTTTGGATTTTGTTTATCCTCCCACCGAAACACGTGTTCAAAGAAATATACATTCTTTGATTCTATTATTGTATTTACATGGATATTCGGTACATCTGATTTTTAAATCAAAAACCGATAAGCACTATTTTATATCCGATAAAATACAATATGCCATTTTTGGTTTGATTGTGACCTTTTTTTGAGGTGGCACTGCTACTTTTTCCATGCACCCCCCCCCCCCACACACTTTTAGATATTTATACCAATGTACTTTACCTCTTCAAAAGTTCATATGGCATCTTGTCAATAACTTTATGTAGTAAGCAACGTTTTCCCCCACATTTTTTGAGGCAATTTAGAATCATGCAACTTTGCATTCATCATCTCTTTAAGAGTTTAGAATTTTTGTTCCACAACTCCAAAATATTCAAGTGAATAAGGAGCAGTTTTTTGATGAATAATGTCATTTTCTCTTAGAAACGCATTTCATTCTCATCAAACTCGCCTCCCTTATCATGTATAACTATTTTTATAGTTTTCTCAAGTTGGTTTTCTAAATCCATCTTATATGCTTCGGACTTTTCCAAAGCCATATTATTGCTTCTTAGCAAGTATACACATCTATCACAATAGATATCATTGGTGGTAGCGATGCCACCATTCCATTTGGTTATTTCCAACCATGTTGACTTCATAAACTACACTACACGTGTCAGTTTCAATCAGATTGGTCTGAGATTTTTCATTATCTCTGCATGGTCAATCTCGCTACGTCATTCGTTAGTAATGCTACGTCATTCGTCTAGTGACCCATGATGCCACACTTGTGATATTTTCCATTGAACTTCTTAGCATTCGTGTGCTTCTTAAAGCTTGAGGACGCCTTAGGAGGAATCTTATTCTTCTCCTTTGTCTTATGCTCAGCCATGTTCACATGATTCTCATGGATCAGAATAGCATCACACTTGCGGATTTTGGGATTCAACGTGCAACTTGGAAATCAAGTCCTCGAGGGAAATCGCTTTACACTTGTGAGTCATATAGTTTTTAAAGTCTAACCAACTCAGAGGTAGCTTCACGATGAAGGATTTGACAATGAAATTTTCATAAATCGACATCCCCTCAGCCTCTACCTCATGCGTAATAACCTGCAGTGCTTCCACTTGGTCCATTATGGGTTTTGAATCCACCATTTGGAAGTTTAGAGACTTCACCGTAGCAAAATTTTGACTGCCAGCATCCTCAGACTTATATTTATTCTTCAAGGCACCTCAAAGGGCTTTAGAGGTTTTCACCTTACTGTACACAACACACAGCGGGTCAATCAAGCGGCTTAGAATCCAGCCTTTGCACAGAAATTCTGAATGGGTCCACGAATGCACAGTTGCAAGAAGTAGCGTATCCATGTTCCCCGGTGGCAAGACATGCGCATCCTCTTTGAGATACTTGTCCAGGTTCAAGGTAGTCAAAAAGAAAACATCTTTTGTTGCCACGTCTTAAACCCGTTCCCATTGAACTTTTTCGGCATCAGTCCCGCGCTTACAACACTAGGCACTGATAGGTTCACAAGTGGCAGACCACTGCCAAACTGAATTTGGGGCATCGATTCACTTGACTCGTTTCCACCAGAGCCACCTCCAACAGTTCTACCGATCGGTGCACCCTTGTTTTGAGCATCGATCAAAGTTTGGTTGTCTTTGTTGTTAGTCATACTTAAATTCGAATCACCAAATTCCGATTGAACCAGAGATAAACACTTGTTCTCAGATCAAAAAACTTCACAAATAATTAGTTTTTCGTCGGTATAATAACGAAAATTAAAGAATTAAGACTCTAGGACCATGATTTCTACGAAATGGCAAAACTGAATAATTGTGATAAATGATGATACAAAACAGAATTAAGATACAACAATCGATACCAAAAAAATTGATTAATGAAGAACGGTTTGTGCGGAGGCCAGACTCTCTTTCTTTAATTCTTTAATTGCCCGTAGTATGACGGTTTGATGCAATCAAAATCACTGGATATAACCGCACCATCTTCTGATTCGCAGCACCCAAAATCAGAAGTCTAACGAACGCTAGTGATGTGTGTACTCTCAAGACTAATAGAAAGGAGAAAGAAAAGACATGAAAGGGGATTTTTGTTGTTGTTGTGTGATCAACTTCTTTTAAAATGAGAAGATGAGGCATTTGTTATATAATCAAAGCACTGAACGTTTATTTAGAGCAATCAAGAGGAGTTATGAGAATTGAATCTCAACGTTAAATTCACTATTCCATTTTTATCATAATTAAACAATTCACAATTAAAGGAAATAATTGTTGACTTTTTCAACATTATGACTTCAACACATTTAGGCAAATAAAAATTTGGGTAGTAGACCCATTTTCCAAATCTCAAACCCAGGCTCGACACGACACGATACGGTTCGGCTCCGCTCACATGTGCAGCTGGATTTCTCCTCTAATTTTCAAAGTACAATATTTGACTCCAATATTCTCAAGCTAGCCACTTTGAACCTCTATTTCTCATTCAAACGAATTTTAATTTGGAAAGTTGCCAAAAAAAGTAGTCCGACGCAATTAACTTGTCAAAAATAAGTTCCAACACGGCATATCATAGACGCACTCATGGTGGAAACGGTGAAGACGACGTCATTTGCATCCTTATATTTTCTCTGTGGAAGTGTATTAAAGTATGAATATAAGATAGACCGTTTGGATTCATTGGCCTCGTATATTGAACTCCAAAGATATATGTTAACGATGTATTTAACAATATAAACAATGTTCTAAAATATGTTAGGTTATAGCCCACCGAGGAACTACCATACATCGCCTAACGTATACGCACAAACTTTACTGTTGAACTCGGTGTTCTCAGTCCGGTAATAAGAGAGGAAAGGAGTTCCGAGATTCTCGTTAAATTAAACTCAGATCGAAAATACAAGAGTAAAATGGTTACAAGTGAAGAACTTAAATAGGACTGCCCGAGCTGAATCTCTGAAGCAGATGAGAACGTTAGATTGTATGTGCCGAGCTTTATCTTCCGTAACTGATGAGGTCGGATGCATGGTTCCGGACTCAAAGAAGGATGAGGTCAGCGAGGATAGTATCTTTTCTGGTTGGTCAAGATTTTCGTCCTTAGAGTTAGACGCCTAAACGTAGCATTTTGGGTCCCTTGTGCTCTTCAGAGAGTGATTAATGTCCTTTATCAATAAGGGATACTCCCTATCTATAGATAAATGTCGGTCAGTAATTATAGTCTGATGTGAACTATAGTTATTTGGTTTTAATTGCATATGATTAGGCTTTTTGTCTTCTTGTGCCTTCCTGAATGGGACGAAATGATTTTGGGCCGAGCCCATTTCCTATGGGTGAAACTTATATCCAACAGTAACCCCCCCCCCAGACGTCGAATCGCAGTGGGCCAAGCTTCAACATTTCTTATGGGCCTAGCCCAAAATCATTTTAAGCCCGTTTCAAGATATCTCATCTCATTGGACGAGAAGGCGGTTCGTAGATTTCGAGGTGCGATATCTCAGCTTCCGCTCTCTTGTCTATATATTATGATCCCTTAGTTCTTTCTCCCTAGTTCTTTATTCCTCTCAAATTCCCGAAGGTAGTTTTCTCTCTCCTCTCTCTCTCTCTCTCCTCGTTCAGTTTTAATTCAGCTCCTTTTTTTTATTCCGTCGTTGTGCCGTCGCGTACCCAGTTGATTCGAACTGCTTTTTCTGATTTGCTTGAAGATCTTCGAGTTTTCCGGAGAATCATAATCCTTTCCTCTATGGCATCACATTTTGTCATCTCCTCGGCCTTTTCTGCTCGCAACGACTCTCAGACATCGGTTCCCTCTGTTTGTAATGACATGGGGTCTTTCCGCTCGTCTACATCTCCATTTTTCATGAGATGCAGCGTCGTTTTTTCTGTCTAACAGAAACTGTGCCACAACGTGTACAGCCCAGACACCTTTCATGATTCCTGAATTGGATGATCGGGGAGTGTCGGATGCTTCCTCTCCATACTCGGACGATCAGGAAGATGTTCCTCGGACCGGCCCAATTGATGATTTGGATGCACATTTAGCTAGAGATAAGGATAGCCCAGATCGCTCCTACCGGTCTCCCATTCTTGACAACCTGGGCCGTGACCTGGGACCCGGCTGGGGCGTAACATGTCGTTCTCACGAAACGATGATACCCCTTAAAATCATCGCTGGATTCTTTGAATCATACGATGGAGGGTCATGGTCTGAGTAAGGATATGATGTTTCTTATCCCTACTGTCGATCAGCGTCCTTGGTCCCCACCAGAGGGTTACTTGTGTCTTCACGAATCGTTTTTTACCTTCTCCGGCCTCTTGGTTCCTCTTCTTAAACATCTGGTTGAATATTGCTTTTATCGGGACATAGCGATCTCTCAATTGACGCATGCCGCCATCCACAATATCATGTCGGTCCTTACTCTCTCCACTGAGGTCGGTTTTGACATCGATCGCCGATACTTTGAGAAGATGTCGCTTATTAAGCGATGTAAAGATCTTTCAGGACGGTTTTATGTTTCCATGCGGTGTAAATATACCCTTTTGCTGGATACTCCTAGCAAGGTTTCGGACTGGGAGATGTGCTACTTCTTTGTTAAAATTGATGAGAAGTCCGTTTGCGATCCCACCATGAAGTCTCGAGCTGGGTGGAATGCTTTTATGGGTAGGGCGGTAGCCCTATGATTTTATTTTGTTTAGTTTCCGGGCTAACTCCTAATTTCTTGCTTTTGGTTTCAGCTCCTCATCATTTTGCCAAGCCCTTTCCGAAGAAGATTGACAATCTCATCGAGGCGTTGTAAAAGTTAGGTCGGCAATGGTGGCCCGATCTTCTTGACAAATGAATTTGAAGGAGTCTTGCACGGATTAGAACTGGTCAGTCCGTCTTGTTCATTTTGTTTGGTCTTTTTATTTTAGTCTTCACGGCTGGTTTCAATGCTCAGCTTCCTTCTCTATTTTCTTTATTTTTATTTTTTTAGGTCTGTACGAGCTCCCACTTCCTAAGGAGCCGAAGCAACCTAAAAAGACGGTTGGCAAAATTAGAAGATACTCTCACGCTTCCCCGGTATGCTTCTCGATTAGAAGATACTCTCATCACTCTTGTTCGTCAGGAGGCTGGAACAAGTGTTGCGGTTTCTGTTGCCCCTAGCAAAACCCGAGCTGATCAAAGGAAGGCTCTGGTAACTAAAGCTCCCTCCAGGCATACTGATACTTCTAAGGGTAGGGACATATCGGAGAAAACCGATAAGAGATTGGACAAGAATCCAGCGAGCTCATCGATCCCTCAAACGCATGCTGATGAATCTGGGGGTGTACCTCCTCTGGCCTGTAAGAACAGTATGACTGCCAATGTCTCTGGGAAGAGGTCAATAGAGGCCAACGAAAGTGGGCTTCTAAACAGAAGAAATCCATACCGGGAGGTGGCATTTCTGCACCCATTGTGGGTGAGAGCATCACTCGAGAGCAGGATGAGCCGAGGCCGGAGGGCAAAACCCGTGGTCGGTATGACTTCAACTTCTCCTATCGAGGTCAGGGGGCCCATATTGGCGAAGACCCTCTTTCTTGTGCTAACTTTCTTGGCAAGATTCAGGGCAGAGAGAAGCATGTCCTTTCGTCTGTTGAGACTCTAGTAGAAACTGGGGCGTATTAGGATTAGGCCAATGCGGTCGTGCAAATAACTCACTTTTGCTTGCTCCTCTGGTATTTTACTTATTCGTCTATGTTAACCTTGGTTTTCTTTGGTCAGATGGTAAGCTCGTCGAACCATATCATCGAGCAGTACGATCGCAAGTTAAAGAAGGTCATCGGCATTTGTAGAGCGTCTAAGAAGTACTTAGCCGAGGAGAAAGCTACATCGGCGAGGCTTGCTGAGGAGTGCAAGGTTCTGAAGCAGGAGTTGGCCTGGTACGAGGACAATCTCGCCAAAACCGTTGGTGAAAAGGCATCCTTGGAGACGGAGATGGAGGTTTAAATGAAGAGGCTGAGGGAGTCCAGATCAGACTGGGTAAGGCGAGACCGGAAGCATGTAACAGAGAGTCTGTTTACCAAGTCTTGAGTGATGAAAAACTAAGAGGAGACTTCTCAATTAGTTCGGCCTTCAAAGCTAGACTAGAAGCTTCTTGCACGGTCCAGACAGTTTGCAAACCCATATTCTAATGTATAGTAACCTTTAAACCAATGATGTACCTGGCGACTTTTTGACTCTCTGTCTCTCCTATATCATTACATTCAGAGAAACGCAAGAACTCAGCCGTGTATTCTATCACAGTTATCTTTCCTTGAACACATTCAATATACTTCTTATAAAGAATCTGCTCATAGTCTTCTGGTAAAAACCGTTCCACAATCAACTGTTTCATTCAGCGCGAAATTTTGACGGGCCCTTTTCTTTGTCTCTGCCTCTGGATAACAAGCTTATCCCACCACACGGCAGCAATATTCTTCAGCCTAATTGCTACCATCTTAACTTTCTTATTCTCAAGGACACCCATGACGTCGAAAAATCTGTCAACGTCAATCTGCCAATCCAGAACCTCCTCTACTCCCATAGTTCCATAAAACAATGGAATATCAGCCTTTACGCATAATTTTGATTATTATGTCGATTCCTTTGGCCAACCTCTTCCTGCACGGGTTCTTCTTCATCTGAACTTGAATTTTCAACAATAACAACACGATTATTTATAGCCATTGGAAGTTCTTTTCTGTTTATTCGTTGATTTTCATTAACCCTAATTAATTATCCTCCTCTGTCTCTTTGTTGATTGTTGTTGTTGGCGTTTCTAATTTCAGTCGCTAAATTCACCTTCTGATTGTTCAAAGAAGTTGTGGGCATGGTAATAGCCTCGTTAAAACCTTGAAAATCTGCTTTGGTCAACGATTGATCTCCTATAGCTGATCAAGGTTTGAAAAGAGACAAAAGAAAGCCCGCTTTGATACCACCTAACGCAGTCAGAAATCCCTAGGATTAGCAAGCGCTAAGCCTAGATCAAAATCAAGTTCGCAAGCGACGAAATTGAAAGATAAAACTCTGGAATCCACAGAAAAGAGAAAATTTCTCAATTTTTACTAATAAAAATAATGAGATATGTCTATTACTGATCACCTAGGACCCTATATATAGCTAAACTAAACCAAAAAATAGAAAATCCTATAGAAAGAATGAAATTCATAAAAAGCAAAAAGATATAGGGAAAAGGAAAAACACCTAAAAAAAGGAAACCTGAGAAAAAAAAAAGAAAACGAGTTCTTTAATCTCCTACATCAAAGAAGATACTGGTTTGTGGACTTCCAAGAGAAAGGACCAACTCAAATTATGCTTGGTGATTTCCACACTAGGCACAAGATCCATAAGACTGAACACTCATGGAGGATCAGTCAAGATCAAGATTAATGTCAGATTTGTACCAAACCCTCATGGAGGATCAGTCAAGATCATGATTAATGTCAGATTTGTACCAAAGCTCGAAGAAATCTCATATCAAATGGGATTCTAGACAAATTGGGATTCACTCATTTTGGTGAAAATGAGAAAGTATGCACAAGAATAACAAGCTTGCATTACATGGATATCTGAAAACTGGGCTCTACATTCTTAATGGAGAAACAATGACCAAATAATTATGTCAGGTTGAGAGTTTAAAGGCTCAAGTTCTTTTGTAGCATAGCATGTTGGGTCATACGAGTTACAAGAATCTGCAAGTGTTGGTTAGAGATGGTATTCTAAAGAAGCAAGAGATTGGTAAGGAGGTATTATGTGAACACTGTTATTGGTAAGTCCAAGATGGTCAGTTTTAAAGCTGGTAAGCATGATACAAAACATGTTCTTGATTATTTTTTATGTTCTTGATTATGTTTTATGCTGATTTATGTGGTCTTCCAAATGTGCAGCAATTCTTGTCAAGTAATCAATATTTTCTATCCATAATAGATGATTGACATACCTCATATTTTTACCGCTTTTTAGTATGTTTTAATCGGTATTTAATAAAAAAACTACTTGGTTTTCGCATTTAAATTCTGGTTTTGGTGTTTAAGTAGTTTCCATAATCTTGATAGGAAATTGGATAGATTTGGGCCAAAAAGGAAGCAAAACAAGCATTTTGGACATTTGACAGCTTCTGAGCACCAAACATTTTGCATCAGATGGAGACCTTACCACCGTTGGATCGAGATAAATTTTTGACACCATATAGCTGGGAGTGTTAAATTTTATATCCAAGTTGTATCATGCAAATCCAACGATTAAAGATCAAGATATGCTCAAATTGCTGAAGACTGGTAGATATGGGTTCGAGCTGAAGTAAGCAGAGAAAGGAGGAAGTGATCGATCGATCGCACCCTAGGTGATCGATCGATCACTAAATGTGAAAAATCAACTGTTTCGAGAAAGGGAGGCAACCGATCGATTGCCTCCCTGAAAAATATGGAAATTTTGATTTTATCGATCAAGATTTCCTCCATTCTTCATAGCCACCAAAAGTTTCATAGATTTAGGATTCGTTTACAGTTTTCTACGCTTTGTTGGATAAGGGAGAAGATCTCACTTCCTTGTACCTTTTGGAGAAGTTTTCTAAACCCCTTTACTACTCTTTCAATGAATATGATTTTATATATTGCTGT
Organism: Pseudoturritis turrita; assembly: GCA_900406555.1. Taxonomy (NCBI): domain Eukaryota; kingdom Viridiplantae; phylum Streptophyta; class Magnoliopsida; order Brassicales; family Brassicaceae; genus Pseudoturritis; species Pseudoturritis turrita. The sequence goes on from OVBL01000824.1 coordinate 88,843, forward strand.
TGCTTTGATTTTCATGTCCATGTCTGATTAGTGATTAGTTGGGTATAAGGGATAATTCGATAGGAAATTCATGGCTTGATAAATAGGATTATTAGAATAGAAATTCGATTACAGTTCTTCATCTGAACTTGTATCTACTGCATAAACTAGAGTAGCTAACTAGTGATTGATTTTAGATTGGTTTTTTCTTGCACACTACTTTATTAACCGATTCAAACTAGTCTAGGTGAGCTCAATGCCATAACTTGCAGAGAGTTAAGTTATGAAGTTGAGTAAACATATTGAACCAGTTCTGAAATTGAATTCTTAACTTCTTAATTGCTTGCGAGAGTTAAGTAAGTGGTTTAAGGATATGTAATTATCATTACGAGAGTAGGTTAGTTATAAATTAGTGATTTGATTTCAAGAACGCTAATTGGTTAAAACTGTATATTCAAAAGCCTGAATAAATGAATCCATAGGGAGATCCCTAACACCCAACACTTAGTTTATTGAATTTACTTATCATTTCAATCATTTTATTTTGTACTTTTCGTTCATTATTGAACCACAAAATAAACCCATGCATATTTTTTTTGTCTAAGCTTTAATCCTACTTTTAGAAAGTTGTAATGTACACTTGGTCATTGTGGAGACTACTGTACACTTATAGGTTAAATCATTGTGTTTATTTCGGATAAAACCCGACACACAGTAAGTTTTTGACGTCATTGCCGGGGGACAATTTGTTGCCTTCAATTTTTGGATTAGGATATAGTCTAAGACTTTATTTTCTTATTTGCTCATTTCTCTTTTATTTTTCTTTCTTTATTCAAAGTTTAAGGGATATCAAGGATGGAAGATCGTAAAAAAATGAAGATCCTCCACCATCGCCTAATGGAGTTGAAGATCCTCCACCATCGCCTACTTACTATAGCGGAGCACGACTCACCTGATGGTCATTTTCATGATCGATCTGCTATCCGTCTACGAGAACCAGAAGGGCTGGAGTATGTAACTAAATCACAAGTAATTGCTTTGGTAAAACAAAATCAATTTAGTGGTGCAAACTCTTTTCTCTCTCTTTAAGAGATAAAGTTTATAAATGGTTGAAATCACCTCCACCAGGCTCCATCACTGGTTAGGAGAATGCAAATATGTTTTTCTAATAAATTTTTCCACTGATGTGCTCAGGTTTTAACCCTGAAATATTCTTGCAAGTGCACAACAAACGCAGTACTACTTAGGGGTCGATCCACTGAAGACGAGATAGCAACGCTACGAAGTTATAAGCTTTAAATCTAGCTAAGAAGAAAATATATTTTGGGTTTTAGTTTTATGAGAAACGAAATAAGCAAGTAAATAATGCAAGTAAATAAAATCAAAGAAAACAATAATAGAGAAACGTTAGGCAATAGGTGATTCGCAGAAATACATGAAAACACAAGACATATATCGAATTAGGGATTTAATAAAAACTGTTCTAGAATTCAAATGACTAAGGTATAATCATTCCACTATCGTGGCTCCGATCACTATGTTTTAACAACCTAATATACTCAACTATCGCAGGTTATTACAAGTTGAAAACACACATTAGTTCGCTCAAGATTCAATTGTTCACAATACTCCATAACTCAACTTTCGATTGGTTATGATGTATTGCTCACCATATATTAGTTCAGGCAATATAACAAGATTTTGGAGAGTATATCAACCTAAGATCAGTTCAGTAGATGGCCAACCAAGCGAACAACAATTCATTTAAATAAAGGTGAAGAAACCAAGTGATAAACCCTAAAAATTTCGATATCACTAAAACATAATCATGGAATCATTAAAAAACATATAACCTAACAAGCTAACTACTCAGACATGTTAAGATTAAACACATAGTAGCAATAGTAGATAGAAAACATCATAGATTGATTGAATAAAAAGAGTTTAGGGGTATAAATCTTCTCTATGTTGAAGAACAAGGCGAGATCTTCCCTTCGAAGCTCTTAGAATCAAAAATCAATGAGAACTATGATAAAAAACGTTTATTATGTTTGTGGTGATAATAGGTGGCTGCCTTTTCTCCTACAAAGGCTAAAATTAAGTATATATAGGTTTACATAAGTCCTAAGTCGGCTAGGGTTATGTTTTAGGACAAAAAGGGAACTTTGGTGCGAAATTGGTCTTATACTGGACAGAGGTACTGGACAAAATCTTGGACCGGTACTGGGCTTCAAAAGTGTCTTCCCAAGTGATAATATTGGGCTGGAGTATCGGTACACGTCCTGGTTCTGTATTGGCTTCATCTTGCGCCTGCTTCAGTTTCGAGGCAGAATAACTAGTCTTTGGTAAATCGGGTGAAACTTTCTAACCACAGCTCCAAATGACATGATTCCAACTCCATTGGAAATATAACTCAAAGATCTATCTTTTCACCAAATTTCATACAATTAAAAATTTATCTGAGCCTCCATCCGTTGGTAAACTTCTGGTACATCTGCTCTGTCCAACTTGAGAAAGTGCATATTCTTGAAGATATAGTGACTTCGGTTGGTTCCTTTGACCTGAGTGAATATCTGTAGCATATTTAACATTCTTTTTGATCCTTTTTGCATCTTTTTGATGTTTTAACCTGTAAAGACTCTAAAACTTATATATACAAGAAAGCTACATCTTTTGGTAGAAAAGAGCAATAAAATGCATAGAAAACATAGTAAAATCCATATGAAAATAGTAAAATATAGAGTATATCATCCACCAAAACTCATTCCACTCTCTTTAGGAACAAGATACAAGGATTCCATCAGGAATCCACTGAAACCTTTTATGATGCTTGGGAAAGACTAAATGATTACAATAGAGATTGCCCTCATCATGGTTTCACCCAAGTTAGTATACTTAGCACTTTTAACAAAGGAATAAATTAGCAATACGATCTCCATCTCGACACTGCGAGCAATGGGGACTTCCCTACTAAATCTGTGGAAGCTGGTTTCTCTTATAAAACCTTGCAGCAAGTACTACCCGTAATGGTTCATGTTTCGAAGATTTCTCGCACTCTGAATTGTTTTGACAAGAAATGAATTTTTTGTTAAAGAACAAACTTGGGTACTGGTGGATAAAACCTTAGAACATGAAGATTATTAGTTGTTTGTGGTTGTTCAAGATCAAACCAGGGATTGCATGAGTTGAGCCTGACATGTTTAAGGCACGATTAATAGCAAGAGGTTTTACATAGAGAGAAGGGATATACTATCAGGAAGTCTTGTCCTCTGTGGTCAAACATGTGTCCAATCCATTATAATGTTGTTATCTTTAATAGTGAATCTGGACTTGGAGCTTGAGCAAATGGATGTCAAAACGTCATTTCTACATGGAAACTTAGATGAGGATCTATATATGTATCAATATGAAGGATATGAAGACAAAAAAAAAGGATCAGGTGTGTTTGCTCAAGAAATCATTGAATGTGTTGAAGCAATCTCCAAGACAATAGAATAAGTGTTTTGACATATCATGTTGTCTCAAGGATTCGGCAAAAGTGAACATGACTCGTGTCTATACTAAGGAAGTTTCTCATGAAGATTACATATCCTTGCTGTTATATTTAGATGACATGTTGCTATCTGCAACAAGCATCTCATTGATTAAGAAGCTTAAGGAGCAATTGATTTCTAATTTTGAGATGGAGGAGTTGGGAGCTGCAAGAAGAATACTTGGAATGGATATAGTCAGAAACATATTTAAGGGCACACTACATTTGTCTTAGTCTAACTATTTGAGAAAAGTTATTGAGGATTTGAGGATGAGTGATGCAAAGAATTCTCAGACTCCAATTGGTGCTCATTTCAAGTTGTCATCGGTCAAAGATGATGAAGAGAGCATTTATAACAAGGTAACTCCTTATTCTGCAGTTGTTGGCCGCATCATGTTTATAATGGTAGGTTCTACGCCTTATTTGGCATATGGAATTGGGCTAGTTAGTCGTTCTATGAGTAAACCTGGTCAAGTTCATTGGGAGGCTGTGAATAGTTGTTAATGTACATCAAAGGAATTGTGGACTTGCGGTTGGTGTATACAAATGAAAAGAATTTACATATACAATGTTTTTGTGACTCAGACTATGCAGTTTTGACAGAAGGATGTCTATGTCTGGAAATATTTTCACAACATGAGGTAATGTTGTGAGTGTGGGTGTCGAATTCCATAATACCAAATTTGTTAAGGAAAAAGTTAGGGAACCGAAACTACTATGAGAAAGAAACGAGCACGAAAGATCCAGAGATGGTTTTTTTATTGATATGCTTTTAGAGCTCCAAATACAAGGATTGTTTAGAGATATCGCAAGTATTCTTTGCTAGGTCAAATTGCGGATCCCTCTTTAGGGTACAAGTACATGTGTATTTATATGCAAAATAAGTCGGTAATGTTTAGCCATAAACCGATAAGGAATCCTTTTTCTTCGCTTCTTTCCTTTCTTCATTATTATCCTTTCTTTTTCCTGTAAACCTTCTAGATCGGCAGAAAGTTATGGGTTTCTCACTTTGACTCGGCCCACTGTATCTCGAAGCCGCCGACCTACATCGCTGATATGGATGAGGATTTCTACGACGTTGTTGCCTCATCTTGGTCTTGGGCTCGTCGTTCTTACTCACGTCTTGCCTTATCCTTTCTTTTTAACGGCTTAATCAGGTCTATGCCCATACTTAGCCATTTTTGCCTATATATTCCAGTGAGGTGGGATCTGACCCCAACAGTTAGCCCCTAACTCGTCAGTTTCTATTTTGATAGTGACGAGGAAAAAGTGATCGATACTAGGACTATCGTAACAAGCTAGTTTGGCGAAAATGTTAGGCCGAGCTATGAAATTGTCAAGCCGCAGAAGAGGCTGGAAGAGGTATGTAGATCGGTGTGGATTCTGACTCGACACGTTCCTTTTTGGTCGACATGTGGCACATTCTGGGCCACGCATTTTGACGAGACACCGAAGAGGTGCCTCGATTCATCCCCAGCACGCCTCCTAGGTTAATCATTGCTCCTAGGGTCTCGTGCTCCTCCTATAAATATTATTCTTCAGCCTTCAGTTTCTCATTTTAATCTTCATCCGAAAAAGGTAGAACTCTTCTTCCTCATTTTTTTGTTATTTATTCTCCGCCATAAATTATGTTGCAGCGAGGCGCCTTCTCTGCCAGTTCTTTAAATTGAGTTGTTTTTTCGAAGACATGTTATAGGAAGTTCGACCCCTTTCATTTCTACTTTTTATCTATAAAAATAGTAGCTCATTGTTTACGAACAGAGTGCCCTTTATCTGTTCATTATTTTTAAAATCCAAATACCACATCCCATCGTAGGTTACCATGCGAATACCAGAGCTCCCTTCGGATATTATCTCTGTCATTGCACGAAACTTGGCCGCCTCACCTTGTGGAGACTCGGACACATCCTCCGAATAGGGCGGATCGATAGCGATGTAGTGTACAGTGATGAAGTCCTAAATGAACGTAGTATCGACAATCTATGTGAGGACACAGATAAAATTCTTCTAGACGGGGTGAATCGCAGCTTTTTGTAAGATACTTAGACGCCGGAAACCCAACAACTATTTATTATGAGGGTACAAGACTCGTGACCACACAACAAGACATCAGCGCTGCCATGGAGCTTTTGGAATAGCTTGTCTCTTTCAGTGCTAACGCAAATTATCTATGTGGAATGCTGTAAGTATGTGTTGGACGTACGAAAAAGGCTGCACAACCTCTCAAATTATGTGTCGATGTACACGCTGAAGGTGATTTTGATAAATTCACCAGTCTTGGGGTTCTGGACACGGTTGTAGCTTTCTATCCACCAATGAACCATTCTTTTGTATCAACGTGGCAATACCCTGACTGTCTAGATTTTCCTTTTCCAAATTGTGCCATTGACCACAAATATCAACCTGGATGCGAAAAGTGCTACTTGTATTGGTACGCAAGACGTCTTTGTTACGTTACATAGGGTGTTTATTGCAATCATCAACCAGATGAGGAAGGTCGGCTTCGCTATCCCTGTAGAGCTCACGAAGGTAGTCACAGAAGACAACAAAAGGTTATTAGCCGAAGCGGCGGCACTCGATGTGAAGAAACAAGATGATAGAATCCTGTCTGCGACGCCGATCTCCTCTCGCACTCGTGAAGGTCCCTCCCAGGTCTCCATGAACCAAGAAGGCAATAGAGCCTAAGGCCGTTTGTGTTCCTTTGTTTGTTTGTTTTTTTTTCGAACATGGCACTCCCTTTGTGGGGCTTATTAATGCTTCGTATACATTATCGAAATCTTTAGGGGTTTATTTTAGTGGAGCTTCTGACTCCTTTTTGGTTTATGCATTTATGTTCCCATGCTTTGAGATGTTTTATATTGACTGGTTTAGCTCATTCTTGTTTATAAGGCTGAGGTTGATGATTTAGATCTTATTGTAAGCTTTGATATAGTTTTACGAAGCTTGCTTTATTGTGCCGTATTTATAAATGTCTTGACACATGTTTGACTAATCTTATACCGAGGTGATGTACCCCCGGTACTTAGTCGTTTGATATGTTTGAATCTAGCAGTTTAAGTATCTCGTATTTGTTGATATACGATTAGTACTTATGCTTTAAAGATGTTTTGACTGGTGATCTGTTTGCTAGGTTTTGAATTTGAACATATTCAGGTATTTCATACTGAATGACATACCTTACTTATTATGTTTTCGAAATGTTATGACCAGCGAATATTTGTCAGGGTTAGATATTTACTTTGATTTACGAGCACGTCTTCCTTCAACATGTCTGCTCTGGTAATAAACATAGCGCACGTAAATATCCATTAAGGATGTAGTAGAAAAGATTCGTTCAGGATGTATTAGTTCGTTGTTGTGGCCAGCAACAACGAGTTCGATAATTATATCGAGGACTCTGTTTTGGTTAAGACTTGATGTTTTGTTAGATAGTAAATAAGTCAAGGGACTTGTCTTGATTATTGTTTGCAAAAATCGATTTTTAAGAGATGGGAGTATACATGTATACGTACCAATTCCCCCCCCCCTTTTTTTTTTTTAAGGAGAGGGCAGCTCAACCCATCCTGAGATGAGTTGTCTACGTACCCCTTTCAGGGATCAAGCCGCCTCATAGTTCGTAGGTGATATGACTTAATGATAGTATTTCTTCAGATGTATTGCGTTCCAAGATCGTTGAATGGGTAGGTCGACAATGTTAGCGAGTTCGTAGATTCCTGGGGGAACTACTTTGGTGATTTTATAAGGTCTTTCCCAGCTCGCTCCTAGTTTCCCAGCATTCGTTTCCGCCGTGTTCTAGAAAAATTTCCTCAGAACTAAGTCTCCTTCGTAGAACCTCCGGTTTCGAACATTAGAGTTCTAGTACTTAGTCATTGCTTGCTGATAATTTTGAATCTGGATCAGTGCTTGGTCGCGTCTTTTGTTGATGAAGTCTAACTCGTCAAGTAGTAGTAGATGATTCAACCCCTCTTGTTCGGGGAGAAGTCTGCAACGGACTCCGAGGAAATGTATCTCTCGAGGAATAACGCATTCTGTTCCATAAACGAGAGCAAATGAAGTTTCTCATGTATCTCATCATGGAGTCATTCGATGAGACCAGAGTACTCCCTCGAGTTTTTTGGCCCATCGACCCTTCTTTTTGTCAAGGCGTTTCTTCAGGCCATCAAGGATAGTCTTGTTTATTGCTTTGGCTTGGCCTTTTCCTTGTGGATATCGTGGCGTGGACTTGCTAAGTTGAATCTTCCATTTTTCGCAGAAAGCTTCAAACCTCGTCGAGATAAACTGTGAACCATTATCGGTGACGATTTCGTATGGAACTCCATGTCGGCATATGATGTTTTTCCGTACAAATTTTTCCACTTGAGCATCCTTTATGTTGGCGTAGAAATCTGCTTCAACCCATTTGTAGAAATAGTCCGTTAGGACAAGTAGGAAACATTTCTGCTTAGAGCGGTGTAGAGGCCCGACGTTGTCCATGGACCATCTCATAAATGGATAAGTTGCCGAAATCGAAGACAGTAGTTCGGTTGGTTGATGGATCATCGGCGCGTGTCGCTGACCTTTTTCGCACTTGGCAGAAAACTTTTCGCAATCAGTCACCAAAGTTGGCCAGAAGTAGCCGTAACATTTTATTTTGATTGCGAGCACTCGTCCGCCAGAATGATTGCCGCAAGATCCACTGTGGACTTCTTCCATGATTCGATTGGCTTCTTTCCCTTCTACGCAAGCCAACATCGGTCCCAAGAATCTCCATTTGAAGACATTTCTCTCAAGTAAAACGTATCGAGCTGCTTGAGCTCGGAGTTTACGAGCTGCCCATTTATCAGATGGAAGATCACCATCAGCGATGTAGCCTCGTATTGCGTCCATCCACACTTTGTCGCAGCCATATTCTATGCTTATTGGTTTCCGATCTTCATCCATTTCGGTTACCTCGGCCTCGGAAAAAGGATCATCATTAGTTTTTCCATGCCAGTTGCGTGATCTTTGTTTATGATTGTTGCGTCGTGTTTGATCGGAGGCGTGCTCGCAAGATCTTCTTCCATTGCAACTACGGTGTCTTCTTCTTGGATAACAGGGTTTTTGGGCATATCTTGCGCTTGCCGAGCTGCCTGGGCTTGGGTTATCGTATTGACGGAATCAGAGATTTTGATACTTGGGAACTCAATGAATTCCACCGGGATGACCCTCTTTAAGCCAGGGTCGGAGGTGGATGCAAGCACTGCCATTGCATCCGCCGAAGTGTTTTCTCCGCGGGGTATCCGAGTAAGTGTGAATTCCTTGAATTTTGCAGCTTGCTCTCGAACAATTTTTAGATACGCCTCCATCCTTTTGTCTCTTGCTTCGTATTCGCCATTGAACTGGTTTAGCACCAGCTGTGAATCGCAGAGTGCGTTGATGCTTTCGACTTTAATTTCATGGGCAAGCCTCAGACCGGTGATTAAAGCTTTGTATTCTGCCTCGTTGTTAGATGCGTGGAATGCCAACCGAAACAATTATTCCAGGACCTCGCCAGTTGGAGAGGTTAGGCGTATTCCTACTCCATAACCATGTTTCGAGGATGACCCGTAGGCATGAAGCGTCCATGTTGGATTCATCACTGGTTCTTCCATGCCTTCTTCTGGGAGTTCGATCAAGAAGTCTGCCAGCACTTGGGATTTTGTGCAGGTTCTACTCCAATATTCGATGTCGTACTCACTCAGCTCTATTGCCCATTTTGCCAACCTTCCGGACAGGCTGAGACTATGCAGGATGGATCGTAAAGGGGAAGTGGTTAGGACCACTATCGTGTGTGACTGAAAGTATGGCCTTAGTTTTCGAGCTGACATCACTACGGACAACGCCAGCTTCTCCATCTGCTAGTATCGAGTTTCTGCGTCGGTCAAAGTTAGACTTACATAGAAAATGGGTTTATGTTCACCTCGCTTTTCTCCAATGAGTACCCCACTTACTGCGGTAGCCGAGACGGATGTATATAAGAGCAAGGGCTCCCCTTCCACAGGTTTCGCGAACACTGGAGGATTCATTAGATAGTTCTTCAACTATTGGAATGCTTCTTCGCATTTCTCGGTCCATTCGAACTTCTTGTTTCCTCTTAGGATGTCCTAGAACGGCAAGCTGCAATACATCCTGTAAGCCTATGGACTTCTCGCTTTGTCTTTTGTGAGGCCATCTGGATTAGGGCGGTGATCTATTTCGGAATTGCCTTGATGCCATGGTGAGTTACCAAGTATCCGAGGAATTCTCCTGACGTGAATGCGAACCTACACTTGGTCGGGTTGAGCTTCATGTTGTGTAGGCTTAGTTGTTCGAAGCATTACTTCAGATAGGTTACGTGGTCCTCTTCTTCAAGTGACTTCACGAGCATGTTATATATGTAAACCTCCATCGTTTTGCCGAGCTGATCTGCAAAAATCTTGTTTACCAATCGCTTGTAAGTTGTCCCGGCATTTTTGAGGCCGAAGGGCATCACCTTGTAGTAGTATATCCCACCATCGGTGATGAATGCAGTTTTCTCCTGGTCGTCGGGATTCATGAAAATATGGTTGTACCTGGAGAAAGCATCCATGAATGAGAGGAGCTCGTTGCTCGCCGTAGCTTCCACCAGTCGATCGATGTGCGGAAGTGGGAAATTATCCTTTGGGCATGCCTTGTTAAGGTCGTGAAGTCGACGCAAACTCGCCATTTTCCGTTCTTCTTCTTCAGTATTACAGGATTGGCTAGCCAATCGGGGTATTTTGCTTCAATGATTGATCCTACATTCAACAGTCGATCCACCTCGTCGTTCACGGCCTTAGCTCATTCTGGTCCCAACTTCCTTCTTTTCTGTTTTACTGGTTTGAAGGTCGGATCTATATTTAGCTCATGGCCGGTCGCGTTGATGTTGATGCCTGGCATATCCTCGGCGCTCCAAGCAAAAGTATTTATATTCTTTTTTAGAAAGGAGATCAATTCTTCCTTTGATGTTTCGCCTAGCTTTGTTCCGATCTCGATGCAGTGTTCTAGGTGCCCATCGTCGATGCAGACCGAGATTACGGGGTCGCATGTTGGTTTGTTCTCTTCCTTGCGATCCTCTGTGATCAGTAATTGCTATAAGAGCTTTGTTAGCTGCTTCTTGGTCTCTCGATTTTCCTTCATCTTCTTTTGCTTTGCCTTTGGATCTGCTCGGTGATGGGATTCTTGAGCTTGTGTTTTGTCAGGAAGCAGATTCGGGATTCCTTCTGGTTTCCCCAGATCGTCTTCACTCTGTTTGGGGTTGGGAATTTTACGCAGAGGTGATTGGTTGATGGCACGGCTCGCATAGAATTTATCCAGGGAGTTCCCAAGATTGCGTTGTAGATCGCCGGGTGATCTGCTACCGAGAATTCTACCACTTTGGTTACATCTCCTGCCTGGACAGGTAGCCTGATCATCCCAAGAGTCATTGTAGTTTCTCCTAAAAATCCGGTCAGCGGTTTCGGCGTCGCTATCACCTCAGATAAGCTGATCTTCATTCTTCATAGGGTTTCTCGGAAGATAACATCCACGGAACTTTCCATATCTATTAGGATTATGGCAATGTCACAGTCTTTAATGATCAACTCGATGACGAGAGGATCGTTATGAGGTCTATCGATGCCGGTGGTTTCTCTTTCTTTGAAGGAAACTACGTCGTTCGGCAGCTCGGTTGGTGATGACCAGTTGATGCAAGCGTCGGCTTTGCATTGATAAGCTTTGATCGAGGACATTGTATCCATGCAATACTAGGATCCTCCCATTATCATGTTTATTCTCTGTCTTTGTCCTCCGGGAGCTGCTTCGTTGTTTCGTCTTCCTTTTTTTGTTGGTGCTTCAGCAGTCCGATCAGCTCGGTTCATATCGAGGAGTTGCTCATTCCCTGACTCATCGAGCTTGAAGTCTTTGAGAGTTACCGCATCTCCAAACTCCCCCTTTACCAATTTGGCCGCCGGTTTGAGCCTCAGGCTTTGACAGTTTGCGGTCGAATGTCTGTAGCAATGGTGATGCTCGCGGTAAGCCTTCTCATCATAGGTGTTGGAGTTTCTTGTCCAAGTGTTCCACTGGGCCTTACCTCGGCCGGCACTTACGTGGTAGTTTTTGGCTCCGCCGAAGCTCGGTCCCTCATGATGTATGTAACCATTTCCCTGACTGTTCTTCCGAGAGTTTGATGTGTTCTGATTCTTAGGAGGATTTTTTCTTGCCGACCTCGGAGCTCCATACATTTTGGATGGGACTTTCATCTCCTCCTCGTTGTCTATAAAGCTCGACGCCCGATGCAGCGCGTCTTGAATTGATTGGGGTGCGTTCAGCGTAACTTCTTTCCGGAAGTCGTATTCATACCATAGTGAATTCTTTAGCGCTATAAGAGTGGGTTTGTCACTTACTCCTTTGATTTTCAATATTACTGCCATGAATCGCTCCATGAAGCTACGCAAGGTTTTCGTTGATCCTTGTTCTAAGGCCCAGAGGTCGGCATCGGAAGCCTTCCTATCCATGAACATGGAGTAATGCATTAGAAAGATAGTTGGCATCTGCTGGAAACTGTCGATGGACCTTCGCTCCACCCTGGACAACCATTGAAGGGCCGCACCTTTTAGATGTTCTACGAACAAGAGGCAGTAGCCGGCATCCTTGTTCCTTTCCCTCAGGTTGGTTTGTCCCATTGATATGCAGAGAGGTGTGATACGGTCCTTGAGGTCGGTTTTACCTAGTGCTGGTGATCCGAGCTATAAACGGAATTCGTTGTGCTTCTTCCAGTACAAGATCTATCTCCAAAATCGCGTTAGTGGCCTTGTGTACTTGGGGGCGGACAGCTCGCACCTTGGCAGTGGCTTGAGCTAGGGAAGCTCGGATTTCGTCCATCTGTCGTTGGTGGTCAAAGTTTGCTCTTCGCAGCTCGCTTGGGATGTCGTCTCGGCTTGTTCTCTGCAGCTCGTCAGTGAACTGCGCCTGCTGGTTTAGTAGGAAGTTTTTTTCTTCCTCCGTTAGGTCGGTGCTAGCTCTTACTCCCCCCACCTCTTCTTCGTCGAGGACAATTGTAGTAGCCGACTTGTCGCATCCGTTGCCTATGTCAGTTTCGTTGGCACTTCTTGCTCCTTAGATCAGTGGGGGCGGCTTCGTTACATTCGATCTGGCTATCGTGTGCGTTTATTCGTTAATTGGATGTAACGGCGGCAGTCATCATGTTGATTTGGATGCATCCCGGGGTGTTGAGAAATCGAGTGCCGTCGGATTGAGCCCAAGTCTCCCCGTTCTTCCGAAAAGGTTCGCTGTTGACCTCATGCTTCCAGCTCGAAGATATCTGGTTCGGCTCTCCATTGTTAGCATCTCAAGCTTCTCCGATACCGATTTGTTCAACTCGTCTTGTTCTCCCACCTTCTTCAGTAACGTTGCCAGCATATCATTCATCTCTGCTATCACCGCTGCAATGACCTCCGTGTTTGCCGGGGGCAGGCCCGTTCTGGTGATATCGCATGCGTCTTCGCCGTCCTTTTCTCCGTCGATAGTGATCTCTCCGGATCTTGTGCGTGGATGTTCTTTAGAGTCAGAAAATTTCTAGACTCCCCTCAGACGGTGCCAAATTGTGGGTGTCGAATTCCACAATACTAAATTTGTTAAGGAAAAAGTTAGGGAACCGAAACTTCTATGAGAAAGAAACAAGTACGAAAGATCCAGAGATGGTTTTTTTATTGATATGATTTTAGAGCTCCAAATACAAGGATTGTTTAGAGAAATCGCAAGTATTCTTTGTTAGGTCAAATTGCGGATCCCTCTTTAAGGTACAAGTACATGTGTATTTATCTGCAAAATAAGTCGATAGTTTTTAGCCCTAAACCGATAAGAAAGTTTTTCTTTTTCTTCGCTTCTTTCCATTCTTCATTATTATCCTTTCTTTTTCCCGTAAACCTTCTAGGTCGGCAGAAAGTTATGGGTTTCTCACTTTGACTCGGCCCATTGTATCTCGAAGCAGTCGACCTACATCGCCGATATGGATGAGGATTTCTACAACATCGTTGCCTCATCTTGGTCTTGGGCTCGTTGTTCCTACTCGCTTCTTGCCTTGTCCTTTCTCTTTAACGGCTTAACCAGGTCTATGCCCATACTTAGCCATTTTCGCCTATAAATTCCAGTGAAGTGGGATCTGACCCCAACAGTGAGCTGGAAGTTAGGTTTCCAACAGGTAGTAGCCTTGTCAACTATTTAAGCCAAATACATCTTTTTGACAAAGGCAGTTAAGGAAGCAATTAGGCTTAAAGAGTTACTTGAAGATTTGGGTTCCAAAAAAGATGAAGTAAAGGTGTTTTGTGATTATCATAGTGATATTTCATAAATGCACAAAACACATTGGTGTGAAGTATTATTTCATAAGAAATGTCAAAGCTGATGGTGAAGTTGATGTCCAGAAGATTCATACAAGTAAGAATCCGGCCGGCTGAAATTAATTTTAACAAAAGTTGTTCCTATGGGCATGTTTAATGCAACGTTGGACTTGCTCAAAGTAATTGAGCTTGAATAGTTCAGGACCAGCCAGATGGTGTAGATCCAAAGGTAGAATTCACGAGAGAGTACGAAGATGGTTGTTAAAGGAAGAGTGTTAGTTGATTGAGTTTTAGGCTAATGTGGAGAATGTTGTAATGTGGTCGAGTCAACATTTGTAGGAGAAGTCAACTGACCAAGAAACTCTATTGTACTCAGAGGGTTGAAGTCATTTAGTTGGTTATTGTTTTATCTGTAGATGGTTTAATCTAGTCTGGTTTAATCTGATTCTCTTGTAAACCCTTGTAGTATGAAAGGGATGGAGAAAACATATATTGTCTATTTATAAGGTCGTTGAAACAAACACTTGGTGATCATCTTCTTCCTCGAATATCTCTGATTTTTAGAGTTTGTTTTATTCGTTCAAGTGAATTTGTTCGATTGAGATATGGCCCTGAGACATAGTCATCTATATGGAATGTGAACTTAGGGTAAACATCTTTTTGTGTTTTTTTCTCTACTTTATTTTGCCATCTGCGATTAAGAGAAAGTGAGTGAGATCTTGATTGTTTGTACCATTTTCATCTACTTCATTTTTAACAAAATAATTTTAGACCATTTTCCGGTCAATTTTCCGGCAAAGACGTTTCGGAATGGACTGTTAATTGGGCACGATAGAATCGTCACCATGAGCACTATAATGTAGTGTATTCACTTGTCAAAATCGGAGTTGATTTGAATGAGAAATGGAGGTCCAAAGCGGATGATTTGGAAAGCTTGTAAAGCTTCAAAATTTGTCTAAGTGTAAAAAACTAGCGAATGTCTCACATTGGAATTTTGAATATAAAATTCTTAAGTATATAAAGTGGAGAACTCATAACAAAGTTCAAAACCTTGGATACATTTTGGTGTATTGGAGAAAGGAAATACCGGACCGGACTTCGGGTTTGGACTCCGGGATTTGGCTAATGAGCCAATGGATCAAAAGATTATTCTTTTGGACTAAATTCTTTTGAATTATAGAATTGATTAAAATCAATAATACATCCAGTGTTCTAAAAAGCGGTCTACGCGGTCGTCTAGGCCCCGACTAAGCGCTAGACGCTCAAACGGCGCCTAGATGACCGCCTAGACCGTGGAGGTTACCTTATCCGCGTTAAAATTATGTATTTTGTTATTAAACGGATTTACGGTTTTAAGTGATCCTAAGCGTTTAAGAGTGGTCCTATAAAATCGTTAATCAATTATTCTTTTCTTTAATTTTTTCTATTTCAGTGTAGTTTTCTAATTTCTAACTACATAAATTTAAATTTATAAGTTTTAACTCCATATACATGGTTATAAACGTTCATATGTTGTTTGATATGAATTAAATGAATGTTTTTGTTTAATTCTTGTTTAAGATTTAATATTTTTATTTTTCTAGTAAATGCTTTTGTATAAATTTTATCTATAATAACATATTTATAATGTTTTATATTGTAAACGCCAAAACCGCCTAAAATCATATACAAGAGGCAGAGTACAGTCAAAGTCCTATTACAATTTGAATCGCACAATCTGATGAAGCGAATTGAGAATAATCTGAACGTCTCAGTCCACAGTAGTCAAGCTTACCAACTAGTCTTTGATATGTTTTGAAGATCCTATGTATCGTCGCATTTAACCGAAGCTATTAAACTAGTAGTGGATTTTGATTGGGAACTCGACTGTTTGCATCTCAAGTTCTCAACAGTTGGCTTTTGGAAATGATATGTTCTACTTGATGACTCATGAAAAAAATTGGTTCTGACTGGTTGCATCTGTTGTCTCTGTCGGCAATTGTATAAAATCGTAACTATTAATGAACAAAAAACAAATCAGTTGTTTGAAAAAAGGACAGAAAACGACAATCTAATATGAAAAAAAAAACAAAATGAGTGGACTGCAGATTCACAAAAAATTGTGAACCATGATTTCAAAGTTTTGCTTAGTTCTAAATCCTATAATTTAAAATTTGAAAAAACTTAGAGGTTTATGGGTTTTCAATTAGGCTTAATAATAAATAAATAATGTATTATCGGCTCTCATCAAATAAACAATTTAAGACGTTTTCTAAGAGGTCGGTATTGTGACAAACTTTCGGTTTATCATAGGATATCAAAGAAAAATGAATAGACACAAACACACTTACATGTAATCGTCTGAAGATTCATTATCTGGCTCAATTCCCATTGCAAAGACTTTATCATCTGTAGGTTCATCGTCGAGAGAGAATATTGATTCAAAATCCGAATCATCAATATCTTCGATCTGGACCAAGTATTCAAGAAGGTTATCTCTCCTTTTCTTATTTGGACATTGCTTCGCATAATGTCCTTTCTTCTTACAGATGTAGCATCTGTCTGATTTCTTGAAGCCTCTCTGTTTCTTCTTTCTGAAGAACTTCCATTCTTCCTGCCAGACAGCTGGGGATACTTCTTCTGCCATTTCCTTCTGAATTTCTTTTCTTTCCCATGACGTGAGGAACATTCACACCTTTTCGTCTTGCATTTGATTGAGAGTTCTGGACGATCACATGCTTTTCCAAGAAGCTTTCCTTGTTCTTGTAGTTGCTTGAAAAACTTCTGGTGATTGCATAACTTTTCAAGTGCTGCCAGGGATATCTGGTATATTTCTCCCAATGAAGCTTGGTTGAGGGCCATATTTTTGAGAGATAATATACGCGAAGTTTCATTCCCAAGTGGTTCTGGGAGTGAGTTTAAGTATGATTGCTTGAGGTTGACATCGTCTATTCCATTCAAGGCGTAAAACCTCTTAGACATCCTCTCATAATGCTTCTCCAAATCTTTCCTTCGGAAAGAACAGCATTTCATACTGAGATATTCTTCTCTTGCTTGGACAGTGTAGTGATCCCACGTACCAAGAAACTCATTGTGGATGTGTCAAATCAATGCATCAACTGTTGGAGACTGCCGTATCTGTAGTTGTCGATACTCGCCAAGACTTATCCACCATTGTCGAAGTCGCCCTTGGAATTTTGAGACCAACTTGTCTATGACCATGGGCAGAGTAGCTCCTGGTTGAGCAATTGTTCGGTAAGCCATGCATGCATCTCATAGACTTTATCTCACCATTTTGATGGAGGGACATCATCAAAAGAGAAACCATTGTGTGGCTCGATGTGGTATCTGGGATTCCACTCTGGTGGAGCTCTCCGAGGTTCTTTTCTATCTTCATATATGCCCCCATTGTCACTTTCCATGTCTTCTTCTTCTACAGTTGGTTCAGCCATCATAAAATCTGGAATGAAAGACTCATCGTCTGAATCATCTTCACACTTCTGTGTAATGCTCTTTTGCTTTTGAACTTCTTGTTGTGTTCCTACCTTCTCGAGAAAGGCGGAGATAGGATTGCTGGTATGTTCTACCATAAATTGTGATTCGCTCCTTTCAGGTAGTTTTTTAGGCTTTGAAGTTTCTGGTTCAGACTCTTTTCCTTTCCCAGTGGGTTGTTTTCTTTTTGTGGTATGGTGTTCTTCAACAATATGGGTTGGTAAAAAGGAGGATGATCCAAAGATACTTGGATCATGGGTAAATGAGAGAGGTTGTATTTGGGATGTATGAGGTGAGGTGTAAATAGGATATGGGGTGAAAAGGTCAGGTGGTATGTAAGGCTAATTTTTAGGCTGATTTTGCAAGGAGGATAGTTGGGCTTTAAGAGATTTTAGTTCTGACTCTTTTTGATGCATAAGAGGAGAGTTTATGGATACAGTAGTGGCTAGGTGAAGAAGTTCTTGATGGAGAGAGGATATTTTTTTGGTTAAGTCGTTAAGAGCAAGTTCCAATATTGTCACCTTTCTTAGCATAGATGAATTTCTGGTGTGGAGGATCCATTATGTGGCAACCACAGAGCATACTTTCCATACTAGCTTATAATAGAAGAGAACTCACGGACATAATATCCCTTGGGAAGATAAGAGTTTCAAGTTTAGACTGTCATGGCTCTGATACCAAATTTACAGACACATAGTGGGTACAACCACGAATGAGGTTTTCATGATCAAAAGGGTATTAGAACTATATTTAGAAATGGAGGATAAAGATTACTCAAAGAGATATATAAGAAGGGGGAAGCTTTTTATTTTTAAGAACACTCAAAGATTTTACAAATGCTCTCAAGCTTATTTCTCACACTTGGCTTGGTTCTAAACTCTTACCCAAGCCTTGCTATTTATACTACAAAACCTAAGGAATATTACATGGTATATTCCTTAGATATTTCAAACTTATACCAAACTTATACCTAACTTATACCTAACTTACTCTCATCTCACCATACATTTATTCAACTCTTTTACAACCATACACATACACACTTTATTATTTATTATTATTTTATTTTATTTTATTACTTTATTCCCCCTGTCTTCTAAAAGAGGAGACGTGTCCACCTTATCTGTCGTCTAAAAGAGGAGACGTGTCCACCTTATCTGTCGTCAGACTCCGTGCTGTCTTCTTCACTGTCAGAAACTACTTTGGACACGTAAACCTTGTGAGCCGGGATATATCGTGTTATTTTGTACTTTTTCCCTTCTACCCTGTAGATTGGATGGTCAGGTTTTGATCGTGGCCACGCATATTGATCATGGAAGCCTGCTAGTAGTTGTCGGATTTCGTTGGCAAATCCTGGAGGGTACACATCTCTGTTGTGCCAGTGAGCCGTGTGTGGATAAAGAAACTCGTTGTCCACATCTGATTGGACAAATCCATTTAGCATCATTATCCCACGTGCTCGTTGATGGAAGTTGGTCCACGTAAAAGCATCATCATTGTAGCCTGTCTAGATATAAGACTCGTATTGTCTCTGAATCATGACCCCATCTTCTTCATAGTCTTGGATTGTAGTGATCTTGAATATGACAAGAATCATGGATCCTTCTTGTGCTCAAATGTGCTCCTGCCACCATGTTACTTCTTTGAACAGAGTGAGCCAGTCGTACAATAATTTGTAATGTGGCTTTCTTCTCGTCAGAATGCACTTTGCCAAGTACTGGAGCAGTTGGCTTTTATGAATGAGTACCCCAATAGTGTATAGGTCTGCCAAATACCAGAGGAGGAGGTAGGCTTCTCTCGGGAATTTACCATAATGAACTGGGTTCATTTCTATGGTGGTAAGGAAAGGATATACCGGATGGTAAGGTAGTCCGAGAAGAGGACCTTGGTCAAGTCCATACCTGTGGATATATAATTTCAGAAAGCCATGTAGAGTCTCAATTCCTCTATAGATCAAAACAGTGTCCAACATCTTTTCTTGTAGACCTTGTGGCATAGCTGCAATCAGACTCCTTAAAGTATTTTCCGACTGGTTTTCCGGCCTGAGGACATATATCATTGGGATGATTGTCGAGATTTGTCGTTGAGTCCTGAATAAGAAGTCCGGGAGGAAGTTGTCTTTTCCTTTGATATGTTTGACGTCAAACTTCCACTGTGAAAACCAACTTGCCCATCTGAGGAGTTGTGCTTGTGGTAGAACTTTCTGTTTGAACTGGATCATCTTAGGGAATGAGGACATGTCCATTTCTATCAGGAAATGTTGACCAACCAGATGAAACTCGAACTTTTCTATTCCCCTCTTGACTGCAAGTATTTCCTTGTAGGTGGAGTGGTAGTGTTTTTCACTATCCTTGATGAAAACACCGCTCTTATATCCGCAAATACTTCGTTTTCCTTTTTCATCTTCTTCTACAAGAACAGCTCTCCAATAGTAATCACTTACATCGGTTTATAGAATTCTTTTACCTTTTGAGGGAATCTTTAATGCCGGAAGGGTCTTCGAAATTTTCTTGAGTTCCTTTACTGCTTCTGTGCATTTCTGGTTCCATGGAGGAGCATCTTTCTTGAGTTGTGCTGAGAGAACTGATCTAGGCTTTGCTAAATCATGGATGAAGTCAGCCATATAATTGACAATCCCCAAGAATTGTTGGACTTGTTTGAAAGAGAGGTTCTCGTCTGGGAATTCATCAAGCTGGGTTGCAATGTGAGGCTGAAGATGATATTGTCCTTTTGAAATGTGCATGCCAAGAAAATCGATCTCTGTTTCACCAATAACCATCTTCTTTTCAGATAGCATGATGCCATACCGTTGTATGATACCATGAAACTTTGCCAACAGCTGGGTATGGGCATCAATGTCAGCAGAGAATAGCAGAATGTCATCGATATACACCAAAGCATTGGGCAAGATTGGCTCGAATATCTTGATCATAGCCTTTTGGAATAGTGAAGGAGCAACTTCATTGATAGTGGCGGTCGGGAATGCAAAACCCCGTCTTAGGCCTATCTTCTGGCTTAATTCCAAGCTGCCAAAATCCTGCTTTGAAGTCAAACTTGGAGAAGACCTGGGCTTGAGGAAGTCGTTGGAATAAGACTTCACGCTTAGGTAAAGGGAACTTATCATCGGCGAGGAAGTGGTTGAGTGGTTGTAATTAATGACCAATCTCAATTTGCCTCGAACTTGTTCTGCTCGCTTATTAACATAGAAAGCTTCGCATGCCCATGGTGAAGTAGTCTTCTCATGCCCATGGTGAAGTAGTCTTCTCAATAAGATCTTCCTTCTGGAGCTGGTTTACTTCTTCGAGCGCAAGATTGTAGTGATCTGGATTCATCCCTGGATGGCTTGCCTTGATTGGATTGACATCTTCATTCTTTTTGAAGGGCAAGGAGATGAAGAATTCAGGGTTCTTCCATAAGGATGAAGAACATTTTGTGAGGAATTCTGAGTGGGAGGTGGCGCAAGACGTCTTGACAATCTCATCTTTGATAGGGTTGAGAATCTCCATAGGATAGAGATGAGAGATTGTCGTCCACGGTAGCAAGTGGTTTTTGTGTTTGAGCCCTTTTGGATGCCATTATACTCTTTTGAGGCTATGCAGCACATCAAATCCAATTATGAAATCTTTTCCAGGAAGTTCAGATCCATATACCTTAGTCTTTATCATGTACCCTGGAAAGAGTTGGATGTAGATGGGTTTACTGATCAGGGAGATATGGAATATCTGACCATTGGCTGCTTTGAAGGCCACCGAGTATGAGTTCCACTGTGTAGGTGGGAGGATGTTTGGTTTGATGATGGAGGACGCTGCCCCAATGTCAAAATAAGCAATGACTGGTATAGGCTTATCATACTTTGTAGGGAAGATGTATATCTTGGCATTCGGAGACGGTTGGGATAGGTACACCAATTCTTCTTTCTCCGGTTGTTCTTCTTTACAAACATCAAGTGTGTAAAGATCGAACAGCATGAACTGGTCATCAACATCTTCGTTCTCCGCTGTGTCAGAATCGTCTGAAGATTCGTCCTCTGGCTCAATTCCCATTGCAAAGACTGTATCATCTGTAGGTTCATCGTCGAGAGAGAATATTGATTCAACATCCGAATCATCAATATCGTCGATCTGGGCCAAGTATCCAAGAAGGTTATCTCTCCTTAGGACACACATTCTGCCTTCTCTCGTGTAACTAGCGCCATATATAGTTCCAAAGGTGTTGTGCTTGTGACAAATTCTTTGTAATTAATGGAAATACAGAAACCAACAAAAATAATATATTATTGTCTATTTTTGCGAAATGTGTCGGCCGACCATTTATCCACTGCCACCATCAACTCTTTGAAACTACACGGTCGTCCTTCTAGGATTGACATCATATGGTGCTCTATATTGAAAAAGAACTGGACAGTTCCATCATATTCACTTGCCCATGCACCCATCCTTCCATCTTCCACTAGGTAGAATGTTCTCCATGTATTTTGGGATTTGATGCGTAGGATTGAGGCCTCTTACCATCAGACTAAGCCTCTTGTTTTGGGCTGTGTGATTTCAAAGACAATTTGAAATGAATTCCAAAATGATAGTAAACAAATAATATGAACAAAAGACAATTTTACTGAATTCAAATTTCGATGTGAATCCTTACATCTAGGTCTAACATAAACCATCCTAGGTATTTACAAACTATATCTTTCTCGGTCCAAATTTTTAATCTGCCAAATGATCATATGAACACCCAGACAATACAAGATATATGTGATTCATTAGGGGAGGAAGCTATGGAGATAAATATAAAGGAACCAAATAGAGATATTGCAGCTGCGGTGTGGGTTTGAGTTATAATGGATATAAATCAAAAACTCATCTTCAATCGCTATGTTGAGCTAGATGTGAACGAAGACCCGATGTTGATTAGATTTGAGTATAATAAACTGAAGAAATTATGTAGGAGATATGGTTCGCTGCTTCATGAGAATATTGTCTGTGAGGAAATCATAGTCCATCATATGCTCCGCATAGTGGAATATCATGCACCTCTTAACCAACATCATGAACATGTTCCTATTAGTGAAAATGAAGAAATGGAAGATTTTTTAGAAAATCAAGAGGCTCGGGAACCTGGTCATTTGAATGTTGATGAGAGATGGGCCAACAGTGATGGGGCAAAAAGTATTAACTTTTTACTAGCAAGTAAAGATCAATCCCTTGTACTAGTGACAAGTTTTAAATTTATAAGCCCTATCACTAGTAGAGATGTCCCAAGTATAAGGCAACAATATTGGTAAGTAGGGGTCGAATCCAAAGGATGGAGAGACAAAGCCAATCAAGACTAAGAAGTGGACTTAAGCTAGATGAAATCAAAGAGAGTTTTTGGGATTTATGCTACGTGAAAAGAGATCATTGTAGAAATACTAAAGATGAGAACTTTATGTAAAAAGAGATGGTTTTTAAAAGCTTGTTTTGCAAATGATGGTGAGAATGTGGTTCATGAGTTAGGATATATAGGTGAGATGCAAGTGGTTAATTTTATAGGCTAGATACTCATGAAAGAACTTCTCAAAGGCGATATACACACATACAATGGACTAGTCCGTTACTAGCGGTAAAAAAACCCCTAAGCATTAGCCACATTCAAGATCCGCCGTTAAGCATTCCATTCCAATGACTAAGCTAGCTTTACAACGAAGTTCATCAAAGCCACAATTATTCATAAAACCACGATTAAATGGCTGTGATCCAAGCTCACAAAAGAGTTTGTCAAGCATCTCCCCAAAATTAACTAGGTGAGACGAAAGATTAAGATCCAGATCAAGAGTAATCAAGTCTCAATCTTGCATTAAGAACTCTTTAAGTGATGAGACAAAATAATGATCTAGCCTTTTTAAAACATGAGATCCTTCTCTATAGAGCTTTTTGATACAAGATCATGTCCAAATCTTCCAAGGAGAACTTTGGACTAGAACTAAATCTAGAGAAAAATAATCTCAAAACATTGATCAACCAACAAAAATCAACATCTTCCTAACCCAATCACCACAAGTGAGATCTACTCACTCATGAACATGATGGAAGCAAAATCAAAGGAAAGAGATGAGATTAAAGACATAAGTAAATGCATAAAGGTAAAGACTTTAATGTAAATGCATAAAGTAAAAACTTAAATTAAAAGCATAAAAGTAACACTACAAGAAAACAGGAGATGAGCGACTCCCAAAAAAGTCCCAAAATGGTCACAAATCGATGATTTGTGACTACTTAGTGACTAAAATAAGTGGTCGCAAATTGTTGGTCGGAAAATACAATAGTCGCAAAGTAGTCACAAATGGAGGACTAAAGTGTGACTGTTAATATTCGTCGTATATATACGACCACTTTG
Source organism: Pseudoturritis turrita (assembly GCA_900406555.1). NCBI lineage: Eukaryota > Viridiplantae > Streptophyta > Magnoliopsida > Brassicales > Brassicaceae > Pseudoturritis > Pseudoturritis turrita. Next base: position 112,510 of record OVBL01000824.1, read on the forward strand.
AGACCAATAATAATAGTCATATATTAAAGACTACTCTATGACAGAGTTTGGTAGTCGTACTTTTGAGACTAAGTTGTGACTGTTTTTATAATAAGAAAATTGTTTTATTAATATGAATATGTAATATATAATAAAATTAATAAAATTATATTTTTAAAAAATAGAAAACAATAATAAAAAAGAAATGAAATATAAAATATGAAACATATACATATCTTAAAACATAAAATATCATTTCACAACTCAAAAATTTCTAATCACCTAACTTCTATTCTAAAAGGATAAAATATCATTACATATCCAATTTGTTCGACTCCAAAGACATACACTTTGGCTGCAGTAAGAAAAGGAAGAAGAAACAACATGAATTGATTTTACTTTATGACACAGCAGATCACTTTCTTCTTGAACTCAGTCTCTTTTCTCTGGCCATTCTTTCTACAAAAGAGAAAACACAAAAACTCAAAAGAACTGCTCTTAATTGCAAAAACCCATGAAGTGAATCTAATGAGACCCTATAATCAATTGAAATACTCACCGTAGCTTGAACGTTTGCTGGAGACTCATCGTTGGGATATGATACTCAACACAATATTGAGACAGTAGGAAATAAACCAACCTGCGTAGTGACACAAAGCCACAAAGGGTGTGTGCTAATTGAGTTTTCCCAGACCTTATGAACAAGCCGGACCTTCTGTATAATTGATCTTCCAAACTAAAGATTTAAAAAAAAAATTCCAAGCATTTAGGTATTTAGATACTAAAAAGAAAATGTTGGAACATCAACATACCTGAAAAATTGATTTCTCATATGAACTAATTGTTTGCTCAAATCTATAAGAGAGAGAATCATCCCATGTTACAAGCATTTCGTAAATCAAGCACTTCACCTGAGGAACAAAAAATTAAGAAGAGCCATCCTTGCTATTTACAGCAGAGTATTCGTTGAAATCAATATCTGAAAAACCATAGGCCGTCACCATAGCCGATTCATCTGTGAGGAATCTGCAGAAGTCAGTTAGCTTAACTGCTTCAAGTCAAATGTATCACTTTAGAACTAAACATACTAAGTACAAAAACAAAAACTAAACAAACTAAGTACAAAAGCAAAAAAAAAAGCCTACGTTTTTCTCGTGCTATGTCCCTTGGAGTCAATTGAAGACGGATGAACAAAAGAGAGTACGTTCCCAGTTCCAAAAATCCCATGGGATTCCTTTACATAGAGTGATTTATAAGAAGGCTTCACAGTTTCCGTGGAGGCACTGCCACCTACAAATTCAAACACAATATCAATCTGATTAACATGCCTCCATTCACAAAATCCAAAAAAGTAAAAGGTAACAGGCAATCAAAGATACGAAAAATTCGTACTTGAAATCGCAAGAAGCCACTAGATGACTTGGGAGGATTAGTCTTCAGTTCGTCTATGATTCTAGCCACAGTCGGACCTTCTGTACCTGGAGAGAGAAACGAGGAGTAACAGAACAGCAAGTCAACTATGATTCTAGCCACAGCCATAACAGAGCCAAGACGACATTGCAGAATACGCACAGGCCCGAGCCCATCATTAACCAAGATCCCCAAAATCTCGCTGACCCTAGCTATCGGAATCTCATCCGACAGAATCATCGAAACCGAAATCTCCGATTGCGGATCTACACCCAACCAGAGGCTCTCGGAGATGCAGGCAAAGGGGTATGGAGTTCCGGAGAACCAGCGCAGGCGAGCGGTGGAGGCGGAGGGATTTTGGTTGCGATGGATTTGGATTTCAAACGGGTTTGAGATGTGGGAGGGGGAAGAGGCTTAGGTGAGGTTTGCTTTTTCTTGGCCATCGGTTTAACTCCGGCGACGGAGGCCAGAACCGACGCCGGTGAGCTAGATCTGAGAAGCATGGGTGTGGAGAAGGAGAGCTTTTCTTTTCTTTTCTTTTTTTTGTGTTGATATATTTTTTTTTTTTCGAATGTTGGTATTTGTTTAGCAGAGTTATTTTTGGTAAAAATTAAAAAGAGTCTCATATTAGTCGCATATTAATTTTTGGTGGGATAAATACCCGCCTAAAATTTTACCAAAAGCCCAAAATTTTCAGAAAAATTCATATATTAGTAAAGTAGTCCAAATCAAGTTAGTAGCAAATTAGTCGCAAATAGGAGATGACAGTAGCAAAGTAGTCACAAAGTGTAACTGTTTTGTGACATTTTTTATGAGTCACAAATTGAAACCCTAAACCCTAAATATTTAGAACCAAAAAATTGATACACATGCTTAACCAATCAGTCTTTTATATTTCTTAAGTATATAGTGTTAACTAATACTAATTAAGTAAATTTTGAAAAAATTTAAACTTTAACAAACATTATATTGAAAACACATCTAGTTTATCTTAAGACATGTTATGGATGATACAAATATTAGTTCATCAAATTGAAAATTAAAAGTTTTCACTATTATATAATATATTTAGTGTAACAAGTAGTTAAAATCTATGTAGATACTTAAAACTAATATATTTACCATTATCTTTTGTTGAATTTTAAAAAATCATACGGATGAGTTGGTAATCGGAAGCAAAACAGTCACACTTTCAAATTACCGTCGCGAATTAGTCGCAATTTTGGGACTATTTTGCTACTACATTTTCTGACTAATACAAGAGTCGCAAGTTTGGGACTATTTTGCTATTACGTTTTCTGATAACAGTAGCAAAGTAGTCACAAAATGTAACTGTTTTGTGACATTATTTTGTGAGTCACAAATCTATACCCTAAACCCTAACCATTTAGAGAGAAAAAACTGATACATATGCATTTGCAATCAATCTTTGTTCTATTTCTTAAGTATATGTTTCAGTATATAGACTAAATTAATACTAATTAAATACAATTTTGAAAAATATTCATCTTGAACAAACATTAGATTGAAAACTTATGTAATATATATATAAACATGTTATGTAAGATGCAACAATAGTTCACCAAATTAAAAATTCAAATTTCTCACTATTATATAATATATTTAGTGTTAAAAGTTGTTCAAATTACATACTTAAAACTAATATTTTTACAACTTTCTTTGTTGAATTTCCAAAAATCATACGGATGAGTTGGTAAACGGTAGCAAAACAGTCACAATTTTGGGACTGATTTGCGACTACATTTACTGACTAAAAATATAGTCGCAAAAGAGTCTCACTTTGCGACTACATTTACACAGTCGAATAATAGTCTCAATTCAGTCGCTAATTAAAGACTAAACAATGACTGAACAATTCGGTCGTAAATATGTGACTGATTTGTTTCTTTATCTTTCGTAGTCGTTCATTAGTCGCAAAGTGGTCCCAAAACAGTCGCAAAATTTTGCAACCGAAAAAACAGTCACAAAAAGTAGTCACTCATCAGTTGTTTTCTTGTAGTGTAAAGACATAATTAAATACTTAATTAAAATTGTATTAGAAAGTAGAAGTTTTCTCCATATCCTATTGGATTTGACATGAGATTCCAAGGGTATATCTAAAGACCAATTGACTAAGAAAATGGAGAAACTTGTTATTGTTTGGCTACATAAGTGTAATATTTGTAGTGAACTGAGATAGGGAAACTATGATAAGTTCCATGGGCTTGAGTGGTTTCGGTCTTGAAGTTGTGGGCTTGAGAATGGTGGAAATGAACTTTTGTTCCGCATGGCCATCCGCCGGCCGGTGAGTGGCTCGACGGATGTTCTTCTTTTTTTCCTCCGTAGGTGGCCGGCCGGTGAGTGGCTCGACGGATGAGCCACCGGCCGGTGAGTTGTTGAACGGATGGCATCTCGTTAGCTCTTCCTTCTTTCTTTTCTTGTGTGCTTCTTCCCTGCTTCCCTCTTGCTTCTTTTGGTATATTTTTTCCAAAGCATGCTCCAAGTACCTAGATGAAGACTCAAATAAACCCAAAAGACACATGTATGCTCTAGGACTCTAAAATGCGAAAACTAACCTAAATGTGATGAATGTAAACAAATGCAAGGTGGAGTCATTAAGAAATGGTTAAAACCAAGGCTTAAAACCATTAAAATATAGACACATCAAAAAATGTAATGAAGAATACCCTCAGATTCAAGCACAATTAGGACTAGATCATATAACCTCAACTCAGAATAAAGATATTCAGGAAGGACAGCTTGGCATATTGTATCGAATGAACCATCTCTATGGGTAACTCGGATTAAACGCACACTTCTTCGGCAAGAGAGTTTCTGGGCAATAAAAGTCTCGAAAACAAAGGGTTCCTAGATGTGGAGGAAGCTCCTAAAGTACAGGGACATTGCGAAACTGTTTCTCTGAGTTGTGATTCAGAATGGAAACTCAACTTCATTTTGGTTTGACTCTTGGTCACGGTTGGGTACAATCTGGAACATGGTGGGAGACAGGGGCACTATCAACTGGGGTATCCCTCATCACGCCATGGTTGGAATGGTTCTAAACTCTCACCGTCGAAGCAGACATCGGGTGGACAATCTAAACAAAATTTAAGAGGAAATAAGTCGAGATTGCCAAACGAGAAAAGATGGGGAAGACATCTCTCTATGGCGACTTTCACCAGATACTTTCAAGCGGAAATTCAATACGACGGAGACTTGGAAGCAAATTCGAAATTAAAAATACACTATGCGATGGCACAAAGGAGTCTAGTTCCAATATGCTACTCCTAAGTTTTCATTCCTAGCTTTGTTGGCAATGCTCAATCGCCTTTCAACAGCTGATCGAACAAGTAAATGGAACACAGGACAGTAGAGCAAATGTGTGCTTTGTGATCAAATGGATGAGAATAGAGATCATCTCTTTTTGCCTGTAGGTTTTCATCGGAGGTACGGAAGGGATTAACATTCAAACTGCTCGGAAATAACTACACACAAAACTGGAATCAACTCACGCCTCTTCTCCAGGCCACCTTGCGAGACCGATTACGAACCTACCTATTTCGATATACCTTCCAAACATCGGTTTATCATATATGGCGAGAGAGAAACAATCGCCGTCACGGTGAAACACCTCTCTCAAGTCGCATCATCACAAAGCTCATAGATAAAACTGTGCAAAATCAACTTTGCTCCATTCGGAATATGGGAAATCATGCATACGACAAGAGTCAAAGCATGTGGTTTGACACACGGTGACCACTTTGATTTGGAAATACGTATGCTCTGTTTTGATTCTCCTTCTCTGTTTTCTCTATCTTCTATTTGATGCTTTCAAACTTAAGTTGCAATCCTTGTAAACAAGTTTTTTGTATGAATAAATTTAACATTCATTTAAAAAAAAAAAAAAAAAAATTAGGTTCCTCCTCTATCGACAAGGTTTGTTGGTTCCCCAAGAACCACCACAACAACCATGAATATCCTACACTTGATTTGTCAGGGGCCGGGGAACCCACTGACAATTCGATATCTAGAAAATATTAGGAAACAATATAAGCCTAATATCATGTTTCTCGAAGAAACTAAAAATAATGTAGAATATGTACAGAATATCGACGTAAAGCTTAACTATGCACATTGTTTTGCTTTATCAGGCTATATGGCTTATTGGAGGTCTTGGGTATTTTTTGGGATGGGGATGTAAGATGTGATTTTGTTAGATCACATGCCCTGCACTACACGGATATATATGTCTTTGATGAAGTAGGTACTTTTTGCATATCCTATTTGTATGGAAATCTAAGAAGACAACTAAGATGTAGACAGTGGAAAAGAATTATCAATAACGTTGAAGTGGGAATGTATAGAAGAAGGCCACATCGGGTATTAGGAGATTTAAATGACATCAAGAATAATGAGGAAAAACAAGGAGGGCCGATTAGATAAGAATCTTCCTTTGCTCTCTTTAGAAGATTGATAAATATCTCAGGATGGCAAGAAGTTAATGATAGGTGGAAAATTCACATGGGTGGGTCAAAGACACACACATATAGTGAAAACAAAGATAGACAGAGCCCTATCCACTACTGATTGGAAAGAAATGTACCCAGGAGCATATGTTAAAGTGCTAAAATGGAATGCTTCAGACCACATGCCCCTAGTACTCAACACAGAAGAGTAGAAATGGAGGGGTGTAAAGCTATTCAAGTATGACAATAATAAAGACATATCCCATAACTGAAGCAAGAAGTTCAGAAAGTTTCGCAAGAAAAATGTGAAACAATCCCACCTGAAAAATTCAATGAAGATCTCAAAACATCAAGAAGAAAAATGGCATAATGGAAGTCAAACAGCAACAATAATTCTCAGAAAAAGATTCAAGAGCTAAAAGAACTTCTTCACCAAGCGTATGAATATCGAACTCTTGATTCCATTATATTCAGCTGTTAAAATATGAGTTAAATCATCATTACGGACTTGAAGAAGAGTACGGGAGAACAAAAAGTCGAATCCAATGGTTGCAAGTTAGAGATAAGAATACCAGGTACTTCCACGAGAAAACTAAAGAAAAGAGTTTTCATATCATAACATCTTTAACTGATGGCAATGGAAGGATTTAGTTTAAAGAAAAAGAGGTGCAACAGGTTATTCAATCTTATTTTGATGATCTATATACTTCTGAACGTAGTGAGGACATGGAGCTAATTCTAAATGCAGTGGCACGAAAAGTAACTCAAGAGATGAACTCCCAACTGACTAGATCTATGACAGAAGAAGAAATTTTCAAAGCCATTCAACAGATGAATGCTGACAAAGCTCCGAGACCTAATTAATGGACTAAATGTGGGTTTCTATAAATCATTGGGAAGCAATAAAAAAAGGTGTGGTTAATTTTATAAAGCATTTCTTTGAGACATGATATATGAATCCATAAATTAATCATACTTATATTTGGCTCATCCCTAAGATAGAGTCCCCAGAGGAAGTAAAGAGTTATAGACCCATTAGTTTGTGTAATGTTGCTTTTAAACTTATATCTAGATTTTAACTGGAAGATTAAATCCATGGTTAAAAGACAGAATATCAGAATATCAGCCAGCTTTCATTCGTGGAAAACCTATCACTGGCAATTTTCTTATAACTCATGAATTGCTCCATTCGTTGCAAAGAAAGAAGTTAATTATTCCGTACATTGCCATGAAATTGAATATTGTCAAAGCTTTTGACAAGGTGGATGGGAATTTATTGCAAATAAATGGTACAAGTGGATAATGAGTTGCATAACATCAGTGTAATATTATGTGCTTATAAATGGATCACCCGTAGGGAAAATTCTTTCCAATCAGAGGTATAAGACAAGGTGACCCTATATCTCTCTACATGTATTTAAGATGCATATAAGGCCTTTTCTTCTTTAATACAGAAGTATGTTCAAGAACAAGCTTTACATGGTTTTAAGGCTAGTAAAAATGGGCATGTAGTATCTCACATGTTCTTTGCAGATGACTCCCTAGTGTTTTTCCAATCAAAAGAAGAGGAATGCACAAAGCTTCTAGATATCCTGAATATCTACGCTAAAGCATCTCGGCAAAGAATCAATTTTCAGAAATCAACAATCACTTTTGGTAAGGGTATCTCTAATCAAAACAATGCATCTTGTACTTATTTAACAGGAATCTATAAAATAGGAGGATTTGGAAGATATCTTGGATTACCTGAAATTTTAGGAAGAAACAAATATGACACATTCTCATTTATCCAACAGAGAGTTCTTAAGAAATTAGAAAGTTGGTATACCAAGTTTCTATCTCCTGCAGGAAAAGAAGTGATGATTAAAGTAGTTGCTACTGCATTACCTACTTACTGTATGTCGTGCTTTTTGCTACCTATGAAGCTAATTCATAAAATCTCAGGTGCAATAAGGAAATTATGGTGGTCAACAGAGAAAAACACAAAATTCCTTGGGTAGCATGGGACAAAATAACAAGGTCAAAGAAAGAATGAGGGATAGGATTCAGAGATTTCAATATAGCTCTTTTAGCCAAGCAAAGTTGGAGAATATTACAAAAACAAAATTCTTTATTGGCCAGAATCTACAAAGCAAAATATTTCCCAAAAACGTCAAATACTAGATGCCAAGCAGGGACATAACCCCAGTGATGCATGGAGAAGCATATGTCAAGGTAATATGCTTCTCTCTAAAGGTCTAAGATGGATTGTTGGAATATAAATCAAATAAGAGTTTGGAAAGATAATTGGATTCCTGGTCCACCACCAAAGCCTGCAAAACCATTGGAAAGGATAGTTATTACAAATCCAGAAATGAAGGTTGATGATCTTTTTATTACAGGCACAACTCAATGGAATGAAGATAAAATGAAGCAGTTGATGAATCTGGAGGATATACTGGAAAATCAAAAGCCTAAGACCAAACCTGAAAAATGCCTAAGACGAAATTAACCGGGGCTACGCAAAAAAATGGATGTTACTAGGTTAAGTCGGTTTATCATTTGATCCATAGTTCATGTCCTCCATAGTTGTCATACCTCCACCATAAGATTTGGAAAATGAACATCCCTCCAAAGATAAAACTTTTATGGTGGAGAGTATTGCATAATGTCTTACCTGTTACAAAAAATCTTAAAAGATTGACACTGGTTATGCCTTATGTGGTGATCATGCAGAAAGTGTCAACCATATACTATTTAAATGCAGATCTAAAGAAGTTTTGGAGATATCTCCAATCAACAATTTCAAAGCTGAACAGCTTGCAGCAGAACAAATTGAAGGTAATGTAGTAGTTCTTGTCTCAAGTATATCTAAAGTAAAGGATACAGCTTTGTTATTTCTATATACTGGTTGGAGGATATGGAGACTAGAAATGATCTCATCTTTCATAACAAAAATTGGTCCATTCCGAAGATTATTAATAAAGCGTTGTTGGATCAAAGATTATGGATGGATGTCAACTTATCAAATAATAAGAAAGATGAGATTCCTGCAATTAATCAAGGCACCCAAAGGGGTACAAGAGAAACGGCCACAACAACATGGCTAGAGGTTATTCATAAAGCTAATAGTCCTTGTTGTTTGGTAGACGCATCTTGGATATCAAGTGAGAAAAGAGCTGGCATTGGATGTATTTTGATGAACAACAATGGTAAACCAATCCTTAAAGGCTCCTCCTCAACAGATCCCATCAGAAGTGTGTTGGAAGCAGAAACAATTGCCCTAAGAGAAGCAATACTGCAACTCAAAAGACCGGGATATGAGAAAATTACTTTCTGTGGTAATGCAAAATAAATTTATGATGGGCTTAGCTAACCAATCAAAGCACAAGTTTGGAAGCACCAAGAGAGACATTTGTCTTCTGGCCAACAAAAATTTTCAATACAGCTTATTTCCCATCAAGAGAGAAGCAAATGTTGAAGCTGACAAAATGACAAAACATGCCAGATTTACTTCTTTATGTTGTTTCTTGGACTAAAAATGAGTAATATTTCTCTAAACTCAAACTGATGTACTATGTTTTATTATTAATGAAATGGTTTGTCAATATATATATATATATTAAAATTAGTGACGTGTGGGACTGCGTCACTCCACGGAAGGTCGAGTTGGCTTGTACGCCCCATTTTGAATAAATGATTATGATTTATGTATGACCCACAGACCCAACCCACTATGTGTAGTGTTGTATATAAATAAATTCTGCCATTACCATCTCGTAATTTTCTCATTTTGAATCATTTGCCTCGTTGAAACAACACTTCCCCACTCTCTCCCTTTTTCTCTTTTTTCATCTTCCTCGTCTCCTTTGCTTGATTCCAATTTTTGATCTCATAATTCACAACATGTCAGGCCACGAGGCTCCTCTGAACAATGGAGTAGCATACAAGACTGATGACGTACTTCCGTTTGTGGAGGATGATGAGGTACTTCCGTTTGTGGAGGATGACTACGGAGGAGTGATCGTGGAGATGAAGACTCCTATGGATCCAAAGTGTTTCGTTGCATCGCTTAGATTTTCTTTCGCGCAGTGGCGCTTACAAGTTTGTGCTGGTGACATCACACATTTTTCTCTTCTACGGTGAGTGGCTGATACTGTAAAACTGATTATTATTAATTTTTTTCAGTGTAAGAAGGGAATCTGGTTAAATTTGCCTCTCACACACGTAAACCTCGTGGAACCCGCGGTTAAGGTTATGCCTCAGTCTTGCATATAAAAACTTGTAGATGTATTTTTTTAAGAACGATCTTCACTACCAATTAGTTTTGAGATGGAACCATGAACTTTGGTAAATCTGTAAAATGTTTAATGTTGTTGTCCAATAATAATTTCTGTAGGAAGGTTTCCGGTACCATCACGCTGAACCAACTTACCTGATGCTAGTTTACTGGATTCCCGAAGCTCCGAGTACTATCCCTTTGAACGCTTCTCATCGTGTTCGTGTTGGTGCTGTTGTCTTGAACGAAAACGAGGAGGTACTTATTCGAGTTATTCCAAAACTCAGAGTGTTTTTGCTGTCAACATGAGTTGAAAATCTTCTCCATGTCATTAATTGCATCTTATATTTAAAACGTGGGGGCAGATTCTTGTTGTGCAAGAAAAGTACGGTAGTTTATGCGGATCTGGTATCTGGAAGATCCCAACAGGAGTTGTTGACGAGGTGTGTTTCATCTGTATCAACAAGTTTTCAATCCCTTTTGTAATATGTCTGTTGAAGATTAATCATCCCGTTCGTTTGCGTTTAGGGTGAGGAGATTTTTGCGGCAGCCATTCGGGAAGTAAAAGAAGAAACAGGCGTATGGAAACCGCTATACCTTAATATATATGTACACATGTAAATCAATATTTATATAAGCTAATGTTTCAATCTATTTATCTTCAGATCGACACGGAGTTTTTGGAGGTTCTAGCTTTCTGGTACTGATCATCACATTTTCTGTTTCATTGTTTCTTGATTCTTCCATGTTCTAATCCTTCTAGCCTTCTGATTGCAGTCAAACCCACGAATCGTTTTTTGCCAAGTCAGATTTATTCTTCATTTGTCTCTTGCGGCCTACCTCCTTTGACATTCAGAAGCAGGACTTAGAGATCGAAGCAGCTCAAGTAAAGTAACCTCTACTTCTTATTCTGAATCTGAAACATTTCCTTGCAATCTTTCCTAATTATTTCTTCAATGTGCAGTGGATGCGGTTCGAGGACTCTGCCTCTCAACCCATCACACACAAGAACGAACTCTTCGAAGTTATTCACCGGATTTGCTCAATGAAAATGGAAAAGAGTTACACTGGTTTTTCCAAAAAACCCATTACAACTTTCTTTGACGACAAGTTAGGTTATCTCTACTTGAATAACCAAGATATGAACAATCCCATTTCTTAAACTTCTTCCTAGAACATCGTCCTGGAGATGATCTTCTGAGCCAATGACAGTTTATTGATCTAAACAAAACAAAAAATGCATTATGTTCAGATTTTTCTCTTCCAAAAGAAACGTTGAATTCTTTTCCAGCAAGCAAAACACATAGTAAGAAGAGAGGGAGGTCGTGACAAAAAAATACGAAGTAAAGATATTGTTCGTATTTGATGATTTGAAAAGCTCACCCATCCCTTGACATTGTTTGAGAAGTGATTCTCTAAAAAAAGTTTACGTGTTGCCTGCAAAAATTATTCTCACATAATTTATTATGACATGGTAATTAACTAAAGTTAGTCACAATAATACATAAAATTACTTCCCAAAATCACTCGGAATAAAATAAAGATATATCTTTATTAAAAATTATGTTTACGTAAGCTAAACAAATATCTAAAAATATTAATTACGTTTCAACAATATAAACAAATATTAAAAGAAAGATATATATTTACAAAATACAACCCATCGAATATCCGATTTTGAAAATAAATATAACATATTATATAAAAATATAATCTAAACAAAATTTTAAAATAAACATAAATATTTAAACAATACAACACATTGAACATCCGATTTTCAGGATAAAAATTACATTATATAAACATATAAAAAAATATTATCATGGTATATATAGTTTTTAATGAACACATTACAATATTATATTTTTTAATTTGGAGAAAATCAAACATCACTAAAAAATATTATATAAACTATATATACATTACAAAATTGAATATGTATAAAACTGTTTATAAACTAATAAAATGCTAAACAAGACTTAAAAACACCAAAGAAGAAAACAAAACAAACTCAAATAAAGTCAAAGCAAAGTCAATTCAAGGAAAATTTAAAAAAATTTGAATCAAATAAGAAAATATGGATCTTGTGCAAAGATAACTGATTAGGGATGCTTGACAATCAATTAATAATGTTGGACATTCATCACAAATTTTAAACTAGTTCATTTTCATGAGACTAATCCATTCACTAATCACATAATTTGATAAATTTTCCAATTGCAATTAAAGAGATTAGAGATCATTAATGCAAAAGTCTACTAAATCAACAATCCACCTTAATCATCAATTGTCAATTCGTTAAGATGTGAAAAACATGTTTTAGAGTTGATCTAGATATTTTTGCTAATACCTTTCGGACATAAAAAGTCCATGTTTTAGAAATTGATTAGCAAGGTGATGTATATAGTTTTAAACCCAATTAAACTAACTACACGCGCACAACAATCACAATAGTATAGAAGGGATCGAATCCACAAGGATCTTGCGTTACTACAAATCTATAAGAATCAAATCTAGCTAAAACAAAAATATTAGGTTTTTGGTTTTGATTGAATGAAAGCACTAAAAATAAAGTAAATAAAATGATAAAAATTCAGTAAGAGAAAACGTTATGTAATAGGTTAATCGTAGAGATTCATAAATCATAAACAATTATCAAATTTCAGGGATTTAATAAAAATTGTTCTAGAACTCAAATCACCAAGGTATAATTTTTTCACTCTCGTGGCTCTAATTACTATGTTTTAACGACCTAATAAACTCAACTCTCGCAGGTTATTACAAGTTAAAAACATGCATTAATTCGTTCAAGATTCAATTGTTCACAATACCCCATAACTCAACTATCGCAGGTTATGATGTATTGCTCATCAAATACTAGTTCAGGCAATATAACAAGTTTTTGGAGAGTATATTAACCCAAGATCTGATGATAGTTGATCATAAAAGCATGCAGCATTATGAGCAAATAAAGATGAAGAAACCTTTAGATTTTCCCTAATTCATTCGATAAAAATTTAATAATTCATGAACTCATTGGAAAGAATGCATATCTTGTGAATTAAGTGACTTGGTTGATGATTTTGACTTGGGAAATGGTTAAGCCATGATTAACATATATGTTCTCCATTTTAGAGGCCAAATCATCAAAAATGATGTAAAATGATAAACCTACCTCTAAAGAAACAAAACCGTATAAAAACAATTGAATAGAATAGTAAAAACCATAATAAAATTTTAAAATATAAAGTATATCAAGCGCAACTCTATAACAGTTGGAGCTAGAGCAGCGTGGTATATGACCACTTTTTCAACTTTCTCGGATACCGCATTCACGGCTTCATCCAACTTCTTAACGAAATTCTTAACTATATTCTCCTGCCCTTCAGGGATCTTCTGGATTGAGTCTTGAATTCTCGAGTTTTCTGCTTCTGCCATCTCGATCTGTCGCAGCTGATGCTAGACGAACCCTCTCCTCACAGACGGCGCCAAATTGTTGGTGTAAAAAGTTTAACAATCACAATTTATTAATGTATTTGGTTTAAGGAACTTGTTATCTTTGAATGACAAAAAAATTAAGTGCTAGACAAAGAAGAAGTAGAAAACAGGCACAAAAGAATGTATGTAAATTAATGGACTTCACTTTTGACTGAAGAAAAAAAAATGAAAGTGCAAAGAATTCAGTCTGGAAACAAAAAACATGAATTAATTAGTGCTAAGTATGGAGCTATTCGAATATGTTCTTCCCTTTGTCTCCTCCTCTTCTCTTTATACTCGCAAATCCCCATTTATTCCAAATTGGTTTGATTCGCTGTTGATTCCTTTGATATGTCCGTTTCAGTTCCGTTACAATTTTCTCTTCGACCGAACTTCAAGTACTCTGATGGGCCTGATCGCTGAATTACTCAGGCCCAACACCAATAGAATGTATATAATTTCAGGTGCAAATGTATTCTATTTGTAGTGATTTTGACATGTACAATATGTCCAATAGTGTCCACATTGATGCAACCATTTTACATTTGATAATTTTTCTCAACACATGGTTGCGAACATTCAGAATGAACAGGTTTTTAGCCTTTTCTAGTCTTTCTAGTTTCTGAGTATCTATAGTTACATGCCTGAGTACTTCACCTTAGTGCATTCACATGTAGTTTCTTTGGTCTTTTTAAATGAGGTCACAACCTCCAGTGATTCAACAGTGCGAACATCTTTGAGTCCGAGAAAACTAAAATACGCAAGCATTTGCGTTATCCACATGGAGAAATCCCATTTATCATCAATACACTCCATCTCGATTCTCGGATTTGACAGCGTACCAACAACCTTGAGAGACTCTGTTAATACATCATTGGGGAGATTCTCCATGCACATTCGACTCTGAATCTAATCTAGATATAATAATCTCTTTATGATAAAACTATTGAATTAGTCTGACATATGACCACAATTTCTATGGCATACATTACAAGAAAAGAATGTTGAATTTGGACCAAAGAGGAACAAAAGTTCTTATGCCTCAGAACTGCAACCAACGTGGTAAAGATCTATATGCGTGTCTGGAACAGACCATGTCTCTGCTCGATCATGATACAATGAGTTGAGGCCGTCTGTACAATTATCTCAAGCTACAGAGACCATCTGGAGCCAGAGACAGATGCCTTGATGCTACTAAAGATCTCAGCAGGTCGTAGAAAAAAAAAAGAGCCCTTTGATACTTCGAGGAGATTCTTACAATGGCGAGAACTAGGGCTCTGTTTCGCGGCTCAAGACTAAATGGCAGTTGGTTCTGTACACCACTTCCATACTTTAACTTGACCACTTCCGTCACCGGTGAAAAATATGCCCCCGGGACCTATCTGGATCGACCGTATCTCTTGCTTTGCTAAAATTTTGCCCCTTTCCGTAAACCTTACATCAGCACAAAGAACTAATATTTTGAAAGAGAAACAGAATTGTAGGCTCATGAAACAAACAGCAATGGAAGAACTTACGATGGCAAATCATAGAGGTGCAACGAGTTGTTATTGCACGAGCATAGCAATACCGGCTTGGCTTCTGCATCATGCACGCCACAGAGAGCTAGCACACCCTGAATCCAATTAGTCATTGAGAATTCGTTAGTTACATTACAGATTAAACCAAAAGAGAGAATTAAATTTCACAAAAAACACAAAAAAACTTGCGTAATCTTCTTTGTGAGTGTATGTCACTTCTAAGTTTCCACCTTCACCAGCAGCCCATATCTACAGGGGAAGAAAAGCCAACAGGGTTTGTTAGGAGTTAATGGAGCCAGGTAGAAAAACTTCTATAGATTTAAACGCGAACCTTGACCGTATTGTCCAATGAACATGACAGAAGAAATTGATCCCAGCAAATGAGAGACATGACAACTGAAGTATGATCTGTAAGCGTCTGTATACACTGCAGATTATCCAGGCTCCAAACCTATTAAACCCAGATAGAGCAGAGATATTAGCTCGAACAAAAAAAAAAAAACAGAAACGGGTGTTTTTAATTCACACATGATAGGCACTACTTGCTTTTATAAAATTGTCCATGGAACCGGAATAGAGTCTGTTTGCTCCAACATATAAAGAAACAACTGCAAGGGTGTGGCCCTTTAGTGATGCAGCCGGATCAAAACAGCTAGTGGTTGTATTGTATCTCCATACCAAAATAGAGCCATCCTGCACAGAGAGTGATCTATCCTTATAAGAAGAACTTGTCACTTAACCAAAATCCAACAGACCTATAGACTTCGTTAACACAAAACTGTAGACTTCGTTAACACAAAAATCCAACAGACCTATAGACTTCGTTAACACAAAACTTTACAATCAGTCAAAAACTTTAGGGGAAAAAAACAATATTTCAGGGGAAAAAAAGATGGAAGTATATATATGACACTGAAGCACAATTCCTACTCCAATGCCTTAGGAAAACAAAACTTTACAATCAGTCAAAGTATTTACCTGTGT
The DNA here is from genome assembly GCA_900406555.1 of Pseudoturritis turrita. Lineage (NCBI taxonomy): Eukaryota > Viridiplantae > Streptophyta > Magnoliopsida > Brassicales > Brassicaceae > Pseudoturritis > Pseudoturritis turrita. The sequence continues at coordinate 128,604 of OVBL01000824.1, forward strand.
GCCAGCAAACAGCAGATCAGTACCCACAACCAGTGAATATACTTGGCCAACAGGTCCAGTGAGACTCAGGTCTGCATTGTTTTGGATATTCCACGCCTGTATATATAAATATGTATCAAGAATCTATACCTTAAACGGTAATAAACGCAAAGGCAGAGAACAATAAAACTTGTGCCCAATATAGATGGAGAACTTTAACAATCAGGAACCATTCTAGTGAATCATACTCTGAACTTACCTTAACTAGATTTGGCATGCCAACCAATAGCCAGGGTCCTTCACTAATCATGCAGCCAACTTCCCCACCAATATTGAGTACACCTGTACACTATATCAGAGGAAAAACAATACTAGTGTTGAGTTCAATAAATAAACTACATCCCTTGGTCCGGCTTAATCACATTTCATCGTAACCAAGCAATGACAAAAGTATCCATTGAATGATTCTACTACCACTATGGAACAAAACCGAATCAAACAACAATAAAAGGTGCGACATGAAGAATTAGAGGCAAACCAAAACCTGTCCGGAAGCACAATCCCAGATCCGAACAGTTTCATCTTTACTCGCCGTATAAAGCTTATCAGATCCTGATGGTAGAGCAATCCCAGTGACAAGCTAATCAAGAAATTGGAACCTAAAACCCATTAATATCACCAACAAGTCACAAGAATCCAACATCACTACTTGGAACCTATAAAAGACTCCAAAAAACAATACCTTCTGATGCCCATCTAGCTGAGTCAACAAGGAGAAACTATCCCCTTTGCTCCAACAATGCAAGTATCTGCATTTATCACCGTAAGGGCAATTTCCATCAACCCAAAATTTGCAAAGCTTCTCCGTCTTAGTCACCGTTCTATTCCCACCGAATCTCCCCCAGCTATTAGCGCTCCCACTGAATCCGGGCCCTCTCCGGTGACTCGGACCCGCAAACCCAGACTCATCAGCGATCCTTTTGTGCGTAGACGAAGCGGCGACGGGACCCGGACCCGGCAATTCTCTGTGCAGGTAAGGGCAAGGGTAGCGGTTACACCGGCCGGCCCGCCAGTGGAAACAAACCTTCTGATTTGAGTCCGCCGGCGCCGTCGTCGGACGGTTCGAGCCGCCTAGTCTCTGAAAGACCCTCTTGTTTCCTCCGTTCATATCTAAATCCATCAATTGGTTTTTGTCTCTCTCTAAATTACAAGAAGAAGCGATAAACAAATTACAAGAAGTGACTCAGAAAACTAGGAATTGGATTATCCTGTAAACGTCGAACGGATCATTACTGTTCAAAAGACCAAATCCGATCATAAGTAAAAACAAGAGAAAAATTACCTCTCAGAATAGAGTATAAGCAATCGGTTTCTTAAATAATCAAAATTGGAATGACGAAAAGTGATTAATGGAGAATGAAAGATTATCTGAAGCGGCTTCGTGTTTGAATGTTGGGATCTTCTTGGAGAGGACAGAAGAAGTGAGGAGAGAAATCAGAGCCCTCCGCGTCAGCTCACATCAATGGTCCTTCAAATATTTAATTTCTTTTTTCTTTTCGGGTTAATTAGTAAAATTTTCGGAGATTAGGTAAGCAACAATTCTAAAAATATAATTAGGCTAAGTAGCAGATAGAATGAAAAATATGACAAATTGTCCATACAACAATAATTAAAGTAAATATAAAGAAGGAAATTTTTTTTAAAAATCTTCACTTGGTCTCATCTCTGGAAAAATGCTTATACAGATCTCTGAAAAAAGTAGATCCGTATTTTGCATAGCTACTCTGGAAAAACAAAAAATTAGGTCAAAAAAAATAGCCGTACGCCAGAAGATGACCAAAAGAAAAATGTTGTAACAGTTAACTATTTAATAACATAGTTAACCATTTTCGAAACCACATATTCAATTGATCTCAAAACATAGTTAACTACGTCACAATATTTTGTAACTATATAAAAACATAGTTAACTATTGTCACTAAATAGTTACCAATTTAAAAATATAGTTAACTATTTTAAGAGAATAGTTATCTACTCTACTGATTTCATGACATAGTTGACTACATGAAAATGTTGTTGTAATAGTTACTTATTTAAACGAACATAGTTAACTACGTTCAGGACGTAGTTACCTATTATAGTTTGCATAATGAAAAAAATAACATACATAGTTAACTATTATCAGAAACATAGTTACCTATTATAATGAAAAAAATAACATACATAATTAACTATTATCAGAAACATAGTTACCCATTATACTGATTTCTGAACATAGTTAACTATGTCAATCTCCAGCGGTGGTTCAGTTTGACCAAGAGAGGGGACGACGGTGGGGAGTTTAACGGAGGAGAAAAAACACCTTCTTAATCCACGATTGGAGATTTCGATCCATGGCAACGAAATAAGATAAAGTAATTGAGAGAAAATAAGAAGAAGAAGAAGAAGCGAACTGCGAAATTGAATATAAAGAAGGAGGAGACGAAGAAGGAGAGAAGAGAAGAAGAAGCGGACTGGTGAGAAAAATAAGAAGAAGGTGAGATAAAGGATTTAGAAATTAGGGTAAAATGATGTCGTTAGGTGGTGAGAGAAAGGATTTAGAGATTAGGGTAAAAGCTGTATAATTATAAAAGGGTAAAATCAAGATTTTATGTGGGCTAAATGGTAGTTACTATATTCTATTTTATATGATATTAGATAGTTAATTATAGGTGGAAAGACTAATATATAACGCAATTTCTCTTCTTCCCCCCCCCCCCTTCAATTTAGTTATTTTATATCTAAATGGCAGAATTTACTTATGATTTTTAAGGAAATATTGTTGAATAATTTAAAATTTAAATGATAAAAGAGCAAATTATATGAAATCTGACAAATTAGTTTACTAACTGAAATAATTGAAAAATAAAATAAAATAACCAGTTAATATATTAAAAATTTAAATTTTATTAATAAAATTCAATATTAATGATATTTGAAAGAAAAAAAATTATGTGAGATTTTTAGTGAGCTGAGGGTCCACGTATCATTAGGCATCTTCATTTCGGATCTGGTCACTCCATTTTATATATCTGAATTACTCTTACTTTATCAGTTTCCGACATTATAGTTCTATTTTTAAAAATACATTTCATGTGTAATTTTTTAGCCTAAAATATATTTTTACCCGATCAATGTTTCAATTGTAATTTTTCATTAATTATAATAATCCCCGACTCAAGTCCTACCAGTAAATCATATTCTTTACGTTTTGTTATATGCTCTTTTGTCTATAAATTGTTCTCTTGCCATTTAAGGACAAAATCGATTCCTAAATCATTTTTCATTTCCAAATTCTAAGTTGTTGAACATTTCACGCCAACAATGATGAGGACATCGTAAGCAGTAAGGTTATCAAAGAAGATCCATTGCTTGTACATGTTGGACCAGTTACAAGAGTCCATGTAAATAAGGTTAAGGAGACACTTAACATGCTGATTTATGGAATTCTAAGAAACATATTTAGACGTCCATTGGAGATGATGTCTACTAACTCCAGTCCATTTGAACCTAGTAACAAGCCCATAAAGTCCATAATAAATGACTTTTATTTCTCGTCAAGAAAATTGATGAAAATGAAGATCAAAAGTCTTGAATTCTCATTCAAATATCTTTAATTTCATTATGTTTTCATGACCATTTATTATTTATCATCTTTCATTTCAAGTTATATTCTCCTTTAAATACATGTAATCTTCATTGGAGATGATATCCAACTTTTTAATCAAACTTTTATTTGTGAGAGTGATTCTTCTTGAGTTCTTTATGAATTTTGTGATTCTTCGGTGTGTAATATCGTAGTGATTAGAACTGCAGTGCATAATATATGTGTGTTCACCCTGGCTTATCAAACAGAAATATGTTCTCGTTTGTGGCACCTTCCTGCTGTGATTCGTAGTTTATATATTCTATATTTTACTATTTTTAGTATGAATTTAACTAATTTATCTAAGTATTTTATTACTGTTTTGGGTCTTTAGAGGTAGTTTTCTCATATTTGTAGCTTTTGAAATTTTAACAGGTTAATTCATCAAAATGGATGTATACTGGAGCAAAGGAGGTGTAAACCATGCTACAACCGCTTCCTCAAGTTAAAAGAACCATCCAAGTCATGAATCTCACAAGTTATGCATTTTCCCATGTTGGATAGAATAGATGCACCAGAAGTTTACCTTTCGATGGAGACCTTAAACGATTTGTAATTGGATAAATTTTGTGACGAGATAGATATTTAATTTACCGTTCAAATGAAGGGTGTTTCAAGTCATTTGGAGCTGTGTTTGAAGAGTAACACCTAAAACACTAAAGACATATTCGTCTAGCTTATAGATGAAGCAAACGCAGAAAGCACGTGCAAGAAAAGGGCGAGCACCAGTCATTGGCTCTCCCTAGGCCTTGTACCTGTGATCTTTTGACCGGTGCCCCAGCAATGGTCACGGATCCTGCCAAGTGCTCATGTTCAGTGCTTGTCATTAAAAGTAAAATTTCTTTTTTGCGCAAGATAAAATCCTAGCTGACTTATGACTTCTTTATGCTTATAAATACTTGCTTTTAGTCTCTTATAGAGAACAAGCAGCCCCATATCATACCCTAAACACTAGACACGTTTCTTTCATAGTTCTTCATAGATTTTGGTTCTAAGAGATTTAAGGAGAAGATTTCACATTTGTACTTCGATATAGAGAAGATTTCTAACCATATACTCTTTAAATCTAATCTATCTATGATGTTTTATGATTCATACTACTGCTGTCTTCCTACTTTTACTATGTAAAAGTAGTTAACTTGTTAGGTTTTAGGTTTGTCAATGACTCCATGATTATGCATAATTCATATCAAAATTGTTAGGGTTTATCTTATGGATTTTTCACCTTTACTTGATCAAAATGCTTGAGCTGGAGTAGCTAACATGTGATCGATCTCTAGGAAAATAGAACCTCGAGAGTGCTGCATCTATTTCCATGAACTAGTATTTGGTGAGCAATACGTCATAACTTGCGAAAGTTGAGTTATGTAGTATTGTGAACAATTAAATCTTGAACGAATTCATGCATGCTTTTTTCTTGTAATAACCAATCGAAAGTTGAGTCTATTAGGTTGTTAAAGCATAGTAATCGGAGCCATGAAAGTAGAATAATTATACATCAGCGATTTGAGTTCTAGAACGTTTTTATCAAATCCTTAAATCAATATATATCTTGTGTTTTCATGTGTTTCTGCGAATCACATATTGTCTAACTTCTCTATCATTTATTTTATTACTTTTTACTTGCTTATTTTATTTTTCATAAACCAAAAAAATCTTAAAATATATTTTGTCTTAGTTTAATTCAAGTATTATAAATTCGTAGCGTAATATCTTCCAGTCTTCAGTGGTTCGACCCCTAAATATTATTGTGATTGCATGTGCACTTACAGCTAATTATTAGAGTTATAAATTAAAAATCTGGCTGTACTAATATTGGGTCTTAAGTTTAATATATCCAAGATTTGTGCTACCCAAAAATGAAATGCTAGTTCCTTTCCCTTCTCTTTTCATTTAGCTAAGACTTAAATATTCTAAAGTGGATAATTTAGCTAAGAATTAAATATTCTGAAATGGGACTCCAATCTATTACAAATCAAGTTTCAAGCTTCTCCTTCTGTCAAAAAATTGATCCTATATTATTAGATATCTTAATTTTTCTTATTTGTAAAACTTGGAACCGTTGGTTTTCAAATATTTTATCATTTGATAATTTATTCTCTAAAGGAGAGGTCAAGATAAGTACAAACAGGTTTTGTGGTGTTTGAACAATTGTTCAGATATGAGGATGAATTGATTTGCATAAGCAAATTTCAAGTAGGGTTGGGCAAATTATTCGTTAGATTCGTTCTGATTCGGTATTTGCTTTGATTCGATCCGAAAAATCCGGATATTTATTATGAATCAAAGCGGAGTAAATAGTAAAATCGAATATCCATTTAAAGCAGAAAAAATCACAAATATCAATTTTAAAAATCCGGATATCCGCTCCGATCCGTATATTACTTATATATATATATATATATAATATGATAGATTTATAACATATATTTGCATTTTTGGTCCTTTTAAATACATTTTGCGAATATATTCATAGTAAAAATAGATTTAAAAGTTTTTTATTAACTAATAAATATTAATGAAAAGTATAAGAATGAGGATACGAGCTTTTTAATTGAAAATGTATTTTGTTTCTTATTTTTTTCCTTAAATAAAAAATACGTGTTTCATTTTTCACCATTTTAATTTTCTACTTTTCATTTTCTTTAATTATATTGGGTAAAATAAGATAATTTAATAATTTATTCCCTAATTAGTTTAAATATTATATTAAAAATTTATATATTTTTTTAAAATAATGTTTTGGTTTTTTTTTTTTTGTTTAACACGGATATCCGAAAAATAGTGTATTTATGGATATCCGCAAGCAAAGCGGATCGGAAATTTGATATCCGACAAAAAGGAAGCGGACCACAAATACTGTATTTTTTCCGGATATCCGCTCCGTGTCCAGCCCTAATTTCAAGTTTGTTAAACCGTGCAATTGGCCATCATATACCTTTATACCAACAGATCCGAGCAAGATGTGTAACACCCCCGATCATTGATTGACCGGGAGCGTCACTGATTCATACTTAGACGTCCGACCTGAGGTTCTCGGAATGCATCCAAAAACCCTAGATCAAACTTCTAAATACGAATCCCTATCGGATACAACTAAAGGCTTGCCAACCCGAGCTATACCAAATAGCTAGTTCGTTCGGACTGAGACTAGTATCACATGAAACCCAAGTTTACAAAAAGACACTTTTATACATAACTATACATAGGATTTTAAACGTGATACAAAACATATATGTTACATGTTTGGCCTTGAGCCTAGTACTCAAAACGTTAATGTACATATTAAACGTTAGTTATTTACAAAAAGGCAAAAAATTACCACTGGGGTCCTATCATTCCTTCTACACCCACTTGGACTACTCGTTAGTGGTTACCTGCAAAACAAGTAGAGTCATAAGCAACTAATTTGCTTAGTGGTCAAGGTTCCCCTAAACATACATATAATCACCCAATCAAACCCAAAATAACAATCACACGCAAGCATGCATAACATGAGTAGTGAAAGTATTTTATGCATCAACTTTAAATTTTAATAGGGCTTTGCGCGTTGACTACTTCCTATCACGTCACACCAGAAGACATCACTCAACCCTTAGCCACAAAGGCTAAACGACTGATGATACTTCAACATTCCAATGGCCTTATATAAATAAGGAATTCGCACCGGAAATCTGCATCGTCATGCAGTACACGGTCCAAGGCTGCAATCCCATCTCTCTGTGTCTTCGTGTACTTAGACCAATACTCATTAGTACTAGCTAAGCCACGGCTTTTAGGGAAGTGTCATACCGCATTCATCATAATTTTATAAGGTTTACAAGACACTTAAGTTCAAGTAAACTTATATCATATAGCATAATTTCAGACTTAGGTATATTATACCATTTTTTAGTCTTAAACAAAAATCACCTTTTTAACTTTAAACGTATTACACAAGTTAGGACTTTGAAGCAAAACCTAACAAGTGAAATAATTCCAATATACAATAACCTTAATATATTATCAAGTAAAACACAATACGCATCACCAAGACTCACCTTAACTTGGTGAAGGATCCTGGTTATGGTCACAAATTCTACCCACGTTTGTTTAACTCGGGCTGGGAATTCTGTGGAAAATAAGCAGGCTAGTTATCATGATAGAATTATATATTTTCAAAGGTAAATTAGCTCAGAATGGATAACGATCTTACATAAACCGAAATAGAATTTTCCACAGATTTTTGTTGCATTTTCCAAAACCTAACCGAACTGAATCCACGATTTTGGGATGGTTCCAGCCATTTATCACAAAACTAAGGTCAGATTCAAGTTTAGAATGAAAAATCGAGTTGGACAAGAAGGGTTTTGGATTCAGAGACCTTACCCTATTTTTTCCCAAAACTTGCTTGATCGTGGTTCACAACGGTCTGTCTATATGGTTCGTACGGACTGTCTGCTCGGGTCACGACTGACTGATCAGACTGTTGGCTGTAGGATTTTTATTGGTTTTGATTTCGTGTGTCTGGTAATACCAGGTCAGAGATGGGTGTATATATAGACTGAGAAAAATCAGACCAAGCAGGTGAACCAACTGCCAGTTTTGGTTCCACTGATCACTGCCACGGTCGTGACACCTGACAGTGATAAGGCTCTGACCAGGCATGTGGCCAACACACCCAGAGGCAAAGATGAAGACAATGCAAGGCAAGGGGGTCAAGTCATCAAGCTCAATGCACCAACTTTTGTTGGGAATGTCAATCCATATGCTTATCTTGATTGGGAGAGGCATTGGAGTGCATCTTTGAGTACTACAACTACTCAGACCAGAGGAAGGTGACCCTAGCTGCTGTTCAACTCACTGAAAATGCCTTAGCTTGGTGGGACAGAGATGTGTCCGAGAGAAGAAGGCATAGACATGTGCAAATCAGTACATGGGATGACATGAGATTCAATCTAAGGAATGTGTATGTTCCTGCCTACTACTACGGAGACTTGCAAAAGAAGTTCCGCAAGTTCACTCAAGGGAACAAATCTGTCGAAGAGTACTTTGAAGAATTCGAGTCACTTAAGAATATATTAGAAGTAGAAGATTTTGAGGAGACATTGATGGCACAATTCCTAGATGGTCTACACGATAGAGTTGCTAGAAAGGTGGAGAGACAAACCTACCATGACTTAGAAGAGTTGCTACACCTAACTATTTAGGCAGAGCAACACATCAAGAGGAAGATTGTTTCCACTAACTGCAACAAGGCTCCTTGGACACTACAGTCTCAGAAAGCTTTAGACAAGGGAAAGTCTATTAAAGTAGACACACCAAGTTCAAAAAGGCCACATATGGGCCATCAAAGGGAAACAAACCAAAGCAAGGTAAGTTTCCAACTCAAAGAGCTCGTGACATTACATGTTTTAAATGTTAGGGAAAAGAGCATTATGCAAGGGAGTGTCCAAATCAAAGGGTAATGATCCTCAAGTCCAATGGAGAATATGAGTCTCAAGATGAGGCAGAAGAAGAGAAATATGATTCAGAAGAAGACATAGTATACTATCCAGATACGGGAGAACTACTAGTTACAAGGAGAGTTATTAGTGCACTATTTGATCCAGAAACGATCCAAGGAGAAAACATATTCCACTCATGGTGCACGATCAACTCTAAGGTATGTAGTTTGATTATAGATAGTGGATCTTGCACTAATGTGGGCAACAAGTATTTGATTGATAAGTTAGGTCTTCAAAAGACAAAGCATCCTCGACCATACATGCTGAAATGGCTCAACGATGAAACTAAGCTCAAGATTGCTGAACAAGTCACCATACCATTTAGCATAGGCAAGTATGCAGATCAAGTCATGTGTGACGTCGTCCCTATGGAAGCTGGTCATCTATTACTAGGGAGGCCATGGCAGTTTGATGAGGAGACAATGCATAGTGGCGAAACCAAACTATTACACCTTCACTCACAACAGCCGCAAGCATAATCTAGCACCTATTACTCCACAAGAAGTGCATGAAATGCAAAAATCCATGGCGAAAGGATTTGAGTTAAGTAAAACTAACTTATATGTAATACCTACTACTGTTTTAAAATCAATTGACTTACAAGAAAATGTGCTACTAATGATCTTCAAGGAAGGTTTGTTTTCAGGTCAAAAAGACATTAAGCTACCTTCTGAGATACTTGAGTTACTAGAGAAGTTTAAGGATGTGTTTCCATAGGAGATACCACCAGGGCTGCCACCAATTAGAGGAATTGAGCATCAGATTGATCTAGTCCCTAGTGCACCATTGCCTAATAGATCAGCCTATAGAGTCAATCCAGAGGAAGCAAAAAAAATAGAGAAACAAGTTCAAGAACTCATGTCAAAAGGCTATATATGAGAGAGCTTAAACCAATGTAATGTTCATGTCCTTCTAGTGCGTAAGAAAGATGGATCATGGAGAATGTGTGTAGATTGTCGAGCCATCAACAACATCACCATCAAGTATAGGCATCCCATTCCCAGACTTGACGACATGCTAGATGAGTTCAATGGAGCAACAATCTTCTCTAAGATCGACTTGGGAAGTGGTTATCATCATGTCAGAATGAAGGAAGGATTTGAATGGAAAACAGAGTTTAAGACTAAGAGAGGGTTGTACGAGTGGCTAGTCATGCCATCTGGACTCACTAACACACCTAGTACATATATGAGGCTTATGAACCACGTTCTAAAAGCTTGCATTTGTAAGTTCATAGTGGTATACTTTGATGATATCCTTATCTATAGTACTTGCCTTACTGATCATTTGAAACATTTAGGACAAGTACTTGAGACGCTTCAGCGAGAACACATATATGTTAATCTGGAGAAATGCACATTCTGCACTGATCAAGTTTTGTTTTTAGGATTTGTTGTAAGTTCTTAGAGATTAAAGGTATATGAAGAGAAGATAAAAGCTATACAAGATTGGCTCACCCCATCAACCATTGGACATCTGAGGAGTTTCCATGGTCTGGCCAGCTTTTATAGGAGATTTGTGAAGGATTTCAGTACTATATTTCCACCACTAACCTCGGTGATAAAAGAAGAACGTTGCATTCAAATGGGAACAAGCACAGGAGGATGCATTCAACAAGCTCAAAGACAGCTTAACAAATGCACCTGTTTTGGTACTCCCTAACTTTGAACAGACCTTTGAGATTGAATGTAATGCTTCTGGTACAGGTATAAGGGCTGTTTTAACTCAAGGTGGAAAACCAGTAGCCTATTTCAGTGAGAAACTCAATGGAGCCTCACTAAACTACCCTACATATGACAAGGAACTCTATGCGTTGGTAAGGTCTCTAGAAACTTGGCAACATTATTTATTGTCAAAAGAGTTTGTTATTCATACAGATCATAAGACGCTCAGGCACCTAAGAGGTCAGACCACACTTAAGAAGAGGCATGCAAAGTGGCTTGAGTTCGTTGAGACTTTTCTGTATGTAATTAAGTACAATAAGGGTAAGGAGAACGTTGTAGCTGATGCCTTGTCAAGGAGATACACCATAATCAACACCATGGAGGCAAAGATAATGGGGTTTGAGCATATCAAGGAGATGTATGATGCTGACCCAGATTTTAACGAAGCTTTTAAGGAGACTAGCAAAGTCGCGTTTGGATCATTTTACCAACATGATGGGTTCTTATTCAAGGACAAACGATTTTGCATTTCACAAGGATCCATAATAGAGCTGCTGATCTGAGAAGCACATGGAGGAGGACTCATGGGACATTTTGGCAGAGACAAGACCTTGAGTGTGCTCATGGAACACTTCTACTAGCCGCATATGAAGAGAGATGTTGAACGGTTTTGTGCCAAGTGCATTACGTGTCTAAGGGAAATCCAGGTCACATTCCTATGGTTTATACATACCTTTACCTATTCCTAACCTACCATGGGTAGATATTTCTATGGGTTTTGTTTTAGGACTTCCCAAGATCACCCACAAGGATTCCATCTTTGTAGTTGTAGACAGGTTCTCTAAAATGGCACACTTCATTCCGTGCAACAAGACTTATGACGCAATTCAAACTGTTGATCTCTTCTTCAAAGAAGTAGTGCGCTTACATGGAGTGCCCAAACCCATCGTTTCAAATCGTGAGACAAAGTTCCTAAGCCATTTCTGAAAAACTCTATGGAAGAAGTTGGGAACTAAGCTTCTCTTCTCAACTACTTGTCACCCTCATACTGATGGCCAAACAGAGGTAGTAAACTGTACACTCTCAGCCCTATTGAGAGCCACGGTTGGTAAGAAATTAAAGAACTGATTTTCCTGTTTGCCCTACATTGAGTTCGCATACAATCATTTTAAGTATTCTGCTACTAAACTCTCTCCTTTTGAAGTTGTTTACGGGTTTAATCAAATGACCCCACTAGATCTTTCACCACAGCCACAAGCCGTTTATTCTAGTGCTGAAGGTGAAACAAGAGCACATTTTGTGAAGAAACTTCACCAAAAGGTCAAAGACAACCTAGAGAAGAAGACCGAGAAGTACAAGGAACAAGCTGATAGAGGCCGTAAGGAGATTACGTTTGAACCAAGAGATTAGGTCTGGTTAAACATGAGACATGAGAGATTTCCTAACCAAAGGAAGTCCAAGATCTCACATAGAGGAGATGGCCCATTTCGGATGATATACAAAGTCAACAACAACGCCTACAAGCTTTAACTTCCAGGTGAGTTGAACATTTCTCCCACTTTTAATGTTATTGATTTAGCTCCTTTTCATGCAGATGAAACTATTCTGAGATCAGAACCTTCTCAAGGGGGAGAGAATGATGAGGACATCGATGCTAGTTCACCCGGATCCGAGGAGAATGCCATCACCATACCACATATGAGGCAAACACCAAGGACGACGTCAGGAACCAAGAACTTAAGAGAAGAGTTCAACAAATCAGTGGAGGATTTAATCACACTCATGGAGCATGAGGAACTCAAACACAAGCTGCTCAAGAAGGAGATTTCCTGAGAGATACCAATCGGACCACAAGATGATCCAATCTCTTTGAAGATTCAAAACGTGGAGACAACTCAAGAAACCAACTCTACTAAACTTGGGAGACATTCTGGAGCTGGGCTCATCAAAGGAACGCAAGAGAATGCTTACTTGCAGCTGACGACTCAACCAACATCATTATTGCCAGTTTTACAAGAAAACAAGGACGCAGCCTTGTTTATCATTTCAAGACATGTCTAAACTCCTTAGAGTGTTCTAGAAGAGTGAAAAATAGTCCAACGCTTTTTTTTTCCAAGGTATACGTTTGAATTCTTTTGAATAATAACAAGTTTTCTTTTTCTGTTTTGCAGGATTTTTCCTTTTTTTTTTAGTTAATTTTCTGTGTAAAACTAGGTGAGTTATTTTCTTTCCTTATTTTTAATTTTCGGCCAAAGAGAAGCCCTAACTGTCGAGCTATTTATAAAGCTCCTTCTCAGCTTGTATCAAACACGTTTTTTATTAATAAAATACATAGTTTTCTCTAAAAGAAAACACATCAGCCGCTCATGTCGTTTTCGTGTGTGAATCCTTAGAAGTCTGAGTGATTTAGACTTATCACAGAGTTTTCAGCTTCTATGTAGCGTTTCTCATTCTCCAGCAACCCTAAACCATCGTTCATCCACTTGAATCTTCAAAGAGAGCCGTACGACCAGTTGGAGATTCACCACCTTCCATCTCTTGTGCGACTGATTCATATTGGTCCTACATCATTTAGGGAAGTTTGGACTTTGAGAACAATAAATGACTATCTGACCACTACAGTCTCCATGGTGATGCTTGTTCATGTTTATTGTTATAACTTTCCAATTACTAAAAGGACAAAATGCTTAACCTTTTGTTTTATCATGCAAGACAATGTTTGTTTCTAGATTTCAACTAAGGGTATGAAATCGTATGGAGGTGGAACACATGGTAGCAGTGTGTTATATATATATGGGAGGATATGCATACATATACATTACAAGACTAAAACTCTACAAGTGTTATGGTATGGAATAGAGTCTTCCAGTTTCAAACAATCCTTGTGGCTGCACAGGAAGATAGAAGCCCGCCCTGGCTTCCAATTCTAACAAATTGGCGATTTCGAAAGCAACAAGGTAAGCTACGTCGATGAAAAACAAAACTATTCCAACACTCTTTGATAATAAGTTATGAAAAATGTATTACATGTATTTTATGTAATGGTTTTTAAAATATTTTTAACTAACAAACAACAAATATTTAAAACAACCATCGTTCGGTCACAAACTATTTACTCAACTACGGCAAAAAATTAACAAAATAAAAATAAAAAAGTAATGTGAAAGAGAAATATTAGGGTTGGCTGGTTAAATTTAGTTGCTTATGGGAATTGGGAAGGTATTGGTCATGAGGATAGTCATGACTCAAGATTGGTTTCCGTCGTGTACATGTTTGTTCTCCAAGTACAAAACAAATGTAATACCAATGCTTTCATATGAGACAACATAGATCGATATTTAGTACTATGTAATTGGTAGTCGTTTTGGTTATATTTCAATTACTTTTATGTTATATCGTCTTCTTTTATGGTGGGATGAAATTCATTCGATAATAGTAAATGAATTTGTACATGTTATTGATATAAATCACATCGTCTATATTTGCGCGTAGAGGATGTTCATAAAATTTCACGCCATGTTAACGAACATGTTATTGATATCTCATTTTACCAAAAACAAACATGATATCTCATTTTACCAAAAACAAATAAAATAAACAAAGGAATTTAGACAAGAATAATCTAATTTCAAATCAACCAAACTATTATACAAATAACAAATAGATGTTTGAGTTAAATATATCTATCTCGTGTATTTTATTCCTACTACATATCGAAAAAAGAAACACTACGGCATGCTAATATTATGTTGTATCATTTAAATATGGGAAAATTACTAAAATTATTTAAATTCATGGTTTTATTACTAGAATATCAAGTCTATCTTTTTAATTATTGGAATATATTTTATAACCGTATTACCCTTTTAAATTTTTGTTAGGAGAAATAATTATAAAATTGTCAATATTTTTTCCACGTTAGCGCAAAACTGTCAATAATAACGAAACTGTCACCGCAATTTCGCTGTAAATGGAAAATCTGCCGTGAAAATCTGTTACGATAATGATGATAGACTTATTATTTCTCTACAGACTTATTTGAAATGACAGACCTTTTAGCAGACTTATTTGAATGACAGACTTGTTTTGGTAAGTCTTCTGAATGAGACAACAAATTTACCTTTTTGGAGACTTATTTGAATGACAGACTTATTTCGATAAGTCTTCCGAATGAGGCATCAGATTTACCTTTTAATCTGCAGACTTATTTCGTGTGACAGACTTATTGTGATGACACCATAAATTTAATTATTTTTTGATAGACTTAGTTTTGTGTGACAAATTTATCTTACATACTTATTTTTTTATGGCAGACTAATGTATGTATTTGGTAGCAGAATTATATTTTGTCGTGTCAATGATGACAGACTTATTTATTAGTTTGCCGTCAAAACAGACTTATTTCCTCTGAAAAATTAATTACTACACTAGCAATAACGTGGTATCAGATTTTTGATATGAAGACTTTTGATACTATATTATAACTGGTTTAAAATGACATATTTTTTTGTTTACGTGACATATTTGTTGATGCTAATGTGATACTTACATCAGACTTATCTCTAGAATATCTTTTTAATTGCACATATTTTTTACATGGCAGAATTTTGACCCTTTGTTGTGACACATTCAACCTAGGATTTAACTTTAAACTCGTAACTCTGCCACGAAAATCACATCGAAATTCATTAGAATATGTTAGTGTCATTTTGATAGTATGGTGATGGAGTAGAAGTTGTTGTCATGATGTAATTAATGTTCATTTGGTCTGGTAGGCTATAGTGACCAGAAGGCTTTAATTAAAAGTTCATTCTTTTGATTGTCAAAAACGTGTACAGTTTCAGTTTCAAATTTGGCAAAACTTAAACCAAGTTCAAAAGTCATAACCTTTTATCATCATAATTCAATATTTTCACTCTAGAAAAGAAATTCAAAAAGTGTAGAAGTCATCTCCCTTTTTCCATAAAATATTAAAGTAGAAATGATTTTTCCATAAAATATAAATGGGAAAATTTCTGAAAAATACCCGAACTTAATTTAATTTGCTTAAAAATATACGAACTATTTTGGTTTCCCGAATAATACACCAGTTATTTAATTTTGTCTTTTATATACTCAAACTTTCAAAATTCGTTGATTTTACAATTTCGACATTAACGACGTTAATAAAAATTTATAACCGGATTAACACCGTTAATGTCGAAGTTGTAAAATCAACGAATTTTGAAAGTTGGAGTATATAAAAGACAATGTTAAATAGTTGGTGTATTATTCGGGAAGCCAAAATAGTTCGTGTATTTTTTAAGCAAATTAAATTAACTTCGGGTATTTTTCAGGAATTTGCCATATAACAATAATCAATTTTATTACAATGATAGTACCCAAATCGAACCTAGATTGGGTTTTTCCAGAAATAGAAA
This sequence comes from Pseudoturritis turrita, assembly GCA_900406555.1. Classification (NCBI taxonomy): domain Eukaryota; kingdom Viridiplantae; phylum Streptophyta; class Magnoliopsida; order Brassicales; family Brassicaceae; genus Pseudoturritis; species Pseudoturritis turrita. The sequence goes on from OVBL01000824.1 coordinate 144,838, forward strand.
AGATTTTTTGAATTCTCTTGAATTTGATAAATATGATCTAATAACCCTATAAAACACAAAATCGAACCATACATCAACTCCCATAAAGACGATATCAAAATCAAAGCCGGAAAAAATCCAACGTAAAAAACTTCAAATTGATTTCTCGTGTTTTAACACACAGTATCTCATCTTCTCTGATTGTCCTCACACGCTTTCACTGGTTATTTTTGTCTCGTTTCATACCATAAAAATCATGTTAAAGAGGGTACTACAATCGATTCAGGGTGAAGGTGAGAAGAAGATGAGAAAAATATTTTTACGTTCGTTCTCTCCAAACAATCCCAAATCGATTTGGAGAAAATAAGTGAGGACAAAAGAGGGTTTTCATATTAGTAATTTGAAAATTTGAGTATGTAAAAATAATGTGTAATATTTCGTGTATTATTCGGGTAGCCAAAATAGTTAGTGTATTTTTTAGCAAACCCAATTTAGTTGAGTATTTTTTAGAATTTTTTCCCGTTAAAAAATTTAACACCGTTTACCATATTCTGTTAACGGGTTAACGCCATTAGAATCGAGGTTGTAAAATCAACGAATTTTGAAAGTTGGAGTATATAAAAGACAAAGTTAAATAGTTGGTGTATTATTCGGGAAGCCAAAATAGTTCGTGTATTTTTTAAGCAAATTAAATTAAGTTCGGGTATTTTTCAGGAATTTTTCCAAATATAAATCATTCAAGTAAGACTCATTTTAGGATGTTATTATTTATATATTAACTGAGAAGACAGAGAGAGAAAATAAGTACAAAAAGTAATATGTGACGATAAAAGAAGAATTTAAGGGACACATCAATTAAATGAACTAATCAAAATATTTTAGTTAGTTATATATGCCATGGTGGAAATCTCTACATATTCTCATTTTTTAACATAAGCTCATAATACATGTCTTACAAATTTAAGTCTAACTAAAACATATCATTTTAATATTTTAAAATGATATAACATAATCTTTTAACGATGAATCATTTTAACTGATGTCAATTTATATTTACTTTATAAAAATTGTAATAATGCATTTAGATACCATATGAATATAATTGTATTCCCATTATATTTGACAATATGATTGATCCTACCATTAATTTCCTTAATATCACTTAAATGTATCACCATTGCTTTAATTAACGTTGAGTTTTTGTTATAACCGTACAACTTTACAAATACAACATTTTATAATTTTTACAGGAAAACACGATACATTTATCGATAAAAATATATATATTTGATAACTTCTCTTATAAGAAGATACAATAATTATTGTTCTGTTTGCTATCAATCAAACTGTTGGAGCTTATAAAACTATCAACCATATATACAAATTGTTAATATTGGCGAAATCCAAACAGTTCATATAAAAAGAATTGAAAAAAATAAAAATCATGCTTGAATTTAGAAAAATCATCAGTTTTAATATTTTTATTATTTGTTTTATTTTTTATTTTAAAAGATTTTTACATACTAACACGTTATTTTTTTAGTTTTGGTGAACTTCTAAATTTGTACGCATTATCTTATTGGTCAAACCACTATTTGATCTTTTGATAAAGAAGTTTGAGAGAATCCATGATTTTAAACGTATTCGATTTATAAAAAAAATGCTTACATCCAAGCCAAGTGTCATGCAAATTAAACTTTGCAAAGTAAAATATATAACTATATGAGAAATGTACCATATAATATTATTATTTCTAATTTAAGAAATTTTAAGAAATGCCACTAAAGGGATGCCACTTTTAAAAAATGCCATCATTTGAAAAAGTTTACAAGCGTGCCACTTTTTTTATATTATATTTTCGAAATGTCCTTGACTGAATTTACCCTAATTTTCTAGTTCATGATCTTGCCGTCGACGACACTCATCTATTCTGAAATCGACGATCTCAGTGTCAGAATCCAGCACCAGGTTTCTGCTCGCGTTCCGGCGGTGACGATGTCGTCGTCTCGTAAACCCTCGACGGTGACAGTGGTGATGATTTCGATAAGAGAGGCGGAGTTGAAAAACATCAGAGCGAAGACGACGGAGGAGCTTAATGAGGAAGTTATTGAGGGAGAGATCGGCTCGATCTGTTGTCTGAGGATTTATCTTTCTTGTCTGATCTTGTTCGTATTGCGTAGTCTGTAAACTGTTTGATTCTCGCCATTGTCAGTTTTTATTTTTCATCTGTGTGATTAATTTCGGAGTTTTAGGGTTTTGTAGTCTGATTCTCCGTTTCTGTGTTGGTTTGCATTGTTTCTGCTCCAATTTTGGTTGAAATTTCTCGATTTCTTTTGTTTCAGGTAATTTTCTCGGCGATAACGAGATAATGGATTTGGCATCCCGTTATAAGGTGAGATTTTATTTGGTTGTGATGTACCTTTTCGAGTTTAATTCAGCTGTCGATTAAATTCTGGTGCTTCTTCTTTTTCTGGGTTTTCTAATTGCTGTGATTTTGAGAGAAGTCTGTTTTGCATTTGGTTTGGTGTAAATTTTGATATGATTTTTGGTAGTTTCTCAATAGTGGAGAGAGTGACTACTAGTGTACTACTTAACATGAAAGTGGCAGAGAAATTCTTACCATTTTGTAATTTTTGACATGTTGTTATGCTATTTGAACAGCAGCATTACCAGATTTTCCGGTGTTTATGCTTGTTCTTAACTTTCTTTGAGAACTTATAGGGCGTTGTTGGGCTAGTTTTCGGCGATAATCCATCTTCAAATGAAGACAGGTACATTTTCTTCTCTTTTGGTTACTACGAGTTTGGAGATATAGCAAGTTTTTTTTTATCAAACGTGGAAACCATATCTATCATGGTCTGTAAGTATCATGAAATTATTTAAACGAGGATTGGATTTCTATTTGGTGTATTTTTGTAGTTACATTCAACGCTTACTGGATCGTATAAGCAATGTGATGCCACTAAAGGTATGTTTCTGTGTTTCGATGATGAATTCTAATGTTTAGACATTTTCTTTAGCCTCAAGGCTTAGTTAGATTTTCATCAACTTGTGCAGGTGTATCTTTATTACATTTACCATTTGAGCAGCTTTGTTGATCTGAAGCAAATATGAAGCAATGTGGGCTCAAAAGCTGTTTATTTGACACCTCAAGAGTAACTAGTTCTTCTTAACGTTTGTGCATAGTGTGGACTTGAGTTCATTTCTTAAGCTGTAAAAAGATTATGCCATACTTTAGTTGCTTTTATTCAAAATTTCTTACTAAACTTTGTTGAAATGCATCTCTAGCTAACTATGTTTTAGGTTTTTGTGTAGTTAGTTGTCTTTCTGTTTGCTTTTAAGCATATAATTCGTCTATAAGTTATCACAATCAGATATATAACCATATATACTTTTGTACCTAATACCTTTTAAACACCTTATAAAACCTTTTAAATACTTTATAAAACCTTTTAAATACCTTATAAAAAAAATTAAATATCTTATAAAACCTTTTAAACACCTTATAAAACCTTTTAAATACCTTATAAAACTTTTTAAACACCTTATAAAAATTACATAACGTTATAAATATAAATCTATAAATCAGTTTATAACCTTATAAAACCTTTTAAATACCTTATAAAACCTTTTAAACACCTTATAAAAATTACATAACCTTATAAATATAGTTTTATAAATCAGTTTATAACATTTTAACATCATACGTTATAAAACAATGATGTTAATTTTATAAATCGGTTTTATAGAACCTTTTAAACACCTTACAAACTTACAAAATCTTTTAAGTTCCTTACAAAACCTTATAAAAACAATTTTATAAAATCAGTTTATAAAACCTTTTAACTAGCTTATAAAACTGTATTTATAACGTATAAATCAACTTATAAAACTTTTTAAAATGTAATAATAGTTGATAACGTATAAATTTTTAGTGACAGATCGGAGCTTCAAGTAAATTTTATAATTTACTTGAACCTCCAATATGTTACTAAAAATTAGCTGAACTACAGCGAAATTTTGGAACATTAGAATATTTATGTTTACTAATAACAATGAGGTTACTTTATTAATTAGCTTATAGAACCTTTTAAACACCGTATATAAAAAAACTCTAGCAAAAAACACCTTATAAAATTGACATGTCAAGTAGATGCAACATGGACGAATTCCGTAGACCATTTTCAATATTACCTGTGAACATGTTGTTCTACTACACACACAAAAAATAGAACATCATTCTACTACACACACATACACTCATCTTCACTTCTTCACTTCCTCGTACTCTGCCTCTGGAGATTGATCACTGCCTCCCACTAGATCAAATTCTCCCAAGAGCTTATTGTCTTATGCCATTTCACGTTCACCTTGAAGCACCCTGATTCCAACTTTTGTCTTATTATCGGCTGCAGTTGATAATAAGACAAAAGTTGGAATCATTAATGTCACGAGAGAACCAACATTTAGTAAGAACTTGACCAAAACAATGGAAAGCTTTAGATTATGACGGGATCATTAATGGCATATATCAGACATGAAAAAATCTAAAGTCAAATTAGTTTGATTCCCAATTCGACAATGGTCAGTGATTTATGCATCACCAACTACAAAATTCGCAAATAAAACCCCATAAACAACAAAAAATACCTCAATTTTCCGATCAAATTGCAGATTCCGATGAAACCCAGAGACTCAAACCTAATGACGGATCGATCTAAGAAATCCAAATTTCGCAGTTGATCAAAAGGCCAAGTCCACGATTTGAAAAGCTAATTACGACCCAAATCGATCGAAACTGGTCTCAATTGACTCAAGGAAACGAGATCTGAACCAAAATCAGGAGCGATCTGATTGAAATTTACCTGCTGGTTGTTGCAAGCGAGGCATTACGAACGAACTCGCATTCGAGAGCACGACGTTCCTCGAGAGTAAGTCATTCGTAGTATTGAGCAAGACGAGTCTGGTTTGTTTTCTCTAGGACAATATTGACTTTTTGTTATTAAAAAGTGACATAAATGAAAATGACCAGCTGAAAAAGACACGCTTGTAAAAATCATATTTAAAAATGACATTTTTGGAATTGTCCCTTCTAATTTTTCCAATATATTAATTTTTTATGAAAATTGGTAAAATATGTGATTCTGAGTAATTTCCCTTTAAATATTTTAACAACACAACCCAAGCGTAGAGCAGGATAAAACCTAGTCAAAGATATTGATGAACACATTTATGGTAATTTGTTACATATTATTACACTTATGCAACAATGTACAATCTACTTCAATATTAATTGTGTCTGGTCTTTGCTCAACTCCCGTAGAACCGTAAAGAAACTGGGAGTAATTAAATTACTCAAAGGCCAGCCTTTGATTGCCAACAAGTGAAGCATATGACCCCTTCTGTGCCAGCAAGTCCGAATGGGTTCCAAGCTCTATGATCTTCCCATCAGAGCATACAGCGATCTGATGTGCGCTCTGGACTGTGCTCAATCTATGAGCAATGACTAGCGTTGTCCTGTCTTTCATCAGTCGGTTCAACGCACTCTGGACCAAGCGCTCACTCACTGCATCAAGCGCACTCGTGGCCTGCAACAAGAAAGCAAGTGAGAATAAGCAGGGTACTCTCGTATTATCTTAAAGCTATTACTGCTTTTAGTACTGCTCTTCTGTCCAGTTGAGACTAGCAGGTTGTCTAAACCATACAACCAGATTAGAGTTTAAGAGAATTCACTCTTTCTGCGTTCTAGAATTGCAGTAGAAATGGTTCAGAACGTAGCTCGGAACTGTTTGTGCTCTTGCTGAATGTCTCTCTCTGGTTATATATGTTCCCTATCTCCCGTCGAATAAGCTAGTACTAAGGTATGGGTTCGTTCTAGCAAAGCATGTTCTTGAACAGTCCATAGAAGACGAGATTATCAAACAAAGAGTCTCTCACCTCATCAAGAATCAAGATTGGGGCGTTCTTCAGCAGAGATCGGGCTATGGCAACTCTCTGAAACGTTGATAACATCAAACCAACAGTAAATTCTATAAAGAACCAAATGAAGTAGCACTTTTTGTGTTTCTATACCTGTCTCTGTCCCCCACTAAGCAAGCCTCCTCGTTCACCAACCAATGTATCATAGCCCTATTAAACAAATACTCGTATTGGTCAGAGGAAGTTAAGTGCATTTACAAGGAAGAACAGGTGAGTTGCACAAAACCTGAGGAAGTGAGATTATGAAATCATGAGCGTTGGCAGCTTTGGCTGCTTTAATGATGTCGTCCTTGGACACATGATCATTGGGGAGACCATATGCAATATTCTCGGCCACCGAGAGAGAAAAGAGGACAGGTTCCTGAGTCAACACAGAAATCAAACTTTTGAAGGAGAGAAGAATAACAATCCTACCATGCCTGAACCACAGATGTTACGTATACAAACCTGATTCACAATTGAGACAACCTTAGCCCATTCACTCTTATCAAACATCCTCACATCCTCTCCAGCCACAGTAATACGTCCTTGTGTTGGCTGCGAGAAATAGAAATTCAACCTATCAGCATGATGTAAAGCTGCTTCAAACTTGGTCTTAACCGATATTACACTTCTTCAAATGCAAAGACGAGAGAAGATTAACCTCATAGAAGCGTGCCAATAACTGTACAATTGTACTTTTTCCCGCACCACTAGAGCCAACAAGAGCAGTTACGGTACCAGATTTCAATGTCAAACTGAGCCCATCGAGAATTTTCACGTTGGGTCGTAGAGGATAAGAAAAATGCACATCTACACTAGACAATACAGAATATGGACAACCCCAAATTAGAAAGAGGTAAAATATGCAGTTAACCTTGGGAAGTTTAGGGAAATTGGGGCCTCTTGGAGTAAGATAAGATGAGGAGAGGTTTTCTTGGTCTGATTTTACCTTCAAGGCAGACATCTCCGGCCCATGTCAGTGTACGTAGATTGTTGGTTGATTTCAGATCTGACATGTAGTAATTATCGAGGTGACGGATATTCACATTAGAGCCAGAAGACAAAAACAATCTAAGGTTTTCATCTTGGACTTTCTTTCTATGTATATCTCTTTCTAAACCGTAGGCAAGAGCCTCATCTATGTCCACTGCGTTTAAAATGGAATTGATCCTGTCGATAGCAGCAAAAGTTCCACGTAGATCTCCAAACGTGTTTACAAGTCCTTGGACCTGGTAAAAAGAATCACAGATTATGGTAAACCAAATTACATGTACGGGATGTGGGTAATAGTAGATGCTGTGTGGATAGAGGTACTAACGGCAAATGTTAGAGTAAATGTGTAGCCAATGAACGAAACAACCGTTCCAACAGCCAGCTCACCCTGCGTGCAATAAAACTTTAAGAATAAGAACCAAGAAAAATAAAGCGCAAAGGAGCAAAAGTGTAACAACATCAGAAACTACACAAAAGAGAGATAAGACAAATTTGATTCTTTAGTTTTTATGAATTCAATTTCAGAGTGTAGTAACTTTATTATAGCTTGAAACATCGACAGTCATTAATTCCAGAAAATATGAATGAAGAGTAACACGATCTTCTGTAAGATAAATTCTTCATCAATCCGGAAGAAGCTTAACTTAAACTTCAATGATCATAATGGCAATCAAAAAGTCTTACAGGCACGCATATCTTACCGTCTTCACCTTGTTTCCCCCAAGACAGTAAAGAGCCAACAGAGAAATATAAACAGCAACCCTTGTTATAGATTCATTTATAGATTTGAAAGTACCGAGCTTTAAGCCGCTACGCTGGTAAGCAAGAATCTGTTCATCAAACAGAAGGTTAGAATAATAGATCATGGAACAGTTAGAACAGAAACAACTACTGTCTAGAAGAAATGACTTTCTGCTAGTAAGAGGTCTGCTATATGACCTGGCTACCGAAGAGAGACATCTGACGTTTTTCACCACTGAATGATCTTACCTACAAAAAGAGAGAAATTATCTAAGTTTTCAAAGGAAAATCAAAGTTTCCTTAGTTAAGTGAATCTGCCCTAAAACATACAAATACAATGAAGTCACTTTACATACAGTTCGGATTGCAGAAAACGTTTCTGATACACAATCAGACATTGTCGCTTGAGCTAATCCATGTGCTTTATAAACAGGAACAGTTGATCTCTTGTACACAGCTTTTGAGATTTGATCAAGTGAGCAGATTTAAACGATAGCAAAGATGACCAAAATAATTACCACCAAAAAAAAGTTAAAAGAGAGAAAAAATTGAAATAGAGAATTTACCAACTAAAATTGACACAGCGAGCATCAATAGACCAAGCACAGGTGCAAGTTGAGGAGATAGAGTAAACAAAATGCAGATTGTTCCAAAAACCTAGAAAACGGATAATGCATGAGCTATAAGAACTGGGCATTCTTGAGATGCAACAACGTACTCTGTCATTTGTAGAACTCCAAAAATTTCAACAGACACAACACCAGTTAAAGGTAAGTCTGCATTCATTATGCAAAATGGAAGTACAAACACTTTACAACACATAGCTCACATTTGCAAAGTAAAGAATGGCTTGCCTCAGAAAATGCCCTAAATCCACGATCTCGTGAGATATTATCGTTCACGATGCTATTCAGAGCACCAAGATCAGAGGTGAGCAGCCCCGTCAGCTCTCCTACCTACAACAAATTACATCAATATCAACATAATGACTAGAAGGTTTGTGCCAAAGAATCCCAAACCTTAACCAACCAAAGGAAAAAGAACAAAGAAATACACAGACCTTATATTTGTCGAAAAACTCTGCCTGCAAATATATTAAAAGACCAACAAAAAAAAAAACCATTAAAGATATTCCAATGGTAAACCACAACAGCCAACAGTAGCTTTAGCAAATTGAAATCATACAAGAACAAACCATTACCTTCTGGATTAAAACCCTTCTGAAAATCTGAGCTCTTAATGTTGCCATAACGTTTTCCCAGATAACAGTCATGTTGGTTACAAAAGCAATAGTAAAGATTGGTTCCAACGCATACAAAACAGCGATTTTGCTCAGCAGCCGCCAAAGAGGCTCCGGTCTCACCCCAATAAGCACTTCAAAGAATCTACCTACAACCAAGAAAACCCAGTAGCTCAAACCATAACACAAGCTTCACCCAGATAGAGAATCAATACATGAGTAACGAGAAACACAGACCCATATAGATTGAAGAAACGATTACCAGAAAAAACAGGCATAGAGAGAGTGCAAGTGCTGCAGCCAACGAGAGTCAATAAGCAAACACTGAGCCTGAGCTTGTGTTTGCTCAGCAAACTCCAAACAAGCCCCCATCTGATTAAATCCTTCGATTCGTCCTTCTCCGAATCAGATTCGGATCCTTCAATCTTTGGGTCTGGTTCGCCTACGATAGGCGGCGCTCCGGTGACGTATGCCCGAGCCAAGCCATCGGATTTAGCCTTCAACGAAGGCAGGAACGGCGATGTGGAGGCGCGTAAGTTGCGGAAGGAAAGAAAGGGCTTTAGTCCGCACGATCGAAGGACAGACGCTTGGCATCTTCTACGAACGGCGACGCGAGTGGTGCCGCCGTGGTGGAAGAGGAGAGTGGTTGCAGACGCCATGGATATCAGTCTAACGAAGCTTCACGACTGTATTAAAATATAAATGGCTAATTCTTTAAGAAAACGAAGGAAAAAAATCTTAATTTTCTTTTCCATACAATAATAAAAAAAGATATTTTATTTCCTTTTTTGTGATACAGATATTTTTGAACTTGGCCTTACAAAAAGCCACGTGGACTTCATAGCACTGTCTTCTCCTCCATTGTTGAATTCAGCCTCGACTATAAACTTTTTTTTTTTTTTTTTTTTTGCTTATTAAGAGACCGAGAATATATGTATACACTGCACATAATAAATAACACTTGCATTTCACAACAACTCTGTTGAATCATTTACACTCATTTTCTATACTACACAAACAGGAAAAGGATCCATTCTTAAAAAAAATGGTGAAATCCTCAAATGTACAAAATAAAGAACAAAAAATTGGAAAACAAAAATGTCGAATTTCAAATGCTATAACTCCATAGCGACACGTCAGCATCTCCCTCGCCGTCGTAATTATGATTCCATTGTACGGACGGCGGCGGTAAAAGCATCCCTTCGACCATATTAGCCAACAACTGCGGCATCCCGAACATGGTCTCGTCGTCTATATAAAACAAATCGCTCTGTTCCACCGTTACAACATCCTCCACCGTCGTCTCCGCTCTGTTCAGGCAATCATCCGTCGTGACATCACTCATCTCAGCCTGAAAAGCCACCGCAGCTTCAGCAGCAGCCTTCTGAATATCTTTAGCGCAGGTTGATTCCGGGATTCGGAGCCGCCAAGCCGAGTCAGCAAAATTGAGGCAAGCAGAGCGGCCACGGAGAGCTATGGCGGCGACGTCGTGAGCACGAGCTGCCATCTCGGCGGTTGGGAAAGTTCCGAGCCAGATCCTCGATTTCTTGTTTGGTTCTCTCACTTCACAAACCCACTTACCGGAGTTTCTCCGACGAACTCCTCTGTAAATTGGGTGACGAGTCTCACGAAACTTCTTACGACCCGCTGGTTTCTTCGGATAGCTCGTCGCCAACGTCGGACAATAATCGCTGCCTGCGGAAACCGGAGACTCGTAATCTGAGCCAAACATGTCAGCGAACGCCGAAAATGATGAGTCCATGGATCAAAAACTGGATAAAGATCTCTCTGTTTTGTTGGGTTTGGATAAAAGATTTATTTCTCTCTCTTTGCTTTCAGGTGGATTTTAAAGTTTGTGTAGTTAGAGAAAAGTGTGTGTGAGAGTTTGGTGTTTATACTGGAATTTTGGGGTAAAAAGGCGAACACGGAGTTTCTGTCTTTGGGAATGACAAGTGGACAGGACACAGCTAAGGGATCCCACGGTTTTGTAATGACACTCACTCATTGCATGACACATGTCAATTGACCCTTAAGGAGAAGCTTTGGCCTCTTCACTCATTATACCTTTATGAGTTTTTTTTAACTTCTATTGTGTGGCTGTGTTTATTTGGCGTAGGACAACCGCTTTTTTTAATATTAACTTCCATGAATAAACAAATTGTCATTATCACCCGTCTGTAAAATAATAGACATAAATATCACTGAAAAGATATTTTAAATGTTTTTTGTTTCTTATGTGAGTGTGGTTTTAAAGATATTTTTAAGAGACTTTCATATAAAATAGATTGTTGTCTGGAAAATAAGTCGTACAAAGATCTAATGAAATATGTCAGCCGTAAAAACGTTGGAAAGCTATGGTATCTGGCCAAGCTTGATTAATGTAAGATCTCATCAAATATGGTGTCCTATGAAAAGTAGAGATGATCGCGGGTTTCATAAAATTCGCCAAAAAAATGTATGAGTAAATTGAATCCTAACTACGCATATGATTCATGTTGGGAGCGATTCCGAAGTACGAGCCAAGGGACGAAACTAAATTGTGGTATTCCTTTTGAGAACCAAATTATTCGAATTATGTTATTTTTTGTGACTTTAAAATGGGATTTTAATGAAAAAACTCTTGTTTGATCTATTTTAAACTTATCAACTAAATTATTAAGAAAAAACTTCTCAATTAAGAGATTTTAATGAATAAATCTTACAACTAAGGGATTTTAAAATCTCTCCACCAAAACTTTAAATAGATGTCGCTTAATCGATACTCTATGTTTGGCTTGTTAAAAAGTGACTATTTTCTTTTAAGTATAAATAATGCAGTTTTTGTTCAAAAATAAATCAAGTTTCATAAATCCCTAATGTCCATTTTAAAAATATAAAATCATGTAAAATGTAAACTGTCATTCGTCCTCATACTTCAAACGAGATTACCCACCAGATAATGGATCTTACAACTTCGAGACAGATGTGGATAAGTTAGAGAAGTTGTATATGTCGAAGTCTTTGTCTACAAAGTTGTATCTGAAACAGAAGTTATACGGTTGGTGATCTTGTACATCGTGATAACTCGTTTAATCAAATCATTGGTGATCTGACACGTGTGGATGTGAAGATTGAGGACGAAGACAAAGTCATGATCTTGTTGTGTTCTCTACCCCCTACATATGAGAATATATTGACAGCTTCAACGTGTGACAAGGAAACTATAAAGCTGGAGACGGTTACTGCTTCGTTGCTATCTCATCATGAGCGACGGCAGAATACCAATTCTGAAAGATCTCAAGGCAATGGGTTGTATGTTAGTTACAACCAGGAGAGGGGAAGACCGAAAGAGAAGCATACATATGGTAGTAGCATAAGCATATCAAAGTCAAAACAGGAAGAAGGTTGTATGCTATAGTTGTGGGAAAGCAGGCCACTACATAAGAGATTGTCCTAATAAGAGGCAGAACGGTAACAGAAATTTGCAGGATTCTATAAAGTTTGCAAATGTGGTCCATAATATAGAAGATTCAGAGGTTGTTCACTTCGATATGCTCGTTGTATCATCGAAAAATCACGCAGATTCTTGGATTCTAGATACGGGTGCTTCATTCCATATGATTTCGAACAATTCCATATGATTTCGAACAAGGAATGGTTTGAAACATATAAGACTGGTAATATTGGTTATGTTCAATTGGCGGATGACAGGGTATGTAATGTCATGGGTATTGGATATGTCAATTTTCGAATATGATGATACTATCAGGATGCTGACTGATGTAAGGTATGTTCCAACGGTAAAGAATAATTTGATCTCCTTGGGTACTCTTCATAGAAACGGATTTAGATTCAGCGCAGATGAAGATGAAGACATGTTGAAGGTTAAAAAGGAGTTATGACGGTGATGAAGGGACAAATGACAGCTGGAAGTGTATACAAGTTGATGAGAAACATGGTTGTAGGTGGAGCTGCAGCTGTGGAGTCTGAATATGACAAAACAGCTTTGTGGCAGATGCATATGGGGTATATTGGAGAGCATGGTTTGAAAGAACTTCATAAGAGGGGTCTTCTGGATGGAATAATGAGCTGTAAGATGGATTTCTCTAAGTTTTGCGTGATGGAAAAACAATCTAAGGTGTCTTTCAAGACAAGTGAACACAAGACAAAGGATCATTTAGACTATGTCCATTATTAATCGATGACTTCTCCAGGAAGGTGTGGTGTATTTCTTGAAGCATAAATCTGAAGTATTCTAAAAGTTCAAGATTTGAAAGGCTGAAGTTGAAAACCAGACTGGAAAAAAGGTTAAGTATCTGAGATAAGATAATGACACATAGTATACTGATGGCGCATTACAGAAGTTTTGTGAAGACCATGGTATTAAGAGGCACTTTATAGTAAGGAAAACACCCCAGCATAACAGTGTTAGTGAAAGGATGAACCGTTCGATTGCAAAGAAAGTGAGGTGTTTGAGGTTAAATGCAGGGCTCTCAAAAAAATTATGGGCAGAGGCAGCAAAACTGGTGATTTACCTCATCAATAGATCACCAAGGGTGTCTCTAGAGGGTAAAGTCTCTGAAGAAATTTGGATTGGGGTATATATTGATCTACCAAACTCGATGATTTTTGTATGTTCAACTTACATATTGATTCCAAGCGAGGAGAGATCAAAGATAGATTCTAAAGTCGAAGAAGTGCATCTTTATAGGATTTGAGAAATGTGTAAAAGGCTTCAAGTTATGGAATCTTGAGACTAAGAAGAAGGTGATCAGTTGAGATATGGTGTTTGATGAGCATAGTTTGGTACAACAAGCAAGGTCATATAAAGTGATTGTTACCATTGAGGCTGACACAAATTCTGAAATAGCTCAGGAGGGGTCTAGTGAAATTAGACTAGCACCAGCAAGTGATGAGCAAATTGTTCACGTGGAGAGGAGAGTATAGCTGTTAACTGACCAAAATGTGTGTCAAAACTCCCAGTCAGATTCGGGTATGAAGACATGGTTAATTATGTGCTTCTAGTTGGTACAAATGATTCATCTAGCTTTCAGGAGGCTATGTCTAGCCAAGATAGAGAATGTTGGTTGGGTGCCATGATAAAATAGAATGAGAGTCTAGACAAGAATCAGACTTGGGATCTTGTACCTCTTCCAAAGGGCAAGAAGGCGGCGGTTGGATGCAAGTGTATTTTCAAGGTGAAATCAGGAGGGTCCGAGAAATAAGCAGTGAAGCACAAGGCGATATTAGTGGCAAAGGGTTACTCACAGAAGAAAAGGGTAGACTATGATGAGATTTTCTCTCCTGTTATTAGGCACACTTACATATGAATTATGTTAGGGCTAGTAGCTAGCTAGGATTTTCACTTAGAACAGATGGACATGAAAACACTTTTCCTTCATGGAAATTTAGCGGAAGAGATCTATACGGAGCAACCTAAAGGGTTTATGATGCCAGGAGAGGAGAAGCTTGTGTGTAAATTGAAGAAATATTTGCACGGGTTGAAGCAGGCTCCTAAGCAATAGTACAAAAGATTTGACTTGTATATGTTGACGATTGGCTACCACGGATGTGGGTATGATTGTTGCGTTTATGTGAGGTACATCGATAACCATACTCCCATATTCCTTTTATTGTATGTTGATGATATGCTAGTTGTTGGAAGCAATATGAATGATATTGTTGAGTTGAAATGATTATTGGAAAAAGAGTTTGGGATGAAGGATCTTGGTGGTGCACAGAAAATCCTTAGGATGGAGATTCGCAGGGATAGAAGCTCAAAGAGATTATGGCTGTTTTAAAAAAAGCTAGATACAAAAGGTACTAGATAGGTTTGATATGGCTGATTCAAAACTATTGTCAACACCTTTGGCGACTCACTTCAGGCTTACAGCAGCTCAGTGTCCCAAGTCTGATGAAGAGATTAGAGATATGGCACAAGTTCCTAACATGATTTTTCCCTTGCTGCTAGTGACTTCTTGAGGTGTGTTTGATACCCACCAGATTTCATAGGACCCTCTTGAGGTGTGTTTGATACCCACCAGATTTCATAGGACCCTCATGCTTACCTTGACTTATCATGGAAAGATCCAGAGTGAGGCAGTGGGTATTTATGACACAAGTAAACAACCATTTGTTGTTATCCTTGGAATTCTTAAGCACGCCCAACGCTTATTTTCTGGTAAATCCATTCCCACACCGATTTTCTGTAAATAATACGATCCTGGTAGTTCTATACCATGATAATAGAGTAACTCACTGTCGACGAGAAGGAGAATGATAAAAGATTGAATAATCTAAGTACAACGAGAGTCCATTACCATACTTATCATCGTCGCATAGACACTTCCACTCATAAGTTAGCTTTTCTGATATGTTTTATCCATGAGTTGGATTCTTAATCAAACCCACAAAAATCTTTAGATAGAATTCACCACAAAGATCGTTTGAGTTCCTTTAGGTCTTATAAGATTTTGATTTGTTCTTCTCTTTAATGTGGGATTTGAAGTTTTATGATTTTATATGTATTATATATGATCTCATTCTTGTAAATGTTTTTTTTTAAATATATAATAAATGAAAAGGTTGTTTGATATCATTTCTTCTTTCGAGACTGATTAATAAATGATCTGGATCTACAAACAAAAAAAGATTAAAAATAAACAATTAATCAATTCAGAACTCCAAACTAAAAGCATGTTATTTGATTGTGTTTTATCTTTTATCTAAAGTACTTCTAAGAAGTAGTATAATTTTGTTTTGTTATATATATCCGACGAACTAAGAAAATAATCATATGCATAAGTGTAGTATCTCTGTTTCTAGGATTTCCCGTACACCCAATGGAAGCCAATTGGTTGCCCCGAGGCTGCCCAACCATTACTTTAGATGCCATTTATTGCGTCGAACCTACCAACAGTGGATGCATTAAATGTGGCATGAAATCCCAGCGTAGGTCAACAAACGTGCACCAAACTGAGAAAGCATGGAGTCGGAAGAGGACTGTCAGAGATAATAATCGATCTTATAAAGCAGGTAAGGTACGGACGGATCGGGTTAGCCCAGAGATAACCCGCCCCAGTATTCGACCCATGTATTTTCCTATAAATACCTCCGTCCGAACACACAAAAGAAGGAGGATATACGAAAAATACATCCGACCAGATAATACATTATCACCGATACACTTCGATTTCTTAAGAACTTGTCTAACATCATATTCATTCTGGTACTTTTACGGACCGATTGAGAACCATACCCAATCTCTTTCTCTCTCTCTTCCGTTATTCCGATATTCTTTTCTCTGTCTAGTGTTGTTCTTTGTTCTGACAAGAGCGTCGGAGAATAATTGGGAGGATAATCTTTTGTCGTTTCGATAAGCTTTTACCGATTTTGTGGTTTAATGTGTCGATCATTCTCTCGGTGGACGAACCTGTTTAGTAGGTTTACGGAGCAGATCATCAGTTTATGTCAGCTTATCCCGAATCTATCCCGAACAATCTTATATAATATACATGTACAATTAGGTAAGCTTAAATGCTTAATTACGTCTAACAGATGGTTAGCAAAACTAGCGTAGATATATTCAGTTTAGTAAACTAACAAAAGAAATCCACATAGACTAAACCAAAAGATTAGACCGAGACAATAGCAAGTTATACATCACTTTCAAATATCAATAGCATCGATAAAATATCTTCACAAAATACATTGGCTTACAAAAACCTCTTTCTCGTTCCCTCTCACTGTACGTTACTTATTTGACACATCACTCTCAAAACTCAATAATATCTATGCAATATCTTCTTAAAATATATTCGCTTACAAAAACGTATTTGATACCTTCGGAGAAACAGGATGACAGAGAGAGAGGGGAAAAAATGAGTGGTAAGGTGAAGAAAACGACAAAACAGGGTTTTTAGTAAAAAGAAAGTAAAGCTTGAAAGTGGAACATATTACGAGACTCGAGAGCGAGCCACGTAGGGTGGTGGGGACAGTGTTTCCGCTGTCGAGCCACGGTTTAGGATTAAGACTGGGCCACATCCTCTCAAGTGGGATCCATCATTTTCCCTTTTTGGAATATTAATTGAGGTTTGCTGAATCGGTTGTTTCGGTTTTATACTCTATTTTTGGAAATTATGTTTTTTTAAAAGACTTTCTCCATTGGATTGGAATCGACTGGTCCGAATCTATTTAAAGATAGAGGATTCAATTGATGAGTAAGGTTTAGACAGTGTGTTAAAAGAATTTATTGGGTTATAGATGAAGTGGTTAGGTTAGAGTTGGTAAAAATTAGTGGATGGAAAAATTGATGTGGTAAAAAATTAATATAGAATCGATTTGAATAACTAGAAGAAATAACTACTCAAACAATTTTGAAAAGTTCATTAACTATTAAAATAATTTTTTGAAAAGAAAAAAATGTTTAAAAGTGGGTAAAAGACTTTTAAATCTTTTTTTTTTTTAATAACGAAAAATATTATTGGCATTAAAAAATAATATATATAATAATAAATATTAATAATAAAAAATAAAATTTTAATAAAAACTTAAAATCTATTTTTTTTTTTTATAATGAAAATGCATTTGCGATCGGCGTTTACAAATGGCGTTTGCAATCAACGTTTATGATAGCCGTTTGCGGTTGGCGTTTGTGACATTCGTTTGCGATCGGCGTTTGCGTTTGGCATTGCGATTGGCGTTTGCGTTTGAAATCATGGTAGATTTTTTGGACTGTTTTAGATGTTATGGTAGAGTTATTTGCAGTATGCAAAAAATACGTTATTATTAGTGGTAGACTTATTTTCTAAATGATGATAGACTTGTATATCGACCGGCGTTTGCGACCGGTGGTTGCGTTAGAAAATTTGTTGTATGTAACATACAAGTCTACAATGATATGTAAACATATAAGTCTACCATCATTGTATGTAAATATACAAGTCTACCATCATTGTATGTAAGAATACAAGTCTACCATCATTATATGTAAATATACAAATCTACCATCATTGTATGTAAGCATACAAGTCTACTATCATTGTATGTAAGCATACAAATCTACCATTATACATCTACCACCATAGTAACCATGTTGTTTTAGTAAACTCAAAATATTGAATAACTCTACCACCACAATAATAAGTCTACTACTCATTATAAATCTGCCATCACTAAAAATAAATCTACAATCCAAAACCTGTATAAATCTACCTCGTATAACAATAAATGTACCATGCAATTTTAATCTACCGTCAAACAAAATAAATCTACCATTCGATTATAAATCTACGAGTTAAGTCTACCATTCGACTACTAATTCTATCACTCAGAAATATCTCTACCACCATTGACGTTAACTCTACCACTCATATTATAAATCTAAAACTCGAAAATATCTCTACCACCAAATAAAAATAAGTCTACGAAAAAAGTCTACAATTATAATATTAAGTATACGGTCTTAAATTAAATCTACCATGCCGGTTATAAGTCTACTATCATTAAACAAATCTATCATCACTAGAATGGTAGACTTTTCCATTTTTGGTAGACTTATTTTCTTTGATTCTGTCTACTTGTCAAAATATAGTAATTGCAGTTTTGTAAATATGTTTTTTGTCATCAAAGGGAAAAATGGTAAAATGGGTACAAAAGATTGTTTTAGTAATTACGAAAGATTGACATTGGTTTAGTAAAAAATAATTTTTCCAAGGTTGTTTGAGTAAACTTCCCTAATTAGAAAGTGTGAAGTTAAATGGTGAAAATGTGGTCTTCATTCAATTTTTTTGTTTTGTTTTTTAGGTTTTAGTTTGATATTTCCTCCATTTCATAATATAAGATGTTTTGGAAGTTTTTTTTAATTTAAAAATATAAAATGTTCTCAGATTTCTATGTAACTTTTAACTTTATTGAATATCGTGTGACTAATAGTATTATGCAATTTTTTTCATGATTGGTTAAATTATTTTTGTTTATATATTAAATAATACCTTTTTGGAAGAAAAGTAATTTTGTAATCTGCGCGTTTTTAGCCAAAACATCTTATATTATGAAATTGAGGGAGTGTATATTCTCATGCACGAGACAAAATTCGATTAATTTTGTTTCATTCAAATTTGCGACTGTTTTGTATATAAATGTATTGGTAGATACCAAGAGCCATTAGTTCGACTGGAAAAGTGCAAAGGACGAAGATTAGGGGTCACTTGATGGAGTGATACTTGGGAGGGATCATATTACTCCCTGGCCTGGGGATGTACGAGCCTCGGTCCGAAAGCTTTTGATCATAATAAATAAATAAAAATAAATGCATTTGTAAATATATGGGTTGAATATTTGCAACTCTAAATATGTGCGCTGATTATGTAATTACAAATAATGGTTACAATTGCATTTGATTTGTAATGCAATTGTAAATATGCAGTCTGATTATAGGATTCCATAATCGAATTTGATAATGTTTTTATATACAATTGTATATTTAAAGATGTTAAAGCATGCTAATCCGCTCCATTTAACTGGTGCGGCATCGAGTTAAAATATTTAGTGTGTTTTGGCAGGTTGGCCTATGAGAAAAACCGCGGTCGTAAAATATCAATCCTAATCCGCCCCACCATATGACTGCAGGTTTTCCAGATAGATATGCAGGCGCTTAAAGTTATTTTCTTCTTCATTAGTTTTTTAAAAAAGTAAAAAAATATTTTTAATTTAATTTATATACATAATAAAATACAAATATAATAGATATATTCGCTCCGTTTCAGTTTAAGTGAAGTTAGAGATTTTTTTTTGTTTTGTTTCACTTTAAATGATGTTTTCAAGTTTCTATGTAAATTAATTATTTCTTAATTTGTTTTTGACTGTTTGAATTCTGCAGATTGGAAAGAAAAAAAAGTAAAAAAAAAAAATTCTGAAGATTGTTTTATTATTGGTTGAAATGTTTTAAAATTAATAATAAATTATGTTTTAATTTTGAAACAATAAAAAATTAAATAATTTATTAATCTGTGTGCAAAAACTTTAAACATCATTTCAAATGAAACAAAAAAGTAGTTAAATATTTTAACTTTTTGATCAAGATAAAATATATTAATGATCTAAGATTACGTATACTTTTAGTCGATATTTACAATATCTTAATATTTTGATCAAGTTATATATACATGTGTGGGTCGAGTTATACTCGGGTGGTTGGACGTGGTACCGAATGGTGGGATGGATGGTGGGACGTGATGGTAGGTTGGGTGTGATTGGATGATGATCGGATGGTGGATTGGGTGTGGATCAGATGGTGGGATGGAGGATGGGTGTGTATCAGTCGTGGATACCGGTCTGGGATATGTGGAACTCGGGTCTTGGGACAGTTTGAGAGCTAGTATCGGTCAAGGTTGAGTAGTGCTCGTACCGGTACGTGCCTGGCTGATGCTGGGTCGATTTTTCACTCCCCATCGGTCAAGATTACTGGTCATATGGGCGTGACCAATATTGGTGGGTTTGGGTCGAAGAAAACTTACATGGGTTGTGTAGTGGTCGAGTACCGGTCACCGATCCTGACCGATACTTGTTACCGGCACTGGAGTTGAGGCTGGATCATGGGATGCATGGTATCGGTCACGGGCAATGGACCTTCAAACCGGTATGATCTTGGCCGATATTGAGGTTAGGTCACGGATCTTGTATCGCCCGTTTTCGCTATTCTTCACTAAAAACATTCTTTATATTTTTATAAAATTTTTGAAAAATTAAAAAATCATAAATAAATAACTTAGCGAATAACATATCTTTAATAATTAAAAAAAAAAAAATTAAAGACTCAAATAAAATAAAATAAAATCAAATATGGATTGCCTCCCATAAAACGCTTGTTTAAAGTCTTATAGCTCGACTCCTTGGAAATTTTAGGTTTGGAATGAGTCGTCTAAGGGTATGAGGTTACCCTTAGCATGATATCTTCTTCCCTTAAACATGTTACCTTCATCATCTTCCAAGTTTGAAGGCTCATCAAGAGATTTCCTTGCCAATTTCTCTTTCTTGTCCGAAATACGCTTTGCAGAAAAACCAAGGGGTGCGGCTAGGTAGAAGGTTTCCTTGTCAATGTTCGCAATTAAAATTATCCTATTAGACCAATCCATAATTGCCCCCAACCCATAATTACCCCTGCTGTAGCTAAGAATGTTCTTCCAATAATCAAAGGCACAATTGGCATATTGCTCATATTTGCCACTTGGAAATCAATGAGAACAATGCAATTCCAATCTTGAGGGATAGATTGAGGAGTTCACCAACTAGAGTAGCAAATGAACCATCAACAAGTCCTATATTTATCCTTGGTGGACGCATATTTTTGATCTCCATCCATTCAACAAGTGTTTCCGAGATAAAGCTTACACCAGCTCCCGAATCACAAAGAGAATCATCGAAGTTATATCCATGAGTCTAGGGTCTAGGATCTTGGACAATGTTTTAAGGTTTGATTTTGGATCCCTAGCTCTTTCAAATAGTTCCTCAATCTCATTTTCTCTCTTTCTGCTTTGCCAAAAAATTCTCCCAAAGAAGGGTACTTTTTCCAAGCTTCAATAAACGAGACTTTGGATAGAAGTTTCTTCACCATTGAGT